>SJYA01001158.1:0-151893 GCA_006410615.1 Neotragus moschatus | reverse complement strand
TGTGAGAGTTGGACTGTGAAGAAAGCTGAGCGCCGAAAAATTGATGCTTTTGAACTGTGGTGTTGGAGAAGACTCTTGAGAGTCCCTTGGACTGCAAGGAGATCCAACCAGTCCATTCTGAAGGAGATCAGCCCTGGGATTTCTTTGGAAGGAATGATGCTGAAGCTGAAACTCCAGTTCTTTGGCCACCTCATGCAAAGAGTTGACTCATTAGAAAAACTCTGATGCTGGGAGGGATTGGGGGCAGGAGGAGAAAGGGACGACAGAGGATGAGATGGCTGGCTGGCATCACCGACTCGATGGACGTAAGTCTGAGTGGACTCCGGGAGTTGGTGATGGACAGGGAAGCCTGGCATGCTGCAATTCATGGGTCGCAAAGAGTTGGACATGACAGCAACTGAACTGACTGACTGACTGAAGCTGCCTTGTGGATGGTGACTGTAACTCTGAAATTAAAAGTTTCTTGCTCCATGGAAGAAAATCTACAACAAACCTAGACAGCATATTAAAAAGCAGAGACATTACTTTGCTGACAAAGGTCCATATAGTCAAAGCTACAATTTTTCCAATAGTCATGTATGGATATGAGAGTGGGACCGTAAAGAAGGCTGAGCACCAAAGAATTGATGCTTTTGAATTGTGGTGCTGGAGAAGACTCTTGAGAGTCCCTTGACAGCAAGGAGATAAAACCAGTCAATCCTAAAGAAAATAAGTTCTGAATATTCACTGGAAGGACTGATGCACTTTGGCTATTTGATGCGAAGAGGCGACTTATTGGGAAAGACCCTGATGCTGGGAAAAACTGAGGGCTGGAGGAGAAGAGGGCAACAGAGGATGAGATAGTTGGATGGCATCATCAACTCAATGAACATGAGTCTGAGCAAACTCTGGGAGATAGTGAAGGACAGGGAATCCTGGCATGCTGCAATCCATGGGGTCACACAGAATTAGACACAACTGAGTGAATGAACAACAGCAACAAACCTGCCCCAGATAAGTCTTATTTGGAAACACAGTTTTCTAGATTCTATGCCCAGCAACTGTGATTCAGGAGATGAGGAGTCAGGCTCAGGAATCTGCCTTTCCACAAGTATCTCAGGGATCCGCCTTTCCACAAGTATCTCAGGGATCCTTTCTCTAGAAGCCCAGAGTTTAGAATGGGAGTCAGTCATATAAACAAATCATTGCAACACAGCTGACAAATTCAAGGGGTGAGGAGAGGGAGAGAAAAGACTGTACTTACAGCAGAGTGGGGAAGGATGTTAGGATGGCTTCCTCACGGTGTGTGTTTAAGTCGAGTCTCAAGAGAGAAGTAAAAGTTCAGCAAAGGCTGGTTCGGTTCAGTTCAGTTCAGTCGCTCAGTCGTGTCCGACTCTTTGCGACCCCATGAATCGCAGCACGTCAGGCCTCCCTGTCTATCACCATCTCCCAGAGTTCACTCAGACTCACGTCCATCGAGTCAGTGATGCCATCCAGCCATCTCATCCTCTGTCGTCCCCTTCTCCTCCTGCCCCCAATCCCTCCCAGCATCAGTCTTTTCCAATGAGTCAACTCTTCGCAAAGCAAATAGACACATCCTCTGAAGTATGATTGTTGATGATAAAGTTGTGGGCAATGAGAGAAGGCAGAGGCAGTTGACACATGACATCATGTAGGTTACATGCTGATCATCCTTGGGGGCATCAATCACATTATAGCCACCAGAATTTTGTGTACTTATTACAATGATTTTCTGACATGTGTCAACAAAGTATCTTGACGAAAGAGTGCCTGTTTCTAATTTGGACAAAGACCAGTGGGGTGGTGGTTGGGCTAGAGGAAGAGAAATGCAAGGACCGTACTCCATGTTCACTAGTTGTCAGTCTCATAGATGTACACATCTCTTGATAAGGAACACAAGGAATGCTAAAGAAAGACTGCAGTTACACCCCACTGTGTTGACTGCTCAGAGATAGGGTCAAATAATTGGAGAAGTTGAAGTTGACCTGGGGGATGATCAAACATCTTATTCATTGTCTGTCTTTCTCCAAATGGTGCCAAGATATTAATCAAATAACCAATATTAAAGAGTACTTCAGACATAAGACTAAGCTGCAACCATTAGCCATAGATCTCCTGATGACCTCCGTCTTTCAAACTCCAGACACCATCTACCCAGAGCACAGCTTTCATTTCCCAAGAGAACCCTCACTTTTCACTGTCTCTCACCCTTATATGGTTCTTTGCCAGTTCTTCACTCTGTTGAATTGAGCCTTCATGTTCATTTCAAAGACTTTAGCCTCAGAGAGATGTTTTTATTTCAGTTTTGAAAGTAACATCACCTAGTTGACCTTCCTACATGGGTACTTTCCAGGAGTGTCATATTTTCCATCTAAGGAGCAATAAAGAATCTACAGGTGCAATGTTAGCCAACTTACTTCTGTAACTATCCTTACAACTTCATTATCATGACTATTTAAAATAACATTTATTCATCACTTGCCATGTGCCCCCCATTGTCCTAAATCTTTATACTCATGATTTTCTTTTAAGAAGAATTCTGTGATATAGCTATTATTAAACCCCATTAAAAGAGAATACTATGGTTCAGAGAGGTTAACTAACTTCTCCTGAATCACAGTTAATTAAAGGCAGAACCAGGATACAAACACAGCATTGTCTGCCTCCAAAGGCCACAGTATTAATCAGTATGGGATACTGCCCTGTCCGTTTGTTGCAAACAAGGTGCTATATCACTATCAGCTTTATACCTAACCTTTTGTGAGCTAGTTCTTTCAACATACTAGCTTATTTAAACCTCACAACAACCTTCTGTGGTGGGTTCTATTGTCCTCATTTTAGAGGTCAGAAAACCACAATATGGAGAAATTAAACCATACCCCCAAGATCATCCAGTTAATAAGTGGTTGGAGGTGGGATCAAATTATTCAAAACAGCAAATGATATCTATTNACTTCTATGCAGAGTACATCATGAGAAACGCTGGACTGGAAGAAACACAAGCTGGAATCAAGATTGAAGGGAGAAATATCAATCACCTCAGATATGCAGATGACACCACCCTTATGGCAGAAAGTGAAGAGGAACTAAAAAGCCTCTTGATGAAAGTAAAAGAGGAGAGTGAAAAAGTTGGCTTAAAGCTCAACATTCAGAAAACAAAGATCATGGCATCCGGTCCTATCACTTCATGAGAAATAGACGGGGAAACAGTGGAAACAGTGTCAGACTTTTTCTGGGGGGGCTCCAAAATCACTGCAGATGGTGACTACAGCCATGAAATTAAAAGACACTTACTCCTTGGAAGAAAAGTTATGACCAACCTAGACAGCATATTCAAAAGCAGAGACATTACTTTGCCAACTAAGTTCCGTCTAGTCAAGGCTATGGTTTTTCCTGTGGTCATGGGTGTGAGAGTTGGTCTGTGAAGAAGGCTGAGCGCTGAAGAATTGATGCTTTTGAACTGTGGTGTTGGAGAAGACTCTTGAGAGTCCCTTGGACTGCAAAGAGATCCAACCAGTCCATCCTGAAGGAGATCAACCCTGGGATTTCTTTGGAAGGAATGATGCTAAAGCTGAAACTCCAGTACTTTGGCCCCCTCATGCAAAGAGTTGACTCATTGGAAAAGACTCTGATGCTGGGAGGGACTCGGGGCAGGAGGAGAAGGGGACGACAGAGGATGAGATGGCTGGATGGCATCATGGACTCAATGAACGTGAGTGTGAGTGAACTCCTGGAGATGGTGATGGACAGGGAGGCCTGGCGTGCTGCAACTCATGGGGTCACAAAGAACTGGACACGACTGAGCAACTGAACTGAACTAAACGCTGTTGTGTGAGCTTGTATTAGATGTGGTAGCAAAAAAATAAGTTGAGATCAAATAATTTTGGCTCAGCAAACTGAATATTCTGATTCCCTCTTGGAGATTCCTGGTAAATGTTAATACATGAAAGATTCTGACAAGTCCTATTAAAATTTATTATTATTATTTTTTTTGACGCTTCTCAGATATATTTGATCTTAGGGCCTTTTTTCTGGAGAAGGCAATGGCACCCCACTCCAGTACTCTTGCCTGGAAAATCCCATGGACGGAGGAGCCTGGTGGGCTGCAGTCCATGGGGTCGCTAAGAGTCGGACATGACTGAGCGACTTCCCTTTCACTTTTCACTTTCACGCATTGGAGAAGGACATGGCAACCCGCTCCAGTGTTCTTGCCTGGAGAATCCCGGGACAGGGGAGCCTGGTGGGCTGCCTTCTATGGGGTCGCACAGAGTCGGACGCGACTGAAGCGACTTAGCAAGGCCTGTTTTCATCATGCAGCTCTACGTCACAAAGACCCACTCTGGACAGGCTTCTGGTGTGCTTTAAAGGGAGTTAGTGAAGGGACCCCTTTGGAGACTCTAGGCCTGATTCTGTTATAAGCTAGTTGAGTGACTGTGATTCACTGCTTTCTGGGCCTTAGTTTCCCTATCTCTAAAATAAACGTTTCGTACCAGATTGTCTTTAACTTCCTTCCAGTTCCAACATACTATCACCTAAACACATGGAATTCGTGAGGCCGCAAACCAAAATATCATGATAAACTATGTATTTATATCTCCTTAATCTCATTCAGTCACCCAGAGACAAAATGATAATGATCTTTTGCAAGCTATAGAAATCTTAAGTATATAAATATTAATTTGCCTCCGTCTGCTAGTAGATTGCAGAAAGTAATGGAATTACGTGATCACTTACTTTTCTAGAGCTTTGAGGCTTTTCCTGATCAGCCAGTTTCCAGGACAATGAGAAAGTCCCTAGAATCTCCAGGGAGGTCCTAGTGAAGCTCAGTATGACCTTGAGCAGAAGCTTTACCTGTGATTTACATTCTTCATCTTAGAAGTAAAATTGCCTTTCACTCTAAGATATTTTGTGAGGACTATCAGTCGTAGTAAAACCAAACCAAACCAAACCAAACCTGTGTCCTCTGGATATTTATCTGCCACTGCCCCAAGTTCAAAAGTGTTTCTAATGCCACTTCCTTCACTCCAGCTCCCAGACATTCCTAGGTGGGCGCTACATAAATCCTCCATTTGATAGTATTAATGCTAGTATGGTATGGATGAGGCTTCCTAGGTAGCTCAGTGGTAGAGAATCCGCCTGCCAGTGAAGGAGACATGGGCTTGATTCCTGGATTGGGAAGATCCCGTGGAGAAGGAAATGGTAACCCATTCCAGTATTCTTGCCTGGAAAATTCCATGGATGGGGAGCCTGGCAGGCTACAGTCCATGGAGTTGTAATGAGTCGGACAGGATTGAGCAACTAAACATGATATGGATGAGAATATGACACCTTAACATGGGAGACAATTTGTTTTGTTTTAATGACACTTATCTTAGTAATAATCATTATTCTTAAAATACAGAGCAAGATAGTGTGATGGGTAATAGTGAGACTTTGACATCAGATAAACCTGGGTTTGAACTCACCATTGTCATGTATTAGCTGCGCATCCCAAGGCAGGCTGCTAGTCTCTGAGCCTCAGATTCTTCGTGTATAAAGTAGGAATAATTTGACTCACTACAAAGCTGGTGCAACAATGCAACATCGTAATTTTTGTGAAGCTCTTGGAACAGCACCTGGGCATGTGTGAGCTCGGTTATATCATTTAAAAACATTATCTGCTTATTTCACCCATAAAAGAAAAAAAGGAGAGCCAGAAGAAAACTGTCACAGTACCAAGACCAAGAATCCTGCACAGCCATAGAAAGGATAACTGTAATTAGTGCTCATAGCAAATGTTCATTAGGCAGCCTGCAATATTCACGTGGGCCCGAGGCCCTCTTTAAATAATGCTGTCGTCGTTCATTATTGAACACTGCCACCTGGTGGATGCACAGGCCACATGCAGGCAAGGAAATTGGCGGAGGTTACGTCAGGTCACCTGGTCACCTAAGGAAGGCACTCTTCTATCCACCTCATCCACACTGGTTTCAGCTTCGTAATTTAGAGCTCTGGATATGGAGCGATATGGTGATCTCTGCTTCTATAGATTCCCCTTTATCTTCACGTAGTTCTCAAAGTGACACAAAGACACGAAAACTGTCTGAATTTGCTAAGGCTGGCGTTGGTCATGTGACCCGAGCCAAAGTGCATCCTCCTCTGACACCATGGACTAAAGTAACCCCACCCCCATCACTTATCTCACTCTTTTGTTTTCTATGTAAATCGAATCATTTTCTAAAAATATTTATTTCTGTTTCCCACCCCCACCTTTCTCCCCCACAACTTTGGAGTGGAAGGAAGTCTCCTGGATACAAGGCTGTATTCCTTCATTTATCCCTCATACCAAACACACAGACTGGCACAAAGGTGGTGCTAAGAAATTTTGTTGTCTATAGAATAAAAAAAAAAAAAAAATAATAAAGCTAATAGTCATAGCATTCCTGCTTATGGATATACATCTTTATTTGCCAGGCACAGATCAAAGCTCTGCACACAGATGGTCTCATTAAATCCATACAATCACCTTGCTGGGAGGTCGAGTTCATGTCACCACTCACGTGGAATCAGAAATTTCTAGGGCCTACAAGTGATTTCCTCAGTTCAATAATCATAGCATCAGTAATCATAACATCTCTTTGACCAGCATTATAATATGGTATCTTATTTAATCCTCTCTCCTTTGTAAACTGTACTATCATTTTACCCATTTTACAGATTTGAAACCTGAGTCTTATAGAAACAAAGTCATTTTCCCAAAGTTACTCAGGTCACATTTAAAACCCAGATCTTGTCTAATTCTCAACGTTCTGCTCTTTTCACTGCAACACACTGCCTTCTATTAAATATATGGATACACAGGGCTTTTAATTTTGTCCTGGAAAGCCAGATCAGAATTTTGGTTAAATGATAAAAAAAGACTTGCTGCCAAACTAAATCTCAAGCTGGCTTTTCCTGTAGCCAGGTCTTTATTCATCCAAAGATATTTCTTGCAACTCCATTTCAAGTATAATGACTAGATGAAATTTATTGAGATTTTATTATGGGTCAGGCAGGATTCAAATGATCTAATTCTTAACCAATCCTGCAAAATAGGGTTATAGTGATACTATTCTCATTTTACAAATGAGGAAATTGAGGTGCAGAGAGGTTAAGTAACCTCCCTATTGTTACCCAGGTTCTAAGCCAGAGCCCTGTCTTGAACCTAGGACCCGCTCCTCTGCACCAGCGGTCTTTCTAGGGGGCCTGTCCTGCCGAGTTCCCTGCTGCAGAGAACCTCAGGGCATCTCCCTCAGTAGAGCACTTCCTGGAATGTTTCAGCTCAGAAATTGTGCTCAAGTCCTAATAGACCTGGGGGTGGGTCCCTGGGGTAGTGCGGGTGGGAGGCAGGGGGAGGGGGACAGGCCAGGGCACCCTGCAGCTCTCTTGCTCTTCCTGTTTCCAGACCTGGCCTACAGTTACTCTTTAATTAGTTTCCATCTGTAGGAGCAGCAATTCTCTAGGGGTACACAGGCCAAAAAGAGAGACCGACTCAGCCAAAATCCAAAAATATCTTCACTGCAGTAAGCAAACAAACGATGGAGAGAAGGAAAATTTCCCCTGCAAGCCCTGGATATGTCTCAAAGACAGCCCACTCAGCTTATGTAAGTGGCCTTCACCACTAAGGAATGCAACCAAGGCCCGAATCTAGGACAACTCTGCCAATTACACGCTAATGAAAAGGTATTTAGGGGGCACCCATGGGCACTTTGGAAGCTTGAGCCTCAGCTTATTGAACTGTCGATCCTGGTTCACCAGACCAGGGCAAAGAGATTCAGGCAACACCTCAAGGATAGTAGCAAAATGGTCCATGGGTGTCAAGTCAGGCACCTTGAACCTTTCTTCCAAAGCAACAGATAGAAGGCTCAGGGAAACTGTAGGCCTCCTGATGTTCATTCATTCATCTTTTTAATATATTCATAGATTTTCAATATATGTTTATTAAGCATCAAGTCAGTGTCTGTGTAACTAAGCAGGATCCTACAGGGCTTTCCCATAACAGAAACAGCCCCCACCCAACCCACTGATATCTTTCACCTGTCTTTTGTCTATAGACAAACTGTAGGCAAACAATAAATTTAATTAGAGACGTGAGACAATGCAGAAGCAAAGGAAAGCAGCCAAAAAGGACAAAATAATAACAGTTTAGTCATTAAGTAAAGTCAAGGATCTTTGATTTCTCTTCAAGGGCTATAGATAATATTCTGAGCCCTGTCTGTGAGCTGTTTTGCAGATACTGAAACCCCCACCAGGTGATAGTTAGCTATATGCTATTCACAGACATGTAGACCCCAGAAGACTGAGGATGTTGACTCCTGATTGCCTCATCACCAGCTGATCAGAAAAATGTCCGTGAGCTGATCACACATCCCACAACCCCCCGTCCTCACCTTGTCCTTGAAAACCTTTCCCTGAAAGCCTTTGGGGCATTTGGGCCTTTCAAGCACTAGCTTTCTGGACTCCTTGCTTGGCACCCAGTAATAAATACTGCACTTTCCTTAACCACAACCCAGTGTCAGGAGATTGGATTTCCTGCATGTGGGGGAGAGCAGAACCAAGTGTGGTTTGGTAACAATGCTGGGAACATCAAAGGGAGGTGGACATAGTGGTGAGTCTAGACAAACTAGTAATTCAAGTTCTGGTTTGTAGCCCTTGCCACTTTCATGCGAAAATAAGTCCAAATTAGAATATTCTCTAACACCCGACACAAAAATAAACTCAAAATGGATTAAAGACCTAAATGTAAGACCAGATACTATAGACCTCTTAGGGGAAAATGCAGGCAGAAGACTCTGACATAGTTCAGGGTGATATCTTTTTTAATCTACCTTCTAGAGTAATAAAAATAAAAATGAAAACAAACAAATGGGACCTAATTAAACTTTAACGCTTTTGCACAGCAAAGCAAAGCATAAACAGAACGGAAAACAACCTGTAGAATGGGAGAAATATTTGCAAACCAAGGGACTGACAGCAAGTTAATCCCCAAAGTAACCAAATGGTTCATGCAGCTCTATAGCAAAATGAAAAAACCTCAGTCAAGAAATGGGCAGATTTTAAATAGACATTTCTCCAAAGAAGACATACAGATAGCCAGAAAGCACATGGAAAAATGGTTGACATCCCTAATTGTTAGAGAAATGTGAATCAAAACTACAATGAGGTGACGCTGTTGTTTAGTTTCTAAGTTGTATCTGACTCTTTTGTGACCCCATGGACAGTAGCCCACCAGACTCCTCTGTCCATGGGATTTCCCAGGCAAGAATACTAGTGGGTTACCTCACATCAATCAGAACAGCCGTCACCAAACAGACTAGGAACAAATGCTAAAGAGGGTGTGGAGAAAAGGGAATCCTCTTTTACTCTTGGTGGGAATACATGCCCATTAGTACAGCCACTATGGAGAAGAGCTTGGAGGTTTCCTAAAAAACAAAGTACAGCTTCTGTATGATCCCACAGTCCTACTCCTGGGTGTATTTCCAGAGCAAACCATGATTTGAAAAGAATCACACACCCTAATGTTCACTGCAGCATTATTTACAATAATCAACACATGGAAGCAACCTAGACGTTCACTGACAGAAGAATGAATAAAGAAGGTTGGTACGTACATACAACGGAACATTACTCAGCCATTAAAATGAATGAAATAAAGCCATTTGCAGCAACATGGATGACCTGTCGATTGTCATGCTAAGTGAAGTAAATCAGACACAGAAGGATAAAATCGTATGATAGCACTTACATGCAGAGTCTAAAAAAATGATACAAATGAGCTTATCCGCAAAATAGAAGCAGATTCACCAAACTCGTTCATTAGAGAATGAACCTTATGGTTATCAGGGGGAAAGGATGGGGCCAGGCAAGGATAGATGGGGAGTTTGGGATTGACGTAATACACAGTACTATATTTAAAATAGATAACCAACAAAGACCTACTGTATAACACAGAGAATACTCAGTATTCTGTAATAACATAAATGGAAAAAGAATTTGAAAAAGAATATATATATATGTGTGTGTGTATAACTAAATTGCTTTCCTGTACACCTGTACACTTTGAATTACTTGTGCTGTATAGCACGGAGAACTCTGCTAAATAGTCTGTAATAATCTAGAAGGGGAAAAACCTGAAAAAGAATAGATGTATGTTTATAACTAAATCAGTGTGCTGTATACCTGAACTAACATGATACTGTAAATCAAATTTTTTTAAAATACTGTTCTAATAGACTTACAGAGAACAAAGTAGTGATTACCAGTTGGAGGGAATGGAATTTAGGAGTGAGGGAGTGAAAGGTACAATTTTTTAGATGTATTAAAGACTCAAGAATGTACCATACAATATGGAAATATAGCCAATATTTTGTAATAGCTGTAAATGGAAAGTAACCTTTTAAAAACTGTATTAAAATAAAATTAGGAAAAAAAACAAGTGTCAAAGTGAGTTGAGGAAAAACAAGCAAAGATTGCAAAATCCTTTATGAGAAGTACAAGTATGGTGGGAGCATCTGGAAGGCAAAACCAGTAGAGAATTTGGTTTGGGAGATGCTTCCTGAGACAAAGTCATCTAATCTGAGGCCTAATGGAAAGCAAGCATTAGCTGTGCAAAGAGTGGAGAGTGGGTTCCAGTTAGAGGAAGCAACCTGTGCAAAGGTCTTGAGTAAAATCAGACAACAGATCCCTTTAGAAATATACAGCAGTTCATTATGGCTGGCATTAAGTGTCAGTGACATGAAATAAGATTGGGAGAAAGAATGAATACAGAGACAGGATGTATAACCATATAAAAAGAGCTTGTTCTAAGATTGGTGGGAACTCATTGACAGCTTACATAGACTCTTGAGAGTCCCTTGGACAGCAAGGAGGTCAAACCAGTCAATCCTAAAGGAAATCAACCCTGAATATAAATTGGAAGGACTGATGCTGAAGCTGAAACTCCAATACCCTGGTCATCTGATGCGAAGAACCAACTCACTGGAAAAGACCCTAATGCTGGAGGGCAGGAGGAGAGGGGGACAGAGGGTGAGATAGTTGGGTAACATCACCAACTCAATGGACACGAGTTTGAGCAAACTCCAGGAGATAGCGAAGGACAGGGAAGCCCGGCTTGTAGTTCATGGTGTCACAAAGAGTTGGACACAACTTAGTGACTGAAGGACAACAGCCTAGACAAGGACACCCTGATTAGATTTCTCATTGGGAAGATCATTCTGCTGGAAATGTGGGAAAGAAATAGGATGGAGGGAAGCCCGGAAGATGCTGCCACAATCTGAGAGAGAGAGGAAGGTTGCCTACATGGCAATGGGGATGGGGAAGAAGTTTGTACCTGTTGGACAAACTGATTGATTGACTCTGTGTGTGTGTGTGTGTGTGTGTGTGTGTGTGTGTGTGTGTATGTGTGTGACATGGTCGTAAGGGGTGGTGTCAAGCAAAATGAAGTCAAGAATGAGGTGTCTCACCAGAGCAAACCAGGAGATGACTGGAAGTAGAAGAAAACGAAGGAAAAGCAGATCATTGGCTTGAGTGCTAATGAGTTCAGGTTTAGGTAGGTTATACGCGTGTGATGTCCAGGAGGGGATATCCAGAAAGCCTGGGCCTGAAGCTCAGGACACAGGTCTGGGCTGAAAAATAAATCTGAGCCTCATCAGCAAACAGATTATAACCAATACCTTGTGTGTGGAGATGATCCAGGGACAAGTCAGCATAACTGGAGTTGATAGGTTATTTACTCTGCCAGCACCCTCTGTATGCACACACACTCTTAATCATTACAACCACTCTCTTAGGTATCATCCCCATTTTCCGGATGAAAAAAACCAAGGCCGGGTGTGGTTGTCCAGTAAGAAGGAGAGTCCAGATTCACAACAGGTCCATCTGGCATCACAGCCTACACCCTGAACTGTAACACAGCTGGTTCTGTGTCAAAACAGACAGACTGAGAAGAAAAGGAGGACAAGCTGGGGAAATCACCATTTAAGTGATAGGAGGAGGAGATTTCAAAGGAGACTGTTAGGTAGGGTGTGGAGATGGGGGGCTTATCACTAACAAGGTCACCTTAAAAACAATTCTCACCACAAACAAGGTGATTGAAGTTGCCCCTTTAAAACTTAGGCTCACACTGCAATCACTAACATACTTGACTGATCATAAAAGTAATGCTTTATCCTTGTAGAAGGTTTAGAAAATAAGGAGGATACAGAGAAGAAAATAAAAACCTCCCCTTTTCTACTCCCTAGCAATGATCGCTGAAACTGTTCGGCACACATTCCTTCAGACAGTTTCTACACATATAAAAACAAATGGATATTTCTTGAAAATATTTTTAACACTTTATTTTGAAGGCATGTTTTATTGTTTCTAACATGCACATTGAAAATTGTATATTTATTGCTGCTAAAGATGTACATCTTGAAATCAGGATTTCTCTTATAAACAGTGGGGTTTTAGGTTTTACAGGGAAATGGTAGCNTTTCTACACATATAAAAACAAATGGATATTTCTTGAAAATATTTTTAACACTTTATTTTGAAGGCATGTTTTATTGTTTCTAACATGCACATTGAAAATTGTATATTTATTGCTGCTAAAGATGTACATCTTGAAATCAGGATTTCTCTTATAAACAGTGGGGTTTTAGGTTTTACAGGGAAATGGTAGCTGTACATGCAAGAATGCTGAATTTTGCAATTGATGGCATCTTAGATAGGGAAAATATGGTAGGTAAGATACCCACATCTTTCAAAATTCAAAATATACTAAAAAGTGTCCAGGTGTCCAGGAAGAGATCTCTTTCAGTTCTGGCTACTCCAGTGTTCGTTCCTGGAAGCAGGTGTTTTCTAGTTCCCTGTCTACTCTTTGAGATTTTTTAAAATGTACATAGGGAATATTTCATGCAAAGATGGACTTGTTAAAGGACAGAAATGGTAGGGACCTAACAGAAGCAGAAGATATTAAGAAGAGGTGGCAAGAATACACAGAAGAACTGTACAAAAAAGATCTTCACAACCAAGATAATCACAATGGTGTGATCACTCACCTAGAGCCAGACATCTGGAATGTGAAGTCAAGTGGGCCTTAGGAAACATCACTACGAACAAAGCTAGTGGAGGTGGTGGAATTCCAGTTGAGCTATTTCAAATCCTGAAAGATGATGCTGTGAAAGTGCTATATTCAATATTCCAGCAAATTTAGAAAACTCAGCAGTGGCCACAAGACTGGAAAAGATCAGTTCCTTCCAATCTCAAAGAAAGACAACACCAAAGAGTGCTCAAACTTCTGCACAATTGCACTCATCTCACATGCTCGTAAAGTAATGCTCAAAATTCTCCAAGCCAGGCTCCAGCAATACATGAACTGTGAACTTCCAGATGTTCAAGCTGGTTTTAGAAAAAGGCAGAGGAACCAGAGATCAATTTGCCAACATCCATAGGATCATTGAAAAAGCAAGAGAGTTCCAGAAAAACATCTATTTTTGCTTTATTGACTATGCCAAAGCCTTTGGCTGTGTGGATCACAATAAACTGTGGGAAATTCTGAAAGAGATGGGAATACCAGACCATCTGACCTGATTCTTGAGAAATCTGTATTTCAGGTCAGGAAGCAACAGTTAGAACTGGACATGGAACAACAGACTGTTTCCAGATAGGCAGAGGAGTACATCAAGGCTGTATATTGCCACCCTGCTTACTTAACTTATATGCAGAGTACATCATGAGAAACGCTGGGCTGGAAGAAGCACAAGCTGGAATCAAGATTTCCGGGAGAAATATCAGTAATCTCAGATATGCAGATGACACCACCCTTATGGCAGAAAGTGAAGAAGAACTAAAGAGCCTCTTGATGAAAGTGAAAGAGGAGAGTAAGCTGGCTTAAAGCTCAACATTCAGAAAACTGGGGTCACAGGAGTTGGACATGCCTTGTGACAGTGCACACACATACTGCTGTTAATAAAACTCAAGGTTTTTTTGAATTTCACCAGTTTTTCTCCTGACGTTCCTTTCCCCCGTAATTCCATCCAGGAGGACATATTGCATTAGTCATCATNCTGGCTTAAAGCTCAACATTCAGAAAACTGGGGTCACAGGAGTTGGACATGCCTTGTGACAGTGCACACACATACTGCTGTTAATAAAACTCAAGGTTTTTTTGAATTTCACCAGTTTTTCTCCTGACGTTCCTTTCCCCCGTAATTCCATCCAGGAGGACATATTGCATTAGTCATCATGCCTCTCTCTTCTGATCTCTGACAGTTCAATCTTCCCTCGTTTTTCTTCATGACTTTCACAATTTTGAAAAACTAGTTGGTATTTTGTAGCTGCTAAACTGCTAAGTCATTTCAGTCGTGTCCATCTCTATGTGACCCCATAGACAGCAGCCCACCAGGCTCCCCTGCCCCTGGGATTCTCCAGGCAAGAGTATACTGGAGTGGGTTGCCATTTCCTTCTCCAGGTATTTTGTAGACTATCCCTTAATTTATGTTTGTCTGATATTTTTTTCTTAAAGGATTTTTTCTTATAGGTTAATAATCCTTTTTTACTAATAGGATAATAAACTTACATCTGATTTCAGTATTGTCTGTCAAATCTCTGCACTACGTTGACATTGACTTTGAAGTAGCTCAGTTGTGTTTGACTCTTTGCAACCCCATGGACTGTAGCCTACCAGGTTCCTCCATCCATGGAATTTTCCAGGCAAGAATACTGGAGTGGGTTTCCATTTCCTTCTCCAGGAGACCTTCCCAACCCAGGGATCAAACCCGGATCTCCCGCATTTTAGGCAGACGCTTTACTGTCTGAGCCACTAGAGAAGTGTCTGCACTATATCTCTGCACTATAATGTTACTTTATTTTTTTCCATTTTCCATACTCTAGTCTTTAGATTTGAGTCACTAAGTCAAGTCCAAACTTGAGGGAAACCTGAGTGAAATTGTAGTTATCATTTACCTTATGAGAGTGAGCATCTGTTCATGTGTAAGAACCTACCTGTGTTTTCTGAAACTTTATTATTTTGCCCATTTTTCTGTGGAGTTCTTTTTGACATCAATTTATATGAGAAATGAGCACTTTTCCTGTAATGCAAAGTAAACATTTTCCCCCAGTTCACCATTTCTTATAGTTTTTGCTGTGTTTACTGCAAGAGAGACGTTGGCAATCTCTATCTTCTGTTTATTTGGACTATTTAATACAACTTAGATATATTAAGCCTAAAGTTCTGTCAGAAGGGGAAGTGAGAGGGGTGTAGCTTTGCAATTGTCATCTGGGGGTAAAAGTCCAGCTTTCTCACTTGCCTACATTGACAGCTGAGAGGGAAGACTCTAGGAGCAGGGGTGGGAAGGGGAGGTTCTGACTCCTTAGCAGCCCTTGCTAATACCTCCCTGGATGAGAGGGGTAGGAATTTGTTACTGCTTTCCTTCAGTGATGTCAGTTTGGGGTGGAGGGAGAATCTGGCTTTGTTTCTGGTGGGTGGTAGTGAAAGTCCTGACTCTGCTGGGCATCCTATGAGACACTTCTAATCAGGGAGGAGGGGGGATGTTTCATCACTGCCAGGGAGGGGTGGATTCCCAGATGACTCAAGGGGGCCTCACTGGCCCTATAGTGCCAAGGGGCTCATTACCACCTGGCGGGATGGAAGTTCTGGATTCCCACTTGGCCTTCTCTGACTTCATCGGCTTGGAGATGTTGCACTTCTTCCTTACAGACTCTTAAAGGTGGGAGTCTAAGCTCTCATTCAACCTTTGCTGGCATGTGTTCTATGATAGATGATATTACTTCGCAGTAAGGCCACAAAAACCTATGGTAGCTCTGCCTATAGTGAACTCTTCAATTTTCTCTTCTTATGATGGAATATCTAATAAGGATTACCTGGAGAGTGGGATTTAGTACCTGAGTTTAATTCTCTAAGTTGCCACTGTCTCATCCTGAGCAGCAGTTCAACTTCTCTGAGCCTCAGTGTCCTGATTTGCAAAATGGTGATAACAACAATTACATTATAGAGCTATTTAGAGTCTGTAGGTTGGTGATAAGTGTGCAGCTTCTAGCTCCTAGCAGGGTTAAAAAATGACCCCTACTCTCATCACTGTTCCCATCAATGTCTTTGTCAACTCTCATTGTCACTTTAACGGAAAATATCCAACACAGTTTTAGGTGAATGCGAGACACACAGAAACCAAATTCTGGCTCCCTCTGTGAGAATGCTGGAATGGTTAGTAGCCAGTTTCTATGGATTCGAGAGAGCTGTGATTTAAGCTAGGAGGCAGGAACAGGCCCCAGAGCTGTGTGTGACTTGCAGGAAATTACCTCTCATTAAAAGCACTGTTTTTCCCTCTGGGTATGGACCCACTTCAGGAATAACTAGTGCAGATTTGGGTCAAATCTTGGGACCTCTTCTCGAGGTCAAGATAGGCAATCAGAAAATCTTTTTCCAGACATTTAACTCTTCCTCTGCTGTGCCCCAGCTCCGTAGATAGGCATGTAACAAGTTACAACACAGTTCAAGCAGCACCTTGTATCCCTGGAGCCATGCGACAACCTGGTGAGGGAGGGAGGGCATTTTGCAGAGGAGGTGGGGGGACAAGGGTGAAGGCTCAGGGAAATAATAACTTGCTTAGTAAAGCAAATAAGCAGCTGAGACAGGAGCCACCTAGTTAGTAAGGACCATCTTAGTTTGGGTTCCTCTGGAAGCTGACCCTGAGCCAAGGATCTGATTGTGAGTGGTCTAATTGGGAGGGGAGCCCAGGAAACATCAGGAAGGGAGTGAGAAGGGAAGGGAAGGCAGCCAATAAAGCGTGCTTTTTCAAGCAGTTTAGTGCTGGGGTCACTGGAGTGCAAAGCTGCTGTAGGGTGTACCGCTCAGAGCTCTCTCACCTGAGAAGCAAGAGAACTGCTGTAGTATTTATCCCTTGACCCTCACAGTCCTTGGCGGCAGCTGCTCCTGGGGGCATTCATTCCCTGACATCTGTAGCTCTCTGTTAGCAGGGCCTCCTCTGCTCATACGTCAGGCGTGGATGCTTGGCAGGCAGGCAAGCACACACAGCAATGTTGAATGGTAAGGCTATGTGTAGGGCATTTCCTTCAGGATGTTACATACCCAGCACTGTACCAATGGCAAGAGATGCAGTAATGGTCAAGACAGACATAATGCTTGTTCTTGTGGATTTCATTACTTAGTGGGAAAGATCAACAAGTAAATATATAATTTAATAAATAATAGATAATTTAGTAAATAGACACCCATACAATACAAAGTGACGAGGGCTGTGCTGATGGACGTGGTGATGCTTGGGAACATATAGGAGGGGCCTCCATTTCAAGATTAGGAGGACCAGGGGAGAATTCCCAGAGACAATGATGCCGCAGTGATTTACGTTGCCATACTCCCTTATGTCTGAGGTTTCCGCAACCCTGTTCCCTCTGCACAGAACCTATTATCCTCTGTCTCCTGCTGGCTTCTCCTACACACTCTTCCCATCCCCACTTATATGTCACTTCTTCAGACAGGCCTTTCTGAATCTTCACACCAGGTTCTGCTTCTCATCAGCATGCTTCCATGGTGATCAGTATTTGTATTATCACTAAATAGGAGGAATGCATGCTTTTTATGTTATTGAATCCCCAGCACTTGGCCCTGTTTTTAACACATAGTAATGTCATCATTATCCATGGAATGAAGGAAGAGATGATCTGCCATAGAAAAAGCCACATACTCTGCTGAGGCTGGGACCCCAAGGAAGCAGGCAGTGTAAGTGCGGATATAATGAGTGATGGGTTCAGCATTCTGAAAAAGAATTTTTTAAGGCAGAATGTGTTGAATTCAGAGATAATGCAGGCACTTCTCAGTTTGCTGAGGCAAATGGTGGCACTCTGCCAAGAAGTGAAAAGGAAATAAAGGATGTCTATGGTGTCCACCCACCTGCCTTTCCACAAGTTCAACTGCCCACTTCCTGAGCTTTCGGCAGCGACATGGAGCCGGAGGAGTTAGGGATCCGAGAGGACTATGGCGTGCCCAGGTGCATCGCCTCAGGAGAGTGGCCCACACGGCTAGATGTGCACGTGTGATCACTCTGGGACTCGTGGGGCTGCAGCACCGGGGTCAGGAGAGTGCTGGTATTGTGACCAGTGATGGAAATTTGATACTCACATTTGAAACACACAAGGGAATAGGTCTTGTAAATCACGTATTTACTGAAGACAACTCTTCAATTGGACACACAAGGTATGCCACTACAGGAAACTGTGAATTAGAAAATTGCCAGCCCTTTGTTGTTGAAACACTTCATGGAAAAATAGCTGCAGCACATAATGGCGAATTAGTTAATGCTGCGCGCTTAAGGAAAAAGCTTCTGTGTCATGGTATTGGTCTGTCAACAAGTTCTGATAGTGAAATGATCACCCAGCTACTGGCTTATACCCCTCCTCAGGAACAAGATGACACCCCAGACTGGGTAGCAAGGATTAAAAATTTAATGAAGGAAGCACCCACAGCATACTCTTTGCTCATAACACACGAAGATCTGATTTATGCAGTCCGAGATCCCTATGGAAATCATCCTCTATGCATTGGTCGTCTTATTCCTATTTCTGATATAAATGATAAAGAAAAAAAAACATCAGAAACAGAAGGATGGGTGGTGTCTTCAGAATCTTGTAGTTTTTTATCTATCGGTGCAAGATATTACTGTGAAGTCTTGCCTGGAGAAATTGTGGAAATATCTAGACATAAAGTCCAAACTCTTGATATTATACCAAGGTGTGAAGGAAACGCAATGGCTTTCTGTATCTTTGAATATGTTTATTTTGCAAGTCCAGATAGTATATTTGAAGACCAGATGGTTTACACAATAAGATATCATTGTGGTTAGCAGCTGGCCATTGAAGCCCCCGTGGATGCAGATTTGGTTAGCACTGTCCCAGAATCCGCTACACCTGCTGCTCTTGGTTATACAACAAAGTGTGGGCTTCCATACGTGGAGGTGCTATGTAAAACCCAGTATGTGGGAAGAACATTCATTCAGCCAAACATGAGGTTAAGACAACTTGGTGTTGCGAAAAAATTTAGAGTACTGTCAGACAACTTTAAAGGAAAAAGAATTGTTCTTGTAGACGATTCAGTTGTGAGAGGCAATACCATCTCACTCATAATCAAGTTACTCAGAGAATCTGGTGCAA
The DNA here is from genome assembly GCA_006410615.1 of Neotragus moschatus. NCBI lineage: Eukaryota > Metazoa > Chordata > Mammalia > Artiodactyla > Bovidae > Neotragus > Neotragus moschatus. Next base: position 132,708 of record SJYA01001158.1, on the reverse strand, counting down.
AAGAGGTACATATTTGCGTAGCTTCACCACCAATTAGATACCCATGCTTCATGGGAATAAACATACCAACAAAAGAAGAGCTTATTGCCAATAAACCAGAATTTGAGCATATTTCAGATTATCTAGGAACAAACAGTATTGTATATGTCAGTAGAAGGACTGGTTTTATCTGTACAAGAAGGAATAACACTGAAAAAATAGAGAGTGAAAAAGCAAGACATTATGGTTCAAGAAAATGGGAATGGTCTGGAATGTTTTGAAAACAATGGTCATTGTACAAAGGAAGATATTATGATTCAAGAAAGTGAGAATGGTCTGGAATGCTTTGAAAAGAATGATCATTGTACAGCTTGTCTGACTGGAAAATACCCTGTGGAACTGGAATGGTAGCTGCCAGGGGCAGACATCATATTTCAGGACACGAAAATGGGTGAAGAAGTTGTAGTGGTTATACCTTCATTTACCATTACTCAGTTGGTACAGTGTGAAATGCCACACGCTTGTGTTGTAAGTTTTGAGATTTTTTTTTCTGAAAAGGATACCAAATTGCTATGATTTATTCAGTAATCCTGGATAAACACTTTGGTATTATGTAGGAACTTGGATGATCCTTTCAGTTTTATTCAGTACTTATTTTTTAGAGATCATGTACATTTCAGATCATCAGCAGTAATGTAGCAGATAGGTGAATTTCTGTTTTAGAGAGGATTGCCACGTATTATACTCTCACGGGTTCTTAGGAAATTTTGTGGCATGTTTAAGAGTTATTGAAATTCATTTATAGAATATTTTCATAATTGAACATAACTAACTGCATTTAATTGGAGAAGGCAATGGCACCCCACTCCAGTACTCTTGCCTGGAAAATCCCATAGACAGAGGAGCCTAGTGGGCTGCAGTCCATGGGGTCGCTAAGAGTCGGACATGACTGAGTGACTTCCCTTTCACTTTTCACTTTCATGCATTGGAGAAGGAAATGGCAACCCACTCCAGTGTTCTTGCCTGGAGAATCCCAGGGACTGGGGAGCCTGGTGGGCTGCTGTCTATGGGTCACACTGAGTCTGACACAACTTAAGTGACTTAGCAGCAGCAGCAATGGTGTCCACCCACCTGCCTTTCCACAAGTTCAACTGCCCACTTCCTGAGTAGCTACTACATGTCAGGGATCGTCTTCTGGGGACTCAGAGAAAAATACTAATGCAGTGTCCATTCTAGTGAGCAAGACTGTGAACCCCACAAGACTGGAAAAGAAAGCACACTCGAGATGATAGATATAAGGTCAGACTAGGGAGATGTTGCGATCATGAGCATAACCCAAGATGGGCAGGGGCACCAGAGGGCAAGATTCCCTCCTTGGGACTTTTGAGACACAGCACGAATAATTTGTTATTGTTGGACGGAGAGAATAATCCTATGCTCATAAAGTCAGCGGTATTGCTTGTGAAATATACGTCGTGTTTCAGTCTGCTCTGGAGACCTGATTCAAATCTCAGCCCTGTCATCACGATAAAAACAAAAACCCACAGGGACAACTTTGGTTAAGTGTTGAGCAGGAGTCATCAAAATCCTGGGGATAGGGTAAACAAACCCTCCTACTTTAAGCTATTTTCAGGACCTAGGATAGTAGGATAGTAATTTCTTAAGGAAATCCTCATACTGGATAGAGTTCAGCTAGGTCCATGAGAGATTTGCAAATAAAAATGCTACCAGATCATCGTAGAGGGAGAAGTCAGGTCTAATTGGTAAACTGGGGAAACCTTCTCAGAGGAGAGTTTGAGCATGACCTTAAATGAGGAGGAGCATTTGGGCTGTAGGAAGACACAGTTGCAGGAATTAACTTAAGCATAAACAGAGTGTGGAAGTACAGAGTATGTTCAGGGAGCTCTAGGTCCTGTCGTGTGACTGGGACAGAGTTTACATGAAGAGTATGTAAGGACACCAGAGTGAAAATGAGATTGAGTTCAGAGAATGCAACAACTTGAGTGCTATACTAAGAAAATGGATTGATACCTGTTGGCTTCAGGCAGCTACTGAAGACCCCCCAAGTGGTAGCAAGGTTTGCTCAAAGAGAGCTCTGGTGACTGTATAGAAGGGTGATTTCAGGACTAGAATAAAGATGAATCAGGAGGCTCAATGTTGGCTTAAAACTTGACATTCAAAAAACTAAGATCATGTCATCTGGTCCCATCACTTCATGGCAAATAGATGGGGGAAAAGTGGAAGCAGTGACAGATTTTCTTTTCTGGGCTCCAAAATCACTGCAGATGGTGGCTGCAGCCATGAAATTGAAAGACAATCGCTTCTTGGAAGGAAAGCTGTGACAAAACTAGACAGTGGAAAAGCAGAGACATCACTTTGTGAAAAAGGTCCATCTAGTCAAAGCTATGGTTTTTCCATTAGTCATGTACAGATATGAGAGTTGGACCATAAAGAAAGCTGAGCACTGAAGAACTGATGCTTTCAAATTGTGGTGCTGGAGAAGACTCTGGAGAGTCCCTTGGACAGCAAGGAGGTCAAACAAGTCAATCTTAAAGGAAATCAACTGTGGATAGTCATTGGAAAGACTGATGCTAAAGATGAAGCTCCAATATTTTGGCCACCTGATGCCAAGAATTGACTTATTGGAAAAGACCCTGATGCTGGGAATGATTGAAGGCAAAAGGAGAAGAAGGCAACAGAGGATGAGATGGTTGGATGGCATCACTGATGCAATGGATGTGAGGAATTTGAGCAAACTCTGGGAGAGAGTGAAGGACAGGGAAGCTGGGCATGCTGCAGTCCATGGGGTTGCAAAGAGTCAGAAATGACTTAGCAACTGAACAGCAATGACAAAGGAGGCTCTAGGGACACAGAGGGCCTGGACTCCAGCAGTAGAGAGCTAATGCAAAGGAGGAGACTGCTGGTAAGACACTGTAATTCATGAGGATGTTGAAAACCAAGTCCACGTTGACCCACATTTCCAGTTTGGGGCCGGTTTGATGGTATCATTGAGAGAGAGGAAACTCAGGTAAGCTGCACTCTCCACCCCACCCCATTCCCTCCTCCCCTCACTCTACTTTCCCAGAAACCTTCATGCTCCTAGACCCTCCTAGGTCCCCCAACTTGCTCCCCATCCAAGCCTGCCCTCTTTTGACAGAAACAACTCCCACCTCGCCCCTCACCCCCAGCCTGGCTTTCCCCAGCCTGGCTTTGAGACTTTAGGAAAAATAACCTCTTTGAACTTCCACTTCACCTTTTAAAATTGGAAGTGTGAAACCCAGGATTAAATCCACCTCCAAAGCTCTACATTTTTCCAATTTACATCCTCCACCAGGACCAAACATACTCACCAGTTAAGCTTCCAGAGCATCTTCATGGTCCTGCTAGATATTGCTAGTTACACAAGGCACAGGGCCTCACCACGAAACTTAGTACTAATACCAGAATTTCAAACAGCAGCCAGAGAGGCAGATCTGGAAAGGAAGGGGTGAACTCATTTTCAGAGGTGCTTTTCTGATTCTCAGATCCTTTCCAGTAGCTGCTCCCTATTCTGGTTCCTGGTGAAAGCACTTGTGTTGACCAGCAGCACCACAGATGACTCAGCAAAGTGAGGGCATCAACCACCATCTGCTCAAGGCATCCAGCTCTGCAGATGTACCCTGGGGCATCAGACTGAGCAAGCTGGACACCAGCACACAGGTGGCCTTGCACCTGGGCTTCACATTCCCTGATCTCTCCATTTCCAGGATTCTTTTGAATTAAAACGAGGCTCTCCTTGGGTAGATCCTGGAGCTGGGGTACCAGCATGCATGCATGTTAAGTCGCTTTGGTCATGTCCAACTCTCTGCGACCTCATGGACTATAGCCTGCCAGGCTCCTCTGTTCATGGGATTCTCCAGGCAAGAATACTGGAGTGGGTTGCCATGCCCTCCTCCAGGGGATCTTTCTGACCAAGGATCGAACCCAAGTCTCTTAAGTCTCCTGCATTGTCAGGCAGGTCCTTTGCCACTAGCGCCACCCAGGAAGCCCAGGAGCACCAACTTCACCTAGAAGCTCATTAGAAATGCCAATTCTCGGGCTCTTCCCAACCTATGGAATCAGAAACTGTGGGGTGGGCCCAGCTAGCCTTGATGTGACAAGCCTGCAGGAGATTCTGGCACCTGCCAATACTGGAGAAGGGATGAATTGAAAGATGGAGAGAAAGAAGAAAAAGGCATCACTATGCCCTGCTGCATTATGTGAGCTAAAGGCAGACCCAGTAATATAAGGTGGTAAAAATTTAGAATGGATGGAATTTAATTTTTGTGAATAAAGTAGACGCTTTAGCAAAACCTAGCAACATCTCTATGGACAAAGAAAGAAATTACCCAGGAGTCTTAAGTCTAAAACATTCAGGTAATTAAGGCAAGTAAGTGCTGAGTTTTTATTTCCATCATCTAAACATGTGGGTTTCAAGACCTACTCTGTTTCTTTTTTAAAAGCTCTATAACCTTTGATTTTAATGCAATCTAAATACAAACCCCAAATGTAAAAAGATAATTGGGTTGTACTCTAGAGAAGGGGGGAGGGAGTCAGCTCTCTGTCCCTTGCCACAGCCTCCCAGCCACGCCCCCGTTCCTCCCCTCCTCCTTTGGCCCTCAGGGCTCCAGGCAAGGCCCATTACTGCAGAAAATAGGTTTAATTCCCCCTTCATATTGCATACCCGATTCAAAGGCCTCAGGGAAATTCTATCATATTCCTAGGACAGGCATTTTAATTAATACAAAAAGAAAATTTGTTTTTGTTGTGATTGTGTTTTTCCCTAAAGACCCAGGACAGAGAAAGGGGAGGGGCTCTTCACAGCGGAGAGGCCCTTACAGGATCGAGGTGAGTGCCACGAAAATGCAAGTGTTCGCATTGCCTTTGCACTTTGTATCTCTGACACTGAGCCACCTGTCTAGGGATGTGTTCTCGGTAAACACCATGCGTTGAACCCAACAATCTGGGCAGCCTGTTAAACTGCCAACTGAGAAAGCGGGAGTGACTCAGTCTTTATGTCTATCATTGGGCTTTGCTTAGGCAGCTGCACTGGACTATGCCAGGTTTTTTTTTTTTCCCTGAAAATAAAAGCCCACCTGGATTTGCCTGCCCATTTGCAGCCTTCTAGAAAACCAGAAACCTGAATGCAGCAGCTGTTCAGTCTCCTCATAAGTACGTGTGAGTCAAGACTTGTCACAGAAATGTCAGCCAGATGGGCTTGTGGGCACCTTCTAGCACAGTGGTTTGGGAACTATTTTTTCTTTTAGACAAGAAACTTTGTCTTCAAAATAAATGTTACCCAGAAATAGATAAAAAGAGAGTTCATTCCAGTTGCTTCTTCTGTCTTTCCCATTCTCTACCCCCATCACCCACTGACCCTGAAAGACACAACAAAGCCTAGTTAGAAGCCCCCTGACACTGTACAGAAAAAGACTGATGTCAAGAAGTCAAAGGCCTTTTCACAGGTAACAGGGCTCGAAAAGATCAGAACCTGGATTAAAACTAGTCTCTGGTTCTGAGACCTTGCCGATGCAATTCACCGGGCCCATGAAATGACTCATTCTGGGCTGCCATAGTCGCTAGGTGCTCACCCATTCATTGTATAAGCAAATATTTATTGAGCACCTGATGTGTTCCCAGGACAACCTAGCTGCTGTGGACTCAACAGTACACCGAAGAAGACGAGGTCCCTGTCCTCACAAATTCTATTGCAGGGTAAATATGTGATTCAAATGGCCACACGAATAAACATAAAATTGCAACTGTTATTTATGTTGCGAATAAGAAGCAGCGGGTGCTCTAAGAACTGATGACAGGGCTTGTCCCAGGTGAATTTCAGCCCCCCTCTCCTGTTCTTTAGGGAAAACCATAGTTACAAAAATTATGACAGGAGCATTTTCCCTCCTCAGAGAAATCAAGATGGTTTCCCTGAGAAAACCACAATTGAAATCTAAATGTTTAGTGGTTCACAAGGCAAATAAGATGGGAAAGAGCATTCCTGGCAGAGGAAACAGCATGTGGCAAGAGTATGGCAAACTTCTAGGCAAGAATGGGTGAGGTGGGCTGGCTGAGTGCCCCCAGGACTGTGGCAGATGGGTTCAGAAGGCTCTCTTGTCCTGAGAGCAATGAAAGGCCAGGAGAAATTTTAAAGTTGGGGAGCAAGCAACTTATGCAGTCAGACGATTGTTTTAAAATGACTTTTTGTGCTTCCAGGGTGAAGCACAGATTGAAGAAGTGCCTGAGGGCAGGCAGAAAGTACTCTTCGGAGGGCAGAGAGGATGATGGCTTGTTCCAGAATGATGGCGACTGGGACGGAGAAGTGGATGAACTGAGGAGCAAGAAATGCACTAATGTGGGCAGGATTCTGGAGCGGAGGTGTGTAGAGGATGACGACAAGGAAGATGGTGAGGATGATGTCCAGTGTATGACTAGTGAACAGACAGTAAACATCAGACAGGGCTCCCCTCACATTTGCCAACCCAACGGTTCTCAATCCTGGATGCACATCACAATCACATAGGAAAAAAATACTAGTATTCAAGCCCTGTCCCCAGAGATTCTGGCTGACTTGGTTGAGTGAGGTCTGAGGTACTTTTCTCAAGCTCCTAGGCTGCTTCTAATTTGCCACCATGGTTAACAACCACTATTCTAAACCATCTCCCAGAGGACCTTACGTGGCTCCTTTTCTATCTGATGGTGTGCCATCATCAGCAGAGAATGCTTCAGTTGCAAATTGATTTGCCTGCTAAAAAGAAATATATGGAAATCCTGGCATATAAGATAGAACAGGTTAAGAAGTGACCAACTATACCCAATCAAGGGAAGGGGAAGCAACACAGTAGGCTAGAAAGGGCCCTAAACTTAAGAGAAGTCCCAAGCTCTGCCACTAACAGGCAACTTTCTCCAGTCTGTCCAATGAAGGCATTGGACTAGACCAGTGGTTCTCAAACTTGAACTCACATCAGCGTCATCTGGAGGCCTGGGTCAAACACGACTGCTGTCCCTGCACTCAAGAGTATGTGACTGTAGAGGCCTAGGGTGGTACCTGGGAACCTAAATTACTAACATCTTCCCAGGTGATACTGATGCTGTTTCAGGAGCCGGGCTGACGTGCCCTTAACAGAGAAAGAAAGAACTCCAGAAGGATCCACTGTTTATTGTGGACAGAGATCCTCTCTTTATTTAAATTTTGATATTTTATTCATACGCTTTTGCATTATCTTGATGTTTAAAAAATATTTTATTAAAATGTAATTCATTTGATTACTGAGTGTTTTTGGAGCCCCATGACATTTTGGACCTAAAGGTGAATTCACTTACTCTAATCCTATCAGGCCAAGGGCCACTGGCAGATAGTCACTGAGCTCTATGACTTCAAAGACCCTTCCAGCTCTAACATTTCCTTAAACAGAGAGCAAGAGGGGTGGTGCTAAAGAGAAGGCATTCTGTAGCCAAGCTGCTATGTTCAAGGGCTCTGCTATTTACAAGCTGTGTAACGTCAGGGAAATTGCTAAACCTCTCTGGGCCTTTGTTTTTCCTTAGCCATAAAGTCATGATAATAATACTGATCATATAGGTTTATAGTAACTGAGTATAGTTTATAGTAACACACATAAAGCACAGAGTGTGGGCTGAATATTGTAAGCAGTTAGTGTCATCAGCAAATACCTCTTGTTTCCATCACCTCTGAAGGTTCCCTCCTGATTATGTTTACCCTGACTTCTCTGAGACCTGAGAATAAACCTTCTCCCCACCCCCAAGGCTTCATATAGTTTATCAAGTCATATAACTTGTTCATGATTTTCCAGTTTGTCCCTTGTGGATTTGCACTACCTTTATTCCAAAGATGCAGTGTGTAAGGTTCAGTTCAGTTCAGTTGCTCAGTTGTGTCCGACTCTTTGCAACCCCATGAATTGCAGCAGCCCATCGAGTCAGTGATGCCATCCAGCCATCTCATCCTCTGTCATCCCCTTCTCCTCCTGCCCCCAATCCCTCCCAGCATCAGAGTCTTTTCCAGTGAGTCAACTCTTCGCATGAGGTGGCCAAAGTACTGGAGCTTAGTATGTAAGGTTAGAAACATGAAATGCAGCATCTTAAATAAAAGTCTTTAGAAAGAGCAAGACAAACCTTTTGGACTGATAATCATTATTTCAGTTCAGTTCAGGCAGGCGCTTAGTCATGTCTGACTCTTTTCGACCCCATGAATCACAGCACTCCAGGCCTCTCTGTCCATCACCAACTCCCGGAGTTCACTCAAACTCACGTCCATTGAGTCGGTGATGCCATCCAGCCNATCCATCCTTAAAGAAAGTGTGGCATACAAGCATACTCACACACAATGGAATACTACTCAGCCATAAGAGGACTATATTTTGCCATTTGCAGCAATATGAATGAACTTGGAGGGCATTATGCTAAGTGAAATCCGTCAGGCAGAGGAAGACAAATACTGTATGATTTCACTTATCTCTGAAATCTGAAAAATATAACAAACTAGTGAATATAACAAACCAGCAGCAAACTCACAGATATACAGAAGAAACTAGTGGTTACCACTGGGGACAGGGAAGCAAAGAGGGGCAATGCAGAGGTAAGGGATTAAAAGGTACAAACTATTGAGTGTAAAATGGGCTCAAGGACATACGATACAACATGCAGAATATAGCCAATATTTAGTAACAACTATAAATGGAAAGTAATCATTAAAAATTGCACAGAAATAAAAACTAAAAAAAGAAAATCATGTCCAGCCCTTGAGATCAGACTCAAGTGTCACCCATGGCACGCCCCGGTGATTTGTTACTGTCATGCCATCCAAGCACACTTCTATGGGGGGCAATCAATTCTGTCTCTGTTCAGCTGGATGTCAAAGTTGCTTTGGTTGACTGTCAAGCTTTAACCAACAACCAAAATAACAGAACCCTAAGTTCTATTCAGGGAATTGAACTTGACTTTTTTTTTTTTTTTTGCCACTCAGTTCTCAAGGTAAGCAGTATTCATGCATCAGAACATAAGGGGATGAGTTCTTTTCTCACACTCTTTGGGCCTCGTTATTGTCTATGCTTCTACATATGATCTCGCTGAATTAAGAAATATTATAAGAACGATCCTATAAAACCCATTGCTATGTTAATATCAGAAAACTTTCATTAAAAACCCACAGTGTGCCTTATTACCCACTGGGGAAATTGTCTGCCTGGTTGAGGACCAGGGAAAAATGTACTTATTTTAAGCAACTAGTGAGCTTTAATCTTGTTGATAGCAATGAATCCTGTCCTGTTTTCTCTTTTTCCCTGGTTAGAAGAAAACTCCAAGTGAACATTTTATAGAATGTTTTGATGTGCATTCTTGTTATATTGATACTATTTCTGGCTTCATGTTATTTTTCTAACTTTGCTCTTTAGCCTTACCTTTTTAACTTTTTGCTTATCAGTCATTTCAGTCATTTACGTATTTTTTTTTGCTTATGCTTTTTTTTTGCCTTTAAAACAATTTGAATTCTTTATAAAAGAGGTTAAGAGACAGATTCCTAATTAATATTTCCTTGAAGGTAGCTATATCTTATTTTCTCTGAATTTCCAATACTTAACTTGGACCTTAGAAAGTTTATATGTGTTTTGAAAGGGAAAGAAGAAGGGGACTTCTCTGGTTACTGAGAGTTCATGCTCCCAGTGTAGAGGGGTCTGGGTTTGATCCATGGTCAGGCAGTTAGAGCCTACATGCCACAGCTAAGGCCGGTGCAATCAAATTTCTTTTCTTTTAAAATTCTTATTGTCATATAATTGGTTTATAATGGTGTGTTACTTTCCACTGTACAGCACAGTGAATCATTTATACATGCACATAAATTTCTTTTTTAAAAGAAAAGGGAAAGAGGAAGAATAAGACGGGGGAAGGAAAAATTAAAGTTGGTGGTAGAAGTTACTATATCCTACTAAGACATATAATTGAGCAGTGGAAAAAACACAAATTTTTAGGACATGCAAGATGCACCAAATATTCTAGAATATCTGAACTTCTAAAGGTACTGCTCTACATGGTTCCAACCAATTTTAATATCACACATATCATTTTTATAGGTTATATCCAGATATTTGGCATATATAGACATAGCTACCAATTTACCAACTATCCCAAGTATGAAATTATTATTAAAGCAATTATTCCTTAACTTTCTGAAGCTTGTTTATGTACTTTTTTGGTTGAAGATATTTTACCTGGAGGTAATTTAATGCATTTTTAGTACAACTATGGGCATCCTAATACAGAAATGTTGTCAGTAGAAAATGAGATGAGAAAGCACTTTATAAAGTCTTAAAAGCAGTATGCTATGTATTTCTTCATAAGCACACACTTTGTAGGGATATCATTTATTTGTCAAAAAGAAATTCCACTTTTGTGGCCTAAAATGAAAGGGCTAAAAACATAGTGTATAAAAAGTGTACCTATCCCAACACAAACCCAGCAGGACAAACACATTCAGGAGTCATTGCTGAGAACAGGGACTATTGGAGTCACTCTCGGCACCTTTCTAACTCATGCCACGCGTAAGTGGTCAGCACATCTGCGACCACCCTCCAGCTCCACAGCTGGCACCATCCTTCACGCTGGAATAACCTCCCGTCTCAGTCCCTACCTATTTCTCTCGTCCATACAGAGATTCTCCACCAAGGACCAGAATTCTCCTTTACAAACACAAGTCTGACCAGACCACACGATGACTCAGCACCCGTCAGCGGCTTCCATTTCACTCACAGAAAAAGCTGAAGTCCTCGCAGTGCTCCTTATCCATGCATCCTCTCAGCACACTTTTCCTACCACTGTCCCCTCCCCAGTCCACTCCAGCCCCTTGGCCTCTTCATTGTCTTTAGTAAAAGGTATGAGATCTATATAATCTGAGGAGAAACCAGAGCGTCCTTTGCTGTACTTTACATATGAATGGTCGCCACACTCACAGCCTCGAATACTCTTACTCAAATTTCCACATGGCTCATTTTCTCACCTGCTTTATGCTTTAGTCCATATGTCACCTTTAACCACCTTTAACCATATGTCAGTAAGCCCTTTAACCACCGTCCTATACGAAATTGTAAATGCCCTCTTGTTCCTATCCAGGAACTTTGTCTTCTTCATCCATAACATTTATCACCTTCTAACAGACACATGCCTTGTAAATATACGTGTATATATTATTATACACATAATATATATTACATATATAGAATAAAATGTATCATCTCATAACAGAGACACACAATGTGTGTGTATATAACATAGAATACTATATGTGTGTGTGTGTGTGTGTGTGTGTGCGCGCTCAGTTGTGTCCAACTGTTTGTGACCCCATGGACTGTAGTCCACCAGGCTCCTCCATCCATGGACTCTTACAGGCAAAAATACTAGAGTGGGCTGCCATTCCCTTCTCCAGGGGATCTTCCTGACTCAGGGATCTAACCCATGTCTCTTGCATCTCCTGCACTGGAAGGCAGATTCTTTACCACTGCCACCAGAGAAGCCCACATATAATATAATTAACAAAGCATTCATGTATATGTATGAGTTCATATGAATGTGTGTGTGTGTGTGTGTTGTTTACTTGTTAATTATCTGTCTCCTACAATGAGAAGACTTCTGTGAGAGCAGGGATTTTTGTTTGGTTCACTAATGTTGCCCCTGCACAGAACACAGTTTCTTTTCTCTCATCAATTTCATAGGCTTTGATGACATTAATCTTCATATATCATTGCCCTGATCTAAAATTCTCATTGATTTTCTATGACTCTAGAAGGAAATTCATATGACTCAGTAAGATAGAATGACCTACAAATATTTCAATTTGTGTTCTAGTTTTGTTTTTTTTCCCTCTGCTTCATCCAAACCAGTCTCCCTTGCTTTACATTATGTATCCCTGGTGGCTCGGTGGTAGAGAATCTGCCTGCAACGCAGGAGACCTGGGTTTGATCCCTGGGGTGGGAAGATTCCCCTGGAAGGGGGTACAGCAACCCACTCCAGTATCTTTGCCTGGAAAATTCCACGGACAGAAGAGCCTGGCAGGCTACAGTCCATACGACTGCAAAGAGCTGGCCATAGCTGAAGCAACTGAGCACACGTGCTATACAGTATCCCACCTCCATGCCTACACTGAAGCTGTATGTCCTGTCCGGAGTGTCCTTTCCTTGCCTCTCTGAAGGTCTAAATTTTAATCACATTTCAACATGAGTGGCCTAGATCAAATGCCACCTCCTCCATGGAGCCTTCTCTGATCCCTCCAGCAGGAAGCCATCTGGCTCACTTTTCTCTGAGTCTTACTGTTAGCTGACTGACCCTCATAGCATAACATAGTATTGCAGAGAGCACAGTGCAGGGTTAAGGGTTTTGATTTCCCAGGTGGCTCTAGTGGTAAAGAGCCCACGAATCTAAGCATGTGACCTTGAGTGTATTACTAATTCTCTAAGTCTTGGTTCTCGGATAATGAGGATGGTAGTAGGTTACTTACAATATGACTATGAAGTTAAACAAGATAATAGACATAAATCTGATCTCAATAAACATTAGCTATTACACTATTGTCACCAATGTAATTTCTTCCTTTATATATGTTATTTTCCTGCTAAGCTGTAAGCGGAAATTAGATAAATACCTAATTTACTTCTATATATACCTAGGTACTCAGTAAATTTTTACTGAGTAAATTAGAGAATTAAGACCAAGAGTTTTTCCTCTGAGTTAAAGATACTTGCTAACAAGATTACTTGCTAAAAAGATAAGAGCTTTTTTTTTTCTTTTCTTGGCAATCATCTTCTAGCAAGTAAATCCATTCTTATCTAACTTTTAGTTCTCAGATATTGTTAGCATAGAATATGAAAATTGCTAACATTAGGGTTTTTTTTTTTAATTCTGCTTCCAAGTGTACAAGAAGAACTCATTATATAAGAAAATATCAACCTAAATCATTATAAAAGAGTCCCAAGGAAACGTAAGGTCAGGGAAGAAAGTCAAGGAACAAAAATAAAATTCACCAGGACGTGGTCCCTGTCACTGAGGAGAGAGCACTATATTCAGATTCCCTGGAGAGTCAATATACGCAGTAAGTGATTGAATGGAAGCAAGCCCAGGGTGTTATGGGGACATCGGAGCATATTCAGCCCTTATGTGTTGTCTGGGAAATATTTCCTAGAGGAGGTGATATCTGAGCTAAACTATTTGAGATGAGTGAAAATCAGTCAAAAGAACAAGAGTAGAATAGGCATTTTATCCAGGCAAAAGGCATGGCATAAGCAAAGGCAAGAAGACTTGAAACCGCATGGTACACGCTGGATATCACAGTCATTGTGGTGTGACTGCAGCTTCTGTTCCAGAGCAAAGAACATGAAAATGTGAATTTGAAGACAGAGTTGTAGGCAAGTCATAGAATATCCTAAGTGCAATTCTGCAGGGAAAGGGGAGACCTGAAGAATTTTAAATGGAGTAGGGATATGATCATATTTTTGTTTTATAGGTTCCTCTGGCTACATGTAGCAGCTAGATCTGAGGAACACCAGAATCAAAGCAACAAACAAACAAATAGAAACAATACAAAAACAGGTCTGGAGACTATCGAACAGCTCCATGCTATAAAAATGAAATGCTAACCAGGGAAATACGGTAAGAGGTGGAGAGATGAAATCAAGAACTGTAGGCATGATCTGCGATGACCTAAATGGGAAGGAAATCCAGAAATGAGGGTATATATGTGTATATGTATGGCTGATTCACTTTGCTGGAATAGAAACTAACACAACATTGTAAAGCAACTATATTCCAATAAAAATTAATTTAAAAAAAGAACTAATGGCAACAAAATCAATAGGATTTGGTAATGAACTAGATAGGAGAAAAGAGGAACTTAGGGTTCTGTTTGGATGACTGTGCAGAAGGGAATGCCAATCACCAAGAAAGGATATTGATGAGAAGAAGCGGAGGAGGGGCTGGGCACATGGAAAGATGATGACAAGTTAGTTTCCATTCAAACTGGAACATCAGTACTCAGAGTCCTCAACAGGGAAGGAATGTGAGCTGAAGATAAGGTTTCACTGTCATCAGGATCAATTCAGTTCAGTTCAGCCGTGTCCGATTCTTTGTGACCCCATGGACTGCAGCACACCAGGCTTCCCTGTCCATCACCAATTCCTAGAGCTTGCTCAAACTCATGTCCATTGAGTCAGTGATGCCATCCAACCATCTCCTCCATATCAGGATACAGGATGGTTAAACATGAGAGTGTAGAAACTGGCTCAAGTGTAGAGTTCATGTAGAGACCAGAATCCTGGTAAACACAGCAGATAAAGCAGAGAAGGAGGAAGCCACAGGGGAAGTGAATCAGGAACACATAGAGAAAAAGAAGAGGCGAATCAAATGAAAATAAATTGCTAAGGCCAAAGGAGTAGAGGTTTTAAGGGAGAGGGGATGGATCAAAGTGTCCAACACAGCTTCCATGCAAAATAATATATGGACTGAAAGGTTTCTTAGATTTGGCAGAGGCATTTTAAATTAGATTTGGAGCAAGGAGAAAAACAAGAAAAGGTTAAGCCGGCTGCTTGGAAAAGATGATGTAATGTTAACAGATGACAGAGAGAAGAGAAGCATCTAGCATTTCCATTGCTTATCTAGCCTATCAAGGGGAACGATCTTCAAATCGGAAAGGTAGCACCTATGTCTTTAAGAGGGAATTAAAGCCCAAGATGAATTAGAGTATAGTCAAAACAGAACAGTGTTGCTTTTCATGTGAGGAAGTCTTCCAGGCCTGAAAGAATTACAATCTAGGACACACACACATGCATGCACACAGACACCTTGCAGTTATTTCAGAACTTCTGTTGGAAAACTTTCAGCATCATAAATGCAAATGTCAAAGATGCTGAAAACTGGAGACTAACAAAAAGAAAAAGAAGCTCAGAAAAACTGTGTCAAATATATAAAGTACTATCACATAGAATAAAAGAGTATATTGATTTTTATCTGACTCCAAAAAAGCAGAACTCAAAGTGCGTAAGCTGTAGACATGAAGATTTCAGCTAACTAACTAGGACTTCTATCATTTATGAGCCACCTTGAAAAGCACTGTATTACTGCCTTAGAAGCATCTGGGCCAAGGTTGATGGCCATCTGTCAGGACTGACAGTTGGACTCAGTTCCAAAGTCCCAATATCTGGTGCTCCTGCCTTAAGTCCCCTTTAAGACATGACTTATCACTTCTTATTAAGATGAGAAACTAAAATAAATTATGTTTTTTATCCCTGGATTATATTATCCCTAAGTGAAGTGAAGTTGCTCAGTCGTGTCCAACTCTTTGTGACCCCATGGACTGTAGCCTATCAGGCTCCTTCATCCATAGGATTTTCCAGGCAAGAGTGCTGGAGTGGATTGCCATTTCCTTCTCTAAAGACCCTTCTAAATAGAAAATCTCATTTATCTAGATTCTAGAAACTACAGTAAATATAGTTCCTAGAGTAAATGTTGAAAAGATAATAAAAAAAGAAAGAACTTAGTTAATTAAATTATTTGGGACCAGCAGTACAGGGATTGGTGTTGTATTAGGCTGTGCTTATCATGGGACCTTTTGCAGGGAAACCAAGGTCCAGGATGAATTAAGCAGCATTCAGTGCTGACATGGAGAAGGCGATGGCAGCCTACTCCAGTACTCTTGCCTGGAAAATCCCATGGACGGGGAGCCTGGTAGGCTTCAGTCCACGGGGTCACGAAGGATCAGACACGACTGAGTGACTTCACTTTCACTTTTCATTTTCCTGCATTGGAGAAGGAAATGGCAACCCCCTCCAGTGTTCTTGCCTGGAGAATCCCAGGGGCGGGGGAGCCGGGTGGGCTGCCGTCTATGGGGTTGCACAGAGTCGGACACGACTGAAGCGACTCAGCAGCAGCAGCAGCAATGTTGGCTTTAGACTATCAAATTTATAAACAATATTTAACAATGTCCTCTCCATGCCAAACACAAAGTTAGGGACAGCTACTGTACAGAAAATGTGTCAAGACAGACACTAGGCACACTTAGAACAGAAGGTGATGATGTTATCAAAGACTTCTTGCCATCTCCCTCTTGGCCAGTTAAAATGAACAAGAATGATCAAAGGCATTAGCATTGAGTTCTTGCTTTGTATAGTTCAGCCTACAAATCAAATCCTACTCTTTGTTTATTACTGCAAGACCATAATTCACAGAGAAAGGTTCAGAGAGGTTAGTATTTATGA
This sequence comes from Neotragus moschatus, assembly GCA_006410615.1. Lineage (NCBI taxonomy): Eukaryota > Metazoa > Chordata > Mammalia > Artiodactyla > Bovidae > Neotragus > Neotragus moschatus. Next base: position 116,467 of record SJYA01001158.1, on the reverse strand, counting down.
CTACCCGAAGTGTTTCACTTGCAAGAATTATAAATGGAAAATCTGGCACATAGTTAGAAATGTAGATCTTCTGATACATAAATTTGCCCCATTGATTTTTATGTATTTCTTAAACTGTGCACTGCTGCTTTCAATATTGTTTTGGAACAGACTGACCATAAATATTTAAATAACTGCTGTTCAACAATCAAAGCTATTCACAACAGTAGCTGTTTAAAAATACAAATATGATCTGCTGAGGTCAAGGAAAGCAAGTTAAGTAAAAAAGATTCAATGTAAATTATTTCTTGATACTGTTAGTAGTCAAAATAAGAGAAAGTTCATAAGGTAATGCTTGTAGTATATTAGGTGCTCAATAAATATTTTTAGAATGAGATATATGCATAAAGGTATCTATGACTAACACGGGGGTGGGAGAGAAGGAAGATTTTTAGCTTTCACAATGAATAAAATGATGTAACTATGAAAACATAGGGAAGTGAGAGCTAATGCAAGCTAAGTATTTTTACTTTGCTTTTTAATATCCAGTAGTCTGAAAGGTTATAGTTTGAAATCACAGTGTTTTAAATGCAGGGTATATCACCAAAATACAGCAAAGTGGCCCTTGCCTTAACAACTAGTCAAATAAATGTTCTCATATGTGACCTGAATACCTAGCCTTTCCACTGTCCAATGTAAAAGATGTTAATCACTTAGTCATTATTTTACATATGTCCTAGATAATCCTTCCTCCAATTCCCAGGCTAAGTTCAACTATCCTGTATGACAGATGGGAGATCTTTATGCTAGATCTCCTAGCAGATCTAGCTGTTCAGATCTTCCTTCAGGGACTACGTGCTATGAGGAGTGTTGTTAACTGAATCTTCCAGCTGCCACCCTTTCAGGATTCACCACAGCATCAACGTCAAGGCTCTATTCTCCATAGGATGCTCAAAAGTAATGAAATGAATGATGCCTGCGTATTAGAGCTGTCCATTCCTGACCATCTTTGCTTTAGGGCTTCCATTAATTTGGCCAATGCTTCTTCAGAGCTGCATAACTGTAAAAGACTTCTCTCGTTTTATAATTTTTTAAAAAAATGACTTACTTGACAAATATCTAACTTATTAAACAAAATAGAGTAAGAATGAATTGTGCTTTATTGTATGTACATATATTGTATATATTTACACGTATTTCCTACGTGGAAATAGTAGCATAAAGATCACAAACACAAAGGAATAATGCTGTATATATTATACATTTATTATAGTCTGGTATAATACTCAGACTATAATAAATTAGATTTATACTACAGATTCTAGAGCAACCACAAAAAAAGGTACAGATAATAAATCAGCAGAGGAGATAATATGCTAAAAGTAATTAATACAAATGAAGAGAGAAAAAAGGAAACCCATAGGCTATGAGAAAATATTTGCAAATCATGTATCTGATAAATGACTTATAACTCGGGTAAAGAACTCAAAATTCAATTGTAGGAAAACAAACGACCCAATGAACAATAGGCAAAAGATGTTAACAGGTACTTCAAAGAAGAAATACAGATAAAAAATAAGAACATGGACACGCAAAATTGTCCAGCTTCATTAGCTACTGCACGCATACTCAGTTGTGTCTGACTCTCTGCGACCCCACGGACTGTAGCCCACCAGGCTCCTCTGTCCATGGGTTTCTCCAAGCAAGAATACTGGAGTGGGTTGCCATTTCCTCCTCCAGGGGAATCTTCCCAACCCAGGGATCACACTTGCATCTCCTGGGTCAGCAGGTGGATTCTTTACCACTGAGCCAACTGGGAAGCCCCTCATTAGGTATTAGAGAAATGCAAATTAAATTCACGATAGATACCACTATACACTTATTAGAATGGCTACAATTAAAAAGACTGGCCATTAAAATGTGGCCAGTAAGCACACTTTCACCATTTCCCCATTAAGTATGGAATTTGGTATAAGATTTTTGTAGTACCCTTCATCACGTTAAAATGCTCTCTTCCACATATAGTTGCTAAGAGATTTTATTACATATACAGTACAGATTTTTAAAATTCAGTCTGAGAAATTTTGCTCCCTAAGAGATTTTAGTCCATTTATAATTGCTGTAACTAATTGAACACATGATTATTTTTATTTTACTTGCCCCACTTGTTTTATATTTTTCTCCTCTCCTTTCTTGCCTTCTTTTGGATAACTGTTTTCCTAACTTCAAAATTTTCTCTTNTATTAATATTGATATATAATATATAACACTATTAAACAATAATTAAATTTGAAAATTATTACACAACAAAGAAGACTATCCTTAGAATGGGAGAAAATAGCAAATGAAACAATTGACAAAGAATTAATCTCCAAAACATGCAAGTAGCTCACGCATCTCATCAGAAAAACAAACAACTCAATCAAAAGTGTACAAAAGACCTAAACAGACATTTCTCCAAAGAAGACACACAGATGGCTAATAAACACAAGAAGATACTCAACATCATTCAATATTAGAGAAATACAAATCAAAACTACAATAAGGTGTCACCTCACACTGGTCAGAATGCCATCGTCAAAAATTCTATAAAGAATAAATGTTGGAGAAGGTGTGGAGAAAAGGCAACACTATTTCACTGTTGATGGAAATGTAAACTGATACAGCCACTATGGAGAATAGTATGGAGATTCCTTTAAAAAGTAGGGGAAAAAACTACCATAAGACCCAACAATCCCACAGGGCATATATCCTCAGGAAACCATAATTGAAAAAGACTCGTGTACTCCAATGTTCATTGTAGTTTTACAATAGCTAGGACATGGAAGCAACTTAGATGTCCATTGACAGATGGATGGATAAAGAATCTGTGATACATATACACAATGGAATATTACTCAGCCATAGAAAGGAATGCATGTGAGTCAGTTCTAATAAGGTGGGTGAACCAAGAGCCTATTATACAGAGTGAAGTAAGTCAGAAAGAGAAAATATTACTGACATATATATATGGAATCTAGAAAAATGATACTGATTTGTATATAGTTATGGGCTTCTCCAGGAGCTCAGAGATAAAGAATCTGCCTGCAATGCAGGAGCCACAGATATATGTTTGATCCCTGGGTCAGGCAAATCCCTTGGAGGAGGGTATGGCAACCCTCACCAATATTCTTGCCTAGAGAATTCCATGGACAGAAGAGCCTGGTGGGCTACAGTCCATAGCATCACAAAAAGTTGGACACAATTGAAGCAACTTAGCATGCATGCATGCATGCAGGCAGAGAGTTTTGTGTGAACTTCATGGAAACCACAAACCAAAAACCTACAATAGATACACAAGAAATGTATGGCAAAACCAATAAATATTGTAAAGTAATTAGCCTCCAGTTAAAATAAATAAATCTAAATTAAAAAAAAAAAAAGGAAATCTAAACCAGGACTTCCTTGGTTGTTCAGTGGTTAACAATTGCGTGTCAATGCTGCAGACATTGATTCAGTCCCTGGTCTGGGAAGAGTCAGCATGCCATGGAGCAGCTAAGCCCATGTGCCATAGCTCCTGAGGCCTGCGTACTCTAGGGCCTGTGTGTTGCAACTACTGAGTACGTACGCTGCAACTACTGAAGGTCATATGAAGCCACTGCAACAGGAAGCCCACACGCCACAAAGAAGAATAGTCCCTGTTCACCAAAACTAGAGAAAGCCGATGTGTAGCAATGAAGAGCCAGTGCGGACAGAAATATATAAAAGAAATCCAAGCATAACTCTACAGAAAATCATCTAACCACAAGAGAACAAGACAAGAAGAAAGGGACATGTGAGAACAGCAAAACAATAAAAAATAAACAAAATACATCAAATATATACCTATTAATTACTTTAAATGTCAATGGACTAAGTGCTCCAATCAAAATACCCAGGGTTGCTGAATGAATAAAAGAAGAAGATCCATCTGCATGCTATCTACAGGAAACTCACTACAAATCTAAAAACACACACAGATTGAAATTCAAGGGATGCAAAAAGATATTCCATGCAAATGGAAAACTAAAGAAAGCTGGGGCAGCGATATTTATATCAGATAAAATATACTTTATGACAAAGACTATGACAAAAGACAAGGACACTATATAATAATAAACAGATAAACCCAACAAGAAAATACAATATTCGTAAATATGAACCCAGCATTGTCACACTTAAATACATAGAGCAAATATTAACAAACATAAAAGGAGAAATTGACAATAATGTAATAATAGGAGAGGACTTTAATATTCCACGTACATTAATAGAAATGTCATCTAGATAGAAGATCAGTATGAAACACTAGAATTAAATCAGAGGTCCCCAACCTTCAGGCCACAGGCCAATACTCCTGTCAGTTCAGTATCAGGATTAGATTAGAAATGAAGTGCCCAATAAATATAAATTATTTATCATCCGAATACCACCCTTCTCCCACTCCATGGAAAAATTGTCTTTCATAAAAACAGTCCCTGGTGCCAAATAGTTTGAAAACTGCTGTCTTAAATGACACATTAGAGACGTAGGTTTTATCCCTGGGTTGGAAAGATCCCCTGGAGAGGGGAAAGGAAACTCACTCTAGTATTCTGGCCTGGAGAATTCCATGGACTGTAAAGTCCATGCGGTTGCTAAGTGTTGGACTTTCACTTTAGACACTAGATATATCTATAGAAAATTTCACCCCCAAATATCAGAAAATTCCTTTCAAATGCACATGGATAATTCTCCAGAATAGATCACATGTTACACTGCAAAACAAGTTTCAACAAATTTAAGAAGACTGAAATAATATCAAGCAACTCTTCTGTGCATGAAGAAAGTGAAAGTGAAGATGAAGTCACTTAGTCATGTCCAACTCTTTGTGACCCTATGGATTGTTGCCTGCCGGGCTCTTCTTTCATCCATGGGATTTTCTAGGCAAGAAAACTGTAGAAGGTTGCCATTTTCTTCTCCAGGGGATCTTCCTGACCTAGGACTCGAACTCAGGTCTCCCACATTGCAGGCAGACTGCCCTCTGAGCTGCCAGAAAATCTCTTTGAAACTAGAAATTAATTACAAGAAGATAACTGGAAAAAACACATACATGTGTAGACTAAACAAGTTGCTCCTAAACAGTCAGTAGGTTAACAAAGAAATGAAATAGGAAATAAAAAATAATACCTTGAAACAAATTAAATGAAGCACAATAATCCAAAATAAAAATGTGGAAGTTGCTTAGTTGTGTCCAACTGTTTGCAACCACATTGACTATAGAGTCCATGAGATTCTCCAGGCCAGAATACTGGAGTGGGTAGCCATTCCCTTCTCCAAAGGATTTTCCCAACAAAGGGATCAAACCCAGGTCTCTCACATTGCAGGCAGATTCTTTACCAACTGGGCCACCAAGAAAAGCCCAAAACTGGAGAATGCTGACAAATTCAAAATGAATGGAACCCAGCAAAAGAAGTTCTAAGAGGTAAGTCCTTAGTAAGACAGTCCTACCTCAAGAAACAAGAAAAATCTCAAATAAACAATCTAACTTTACACCAAAAGGAACTAAATGAAGAACAAATTCCAAAGTTAGTAGACAGAAGAAAACAATAAATATCAGAAAAATAAAATAACAGATAAGAAATAAAATAAAAACTAAAAAATTAGAAAAGATCAGTGAAGCTAAGATCTGGTTCTTTGAACAGATAAACAAAATTGATAAACCTTTAGCTAGACCCTTGAAGAAAAAGAGAGGGCTCAAATAAATAAACACAAATTAAAGACCACAAGTTACAACCAACACCACAGAAATGCAAAGGATCATGAGAGATCACCAAAAATGCTTACATTCCAAAAAACTGGACAATATAGAAGTGGATAAATTCCTAAAAACACACAACCTTCCAAGACTGATTTGTAAGGAAATAGAAAATCTGAAGAGATACATTGCTACTAATGAACTTAAAACATTAACAATAATAATAATAATAATAACTCCTGATAAATTCCAGGCAAGTGTCCTGGAGTGGGTTGCCGTTTCCTTCTCCAGAGTATCTTCCCAATCCAGGGATTGAACCTAGGTCTCCTGCATTGTAAGCAAGACACTTTACCATCTGAGCCACCAGGGAAGTATAGAGGACCATATGGCATCACAGTTGAATTCTAAACTGGATGCTTGGGGCTGGTGCACTAAGACGACCCAGAAGGATGGTACGGGGAGGGAGGAGGGAGGGGAGTTCAAGATGGGGAACACGTATATACCTGTGGCAGATTCATGTTGATGTATGGAAAAACCAATACAATATTGTAAAGTAATTAACCTCCAATTAAAATAAATAAATTTATTTTAAAAAATAAAAAAATTGAATTCTAAAAGTCGCTTAAGGAAGAGGTAATACCTACCCTTCTGAAAGTATTTCAAAAAATTATGAGGAGAAAGAAATGCTTCTGAACTCATTTAATCAGGTCAGCATTATCCTGATAGCAAACTCAGACAAAGATACTACAAAAAAAAGAGAAAATCACAGGCCAATATACCTGATGAACATACATGCAATTATCCTCAACAAAATATTAGCAAACCTAATTTAACAGTATTTAAAAAAGTCTCACACCATGATGGGGTGGATTTATTCATGGTGCAAGAATGGTTCTATGTCTGCAAAATCAGTATGACACTCCACATTAATTAAACAAAGGATAATAATCATATGATCATCTCAATAGATACAGAAAAAGCATTTGATACAATTTGACATCCATTTATAATAAAAATTCCCAAAGTTTTAGGGCAGCAAGGAAGAAATAACTAATATGTAACCAACCAGCCTTATGACTATCAGTGGAGTTTTCAGCAGAAACATATTAATTATACATGATAAACCCACAGCTCCCATCATACTCAGTGGTGAAAAACTGAAAGTTTTTCTTCAAAGATAAGGAATAAGACGAGGATAGCCAGTTTCATTACTTTCACTCAAAATAGTACTGGATGTCCTAGCTACATAAAATATCAAGAAATAGAAATAAAAAGCATTCAAATTGAAAAAGAAGAAGTGAAATTGTCACTATTTGTCGATACTGTGATACTGTATGTAGAAATCCATGAAGACTACCAAAAGCAATTAAAACTAATAAGTGAATTCAATATAGTTTCAGGATACAAAATTAATATACAGAAATTGGTTGTGTTTCTAAATACTGGCAACAAAATATCATAAAGGGAAATTAAGAAAATAATTCTATTTACAATTGCATCAAAAAGAATAAAACACCAGGGAAAAATTTAACCAAGAAGGTAAAAGATCTGTTCTCTGCTGAAAGAAACTGAAGATGATACAAATATTTGGAAAGATATTCTCTTTTCACGAATTGGAAGAATGTTAAAATGTCCATATGACTCAAAGTAATCTACAGATGCAATGTAATCCCCCTCAAAACACCAATGGCACTTTTCTAAAATTTATGTGGAACCACAGTAGATCCTAGAAAACAATAATAGCTAAAACAGTCTTGAGAAAGAACAAAGTTAAAGATATCATATACCCTAATTTCAAACTATTCTACAAAGCTATAGTAATCAAAACTGTATAACACTGGCAAAAAAATCAGACATAGGTAAATGCAACAAATAGCCCAGAAATTAACCTATGCATGTATGGCCAATTAAACTATGACTAAGGAGGCAAGAATATACACTGAAGAAAGGTAGACTCTGATAAACAGTTTTGGGAAAACTGGACAGACACATGCAAAAGAATGACACTGGACCACTATGTGGTCAAAAATAAATTAAAATATACACAAAAAAATATATATATAAATAAATTAAAAATGAATTAAAGACTTGAATGTAACACCTGAAACCACAAAACACCTAGAAGAATATGTAAGCAGTAAGCTCTCTGACATCTCTAAGTGTTGCTTTTTTGAATTTTTTGTCTCATCAGGCAAGGATAGCAAAAGCAAAAATAAGTAAGTGGGACTACATTGAACTAAAATACTTTTGGACAGCGAAGGAAAGGACTAAAAAAAAAAAGAAAAGGTAACATATTGAATGAGAGAAGATATTTGCAAATCATATATATGATAAAGGATTAACATCTAAAATGTGTAAAGTACTGAGATTATTTAATATAAAGAGTCATACCAGAATAAATTTAAAAATGGGCAAAGAACCTGAATAGACATTGTTTCCAGAAAAGATGCACAGTTGGTAAACAAACACATGAAAAGTTGCTCAATATCACTAATAATTAAGAAAATGCAAATTAAAACCATAACGAGATATCACAACATATCTATCAGAATGGCAGTTATCAGAAAGACAACAAATACCAAGTGTTGGGGAGGATGTGGAGAAAAGGGGACCCTTTGGTTCCCCAACACTGTTGGGGGGAATATAAATTAGTATAGATGTTATGCATAGAAAATAGTAAGGGGTTTCCTCAAAAAAATCAAAAATAGAAATACCATGTAATCCAGCAATTCAACTTCTCAGTATTTAGTTAAAGAAAATGAAAACATTAACTATAAAAGAGTATGCACTCCTATGTTCATGGCAGCGTTACTTAAAATAGCTAAGATGTGGAAGCAACCTAAGGGTCCATCAATAGATGAATGCATAATGAATATATTACACACATATGTATGAATATTATTCAACTTTTGGAAAATGAAATTTTGCTATTCTCAACAACATGGGTAGACCTAGAGTGTATTAGGTTAAATGAAATGTCAGACACAAAAAGACAATTACCTTCTTTCACTTATATATAGAATCTAAAAACCAAAACAAATGCACATATAAAACAGAAAGACTCATAGATACAGAAAATAACCTAGTGGCTGCTGAAGGAGAAGGTGTTTGGTGGTGGGCAAAATAGGTGAAAGGGATTAAAAGGTATGAAAATGTTAGTCACTCAGTCATGCCCAACTCTTTGCAACCCCATGGACTGTAGCCATTCAGACTCCTCTGCTCATGGAATTCTCCAGGCAAGAATACTGGAGTGGGTAGCCATTCACTTCTCCAGGGAATCTCCCTGTCCAGCAACTGAAACCAGGACTTCTGTGCTGCAGGCAGATTATTTTACAAGTTCAGTTCAGTCACTCATTCGTGCCCGACTCTTTGTGACCCCATGAACCATAGTATGCCAGGCCTCCCTGTCCCATCGCCAACTCCCAGAGTCCACCCAAACCCATGTCCATTGAGTCGGTGATGCCATCCAACCATCTCATCCACTGTTGTCCCCTTCTCCTGCTGCCCTCAATCTTTCCCAGCATCAGGGTCATTTCAAATGAGTCAGCTCTTCACGTCAGGTGGCCAAAGTATTAGAGTTTCAGCTTCAACATCAGTTCTTCCAATGAACACCCAGGACTAATCTCCTTTAGGATGGACAGGTGGAATCTCCTTGCAGTCCAAGGGACTCTTGAGAGTCTTCTCCAACACCACAGTTCAAAAGCATTATTCTTTGGCACTCAGCTTTCTTTATAGTCCAACACTCACATCCATACATGATCACTGGAAAAGCCATAGACTTGACTAGATGGACCTTTGGTGGCAAAGTAGTGTCTCTGCTTTTTAAATATGCTATTTATGTTGGTCATAACTTTCCTTCCAAGGGATAAGCGTCTTTTAATTTCATGGCTACAGTCACCATCTGCAGTGATTTTGGAGCACAGAAAAATAAAGTCAGCCACTGTTTCCACTGTTTCCCAATCTATTTCCTATGAAGTAATGGGACCAGATGCCATGATCTTAGTTTACTGAATGTTGAGCTTTAAGCCAACTTTTTCACTCTCCTCTTTCACTTTCATCAAGACACTCTTTAGTTCTTTTTCAGTTTCTGCCATAAGGGTGGTGTCATCTGCATATCTGACATTATTGATATTTCTCCTGGCAATCTTGATTCCAGCTTGTGCTTCCTCCAGCCCAGCGTTTCTCATGATGTACTCTGCATATAAGTTAAATAAGCAGGGTGACAATATACAGCCTTGATGTACTCCTTTTCCTATTTGGAACCAGTCTGTTGTTCCAAGTCCAGTTCTAACTGTTGCTTCCTGACCTGCATACAGGCTTCTCAAGAGGCAGGTCAGGTGGTCTGGCATTCCCATCTCTCTCAGAATTTTCCATAGTTTCTTGTGATCCACACAGTCAAAGGCTTTGACACAGTCAATAAAGCAGAAATCGATGTTTTTCTGGANGCTTCCTCCAGCCCAGCGTTTCTCATGATGTACTCTGCATATAAGTTAAATAAGCAGGGTGACAATATTCCGCCTTGACGTATGCCTTTTCCTATTTGGAACCAGTCTGTTGTTCCGTGTTGCTAACTGTTGCTTCCCGACCTGCATACAAGAGGTAGGTCAGGTGGTCTGGTATTCCCATCTCTCGAAGAATTTTCCACAGTTTGTTGTGATCCACACAGTCAACCTTTTAAAGAGTTAAATATACAGAGTGGAAGATGCCTTTCTTCTTTCAGATATCAAAACCACATCTGGCTAGGGAAGTAGTTCTTTAAATGAAGGTTGGGTATCCCTGGGTCTTCAGACTTTAATCAGTTCACTGAGATCTGCTCCAATATCTGATGTGTGTGTGTGCTCCATCATGTCCAACTCTCTGTTATCCCAAGGACTGCAGTCTGCCAGGCTCCTCTGTCCATGGAATTTTCCAGGCAAGAATACTGGGGCGGGTTGCCATTTCTTACTCCAGGGAATATTTCTGACTCAGGGATGGAAACTGAGCTCTTGCGTCTTTTGCATTGACCTGTGGGTTCTTTACAACTGTGCCACCTGGGGAAGCCTATATCTGATAGTGCTGTATTTAAAAAAATAATAATAATTTTGTGTGATGCCCAGAGCATGTCTGAGGATCAATAGAAAATTATAACTAAAGCCTTGGCCAGTGCTTCACCCAGAGGATCGTTTCCATTTATCATCTCACTTTGACTTGATCTGAATTGGAGCCAAAAATACAATTTCCAAAAGAAGACTGGAAATGAGTGCAGATGAAGTGAATTTGAAGGAGGCTGTTCCCAGCATGCACAGCAAGCTTCACATCAGGCAGTTAGACAGGGAAGAGAAAAATGCAAGTTGGCGCAGTGGCATGTCTGAGATTGGAGCAGGAGATGTTGGAGGAGAATTTGTTTGGGCAATATCTGACTGCCCCATGGCCCCAGCCCCGAGCTCTACATCATCAAGTTCAGCCCATCACTTACCAGCACTGGAGAGGTGCGATTATGGAGAAACCTGTGTTCCCTACCCTGGTCCAAGCCACGTTATTAGGTACACAAAATGGGGAAGATAGCACTTACATGAAAATTCCTGAAAGTTTAATACCAGATAATAGTCTTTTCAGGTGATTCTGTGTGTATATAGGGCCAATTTCAAAGAAAAATAAGCCTTCTTTTATTAAAAAAAAAAACTTTAAAATAATAATATCATTACACACACCTCACTCAGTTATTTAAAATTACCTCAAAACTGGTTCTCTCTTGAGGGTTTATCAGGACCCAAGCCAGCCGTGGAAAAGGAAGGAAAGTCTTTATAGGGTATCCTGGAGGGCTTTCCCTGCCTCTCTTTCACATAGAGTCTCTACTCAGGCCAGCCTATTATCCTAATGTATCCACAGGATTGTCAGGAACTGTCAAACTAACGACAAAGGAGTACTGAGGCCGAAACACTGCAGTGAAACCATGGGCTGGCTTTCAGCCCCAGCTGTGGGAATTTGCCTGCAATGCAGGAACCTGGGTTCGATCCCTGGGTTTGGAAGATCTCCTGGAGAAGGGAAAGGCTACTCACTCCAGTATTCTGGCCTGGAGAATTCCATGGACCGTATAGTCCAAGGGGTCGCAAAGAGTTGGACACAACTGAGCGACTTTCTCTCTTCTCTCTGTGATACTAATTGTTGTTGCTGTTTAGTTGCTAAATCATGTCCAGCTCTTTGCAACCCCATGGACTACAGCCTTACAGGCTCCTCTGTCCATGGGATCTCCCATACGAGGATACTAGAATGGGTGGCTGTTTCCTACTCCAAGGGATTTTCCCAACCCAGGGACTGAACCCGTATCTCTCACATTGGCAGGTGGATTCTTCACTGCTGAGCCACCCGGGAAGCCCCGGACACTAATTAGCTGTGTGCTTTTGGACGGTTCACTTCGTCTCTCTGCATGGTGGAGGGCAGGGCTCTGAACATGGTTGACTGCCTTGTCTCTTCCAGTTCTGGCCATGCATCTGGTTTGATGCAAATTGTCAGGACCAAGGTGATGCCCTGCTCCACTCACAGGCTGCAGCAGCCATTCAGAAAAATACTCTGTGTTCAGGTAGGGGAGGAAATGATTGTTAACCCTTTGCTTCTAAGTTCACCTTTAAGTTCACCCATCTTTGGCAGGTCTGCAATCATGCCATCTCCCGACTGAGATTTAGAATCCGGGTGTTTACAAATGGGTTCACCTAACCCCCTTCCCTTGAGCAACATTGCTCTCTGACTCTGTCTCTGCAGTTTCCACATCTTGGGCTAGATATGGAGGGAGGGAGGAAGGAAACCAGGCAACATTTAGTAGTGTTGCTTTTATTTTCTTTCCTCTCTGTTAACCTAGGACAGTGCCTCTTGAATTACTGCACTTGAGGTTCCTTCCTCAACAGATGCTGGAGTGCAGCTTAAAAAATTTCTTGGACTTGGAAGTTCTTGGGCTCCACTCTGGCTTCACTGATTCAGAATTTCAACAGAGTCCGGGAGCCCCGAAATCTGCATTTTAAAGCACTCTAGTTAATCTTATGTGGGCTAGCCTTTGGGGACCATTGTCCTAGAAGAAGGAAGGCAAACATAACATGGGTCACTCCACTTGCCTACTCTGCTGCCAACCATGAAGATTCATCATCTGTTTTTCCACCATCATTTATCTCACCTGCTATGTGCCAAGTATGGGCTTCTCAGGTGACTTAGTGGTAAAGAATCCACCTGCCAATGCAGGAGACTGGGTTGGGAAGACCCCCTGGAGAAGGAAACAGCAAACTCACTTCAGTATTCTTGGCTGGAGAATTCCATGGACAGAGGAGCCTGGTGGGCTACAGTTCATGAGGTTGCAAAGAGCTGGACCTGACTTAGTGACTGAGCATGCAAGCACATTCTGTGTACCAGGTACAGTGGGCAGAAAGGCTCAAAGTACCCATTCTCTCAGAGAGTTTATGGTCTAGCGAGGGGAAACAATGATAAACAAATGCAAACATGTAACATGTGAAGCAGTGAGAAAATATATGATGTAAAACCAAGGTTAAGTGCTAGGGAGGTGTGTCCTTTCAGAGAAGGTAGGCAGGAAGGCCTATTTGAAGNCTCAAAGTACCCATTCTCTCAGAGAGTTTATGGTCTAGCGAGGGGAAACAATGATAAACAAATGCAAACATGTAACATGTGAAGCAGTGAGAAAATATATGATGTAAAACCAAGGTTAAGTGCTAGGGAGGTGTGTCCTTTCAGAGAAGGTAGGCAGGAAGGCCTATTTGAAGGATGCTGCTAAGTCACTTCAGTCGTGTCCAACTCTGTGTGACCCCATAGATGGCAGCCCACCAGGCTCCCCCATCCCTGGGATTCTCCAGGCAAGAACACTGGAGTGGGTTGCCATTTCCTTCTCCAACGCATGAAAGTGAAAAGTGAAACTGTTGCTCAGTCGGGTCCGACTTTTCACGACCCCATGGACTGAAGCCTACCAGGCTCCTCTGTCCATGAGATTTTCCAGGCAAGAGTACTGGAGTGAGGTGCCATTGCCTTCTCCAACTGAAGGATGACATCTCTACAAAGCCTTAAAGAAGTGAGAGAAAGGATTAGTTGGGTTGGGAGAACATTCCAGTAAGAGGGAATGATGATCTTTAACTTGTAGAGGGGAATGCAAAGCATTTTTGTGCACATGTAGAATTGTCTTGATGGTTCTAAGCACGACTTAAAGATGGTCAGCACTGTCCTGAAGTTGAATGGCTTACTTGGGCAGAAAGCTAGCTCTTCACCACTATCTTACCAGGAATTTTGTGAGGTGGTTCACAGACCCTGCAAAGGTCCCTGAGTCAGAGGTCATCTCCCAAATGAAACTTCTATAACGTTTTTTCTGTGGGATGGAAACAGGTGGCCTAAAGGCCTGGGCACATGGGTTGGATTTGCTTTCCTTTCTCAGTAGTTTTTTGTTTTTTTTTGAGGGGGTGGGGAGGGGGCTCTATCTAACTTGTGTTGCCTTTAGTCAGGGCTGGAACATACTGTACACACAACATGATGCCAATATCATGTCTTTCTGGTAATTGCTACCTGCTTGGCTCCTGCAGGATGTTTGGGGCTCCCATTGCATGCTTAGACATGCTCTCTGGGTTACAGGTCTATGAGAGGATGAGTTTATAATTAAGGTAGGACGTGCCTTCCTAACCTTTGCTCCTAAAAGAGTGACCTTTGGCCAGCAGTCCCATGAGAGGGCCACCTTGTTTATAAATAAAGATACACAGCTGAGCCTATGCACCATTCTCTCCAGAGGCTTGGATGTAGCAGCTTTTTCTTGTTGAACAAACAAGATCTGACGACATTTTTAATGGTTTTATCCTAAGACGGCCGTTCTCTTCTTTCTAAATATTGTGCTTTGCAAGTGCTGTATCTGGAAGAGTGAACACACTCTAGTTTTCAATGCTCAGAGTGTTTATTGCCTCTTCAGAACACGGCCTGGTGTGTTCCTGCCATTGCTCATCTAGAATAACAATTTCCTTGTCTGAATATCAAGACAATGGCCAGGTTTCTGTGTTTGTGAGACTGTTTTAATAATACACAAATGCACCTTGAGGAATTTAGGGAGTATAAAGAACTATCTATTAATACAAGTCTACTGCACTGCCACAGTAAGGACTACTTCTAGGAAAGCAACCACACATCTGAGCATCCAACTTTTTAAAATATGTCCAGTCCCTCTTAGCCTCCCAATTCTTTTGTCCCAGTAGTCAGAAGAGTCTTTCATGATACAGATACAGTCAGGCGTCTTTCCCCAAGTTCATATACTTTCATAATTTCCAGTTGGTCTTCAGATCAAGACCAGTTCCATCAGCCACACCACAGAGATACATAGGGTCATAGCATTCATAGCCCCGATCTCCTCCAAACTCCTCCTTGGCCTGTGTGCCAGCCTCACTGGCCTTCCTTCAGGACCTCACATCCACCGTGACCTTCTGGTGACAAGATCTTTCAAGGAAGATTCTGTCTTATCCTGCCTCCTTAAGTTTTACTCATTCGCCAGATCTCAGCTCTGACACTTCTCCAAGGAAAGTATACTGATTGCCCTGTGCATTGCAAACCCCTCTGAGGCCCTGTCCTAACTCCATGTCCTCTCCATTGCAGCATTTGCCACAATATATGTTCATTTGATTCGTTTTTCTTCCAACACGGTTTGAACCATATCTATTTTTACCACCAGGGAACCCGCTGCCTAGCCAATATTTGACATTAAGGATGGAGATGTTCTTTGTATTTTTAAAATAAGTGAATAAATACATTAATGACTTCTCTTGCAAGGAGGTTCCCTGACTAATGAATTTGCTCCAAACATATTCAGGTAAGTGATATTCCCATGTATATGATTCAGATAGGGCTTTCATGTACATCTTTGAATTAATTTGCCTCCTCTTTGCTTTTCTTACTGACTGGGCTGTTATAGACACTTGCAAAGGCAAAGCCCTTGGCCATCTCAGCCTCTCTCTCCTCCCAGCTCAGTCTGCCAGTGAAGAAACAATGACTCAGAAAACTAATGGGCCAGACTCTCTAATAACAGTGATGATTTCACCACTGTTGATTTCTCTATTAGATTTCTAAAATTGAGTCAAAATGTAGGCACTGCCTTGGGGCACAACTACCAGAGACAAATAATGAATTCAGAAACACAATTCAGAACAACACTGACCAATGTATATTACAGGCAAGCACCAGGAAAGGTGATGGAGGTTGAAAGAATCAAAGAAAGAAAAGAAAAAAAAAAAAAAAAAAAGGAAGCTTTTTTGATGGGAGTGGGATGAAATGCAAGGAATTCAGGATCTGCAACCAGACTCACTGGTGAGATCTGGGCAAACATTCCATCACAGCAAGAGCAGAGACAGTATATTAAGTGGCGACCAAGCACATGCCGTTCAATGTCTTTAGCCTTATAACAAATATGAAAAGGAGGCATCATTTACTTTCATTTCACAGTGGAAAAAACAGACACTCAGATGATACATAACTTGAAGTCATGTTTGGAACTCTGGTTTATCAGATTCCAAAGCCAAAGTCTTTCCAACTAAATATTGGGTTGGTCAGAAAGTCCATTTGAATTTTTCTGTTAGCTGTCATGGAAAAAGCTGAACACAAACTTTTTGGTCAACCCAGTATTTCATCTCATCAGTCTTCTATCAATATCTTCACCTGCAAAGTGTGGATATGACCAGGCAGGACTGTCTCCAGGTGATAGTAATACATGCAGAATACCTGGAGCCTTATTGGCTTCTACTTAAACATTATTTTGTATCCTTCCTATTTCTTATCACTGTTTAATTCCTTATGGATTTTTATTAGAAATTCCTAAAATAGGGTTACCAATCCCAGAAAGATGATTTACTAGTCAAATATTCAAGACAAGTACTTCACAAAGCACCCCTCAATTTCACACCAATACCATCAAGTTTTACTGATGCCATATCACTGTTTGACGAGGCACAGCAGAATTAGCCATTTTCCCGAGACACCAATGTCAGAAGAGAACTTGATCCCAGACTGCTGGGCCGGAATATTTTCCACCACCACATCACGTCAAAATGCACAGGGCAGGAGTTGATTTCCAGGCGCTTCCCTAATAAAATCACATTAATAGAAACAACAGCTAACTCTTCATTTGCACCTGGAGCCACACTACTCGCTTTGTATGAATGATCACATTTGCTGAACAAATGCACATGTGGTATGTGAATCATTTTGATCCCCCTTTTGATAGATAACAAAACTTGAGTGATTTTCTCTATATTAGGTAGATAGTTTAGCCAGTACTTGAATAAAACATCAGGAAGCAAATTCATAGCTACTGTGAAGCAGACAGATGCACAATAGAGGCTCACTGAATGTTTAAGAGGACAGCATTGACCTTGAATATTTTCAGGACGGGCACTTCTCTGCCAGACACCTTGACCGAAAGCAACCTCTTGTCAGCAGCAGGATTTTAGTCTGTCATTTCAAAGGGATCCACAACGGATCCATCGCTTTCTTCCAGAGCTCCTCCCTGGAGCTCTGAAGATATTCGTCAGTCATGGCTGCTGTTTGTCAGACTCAGCTTCTAGTCTCTGATTACTCCGAAGATTCACCTGAGGGATCTTAAAAACCAGGATTCCTGGGGCCCATTTCCATGGAGAATGGGGCGGAGACAGCCCTGTGCCCTTCCACAGCTGATTCTCATACACGGCCAGGGTGAAAACATACTGTTAGAGCTGAGTGCCCACGCCTCTCTCTCTCCTGGTAGACCATGGTTTCTTAAAAGAGGAATGAATCTTTTCTGTTTTTTCAGTTTCCATGTGCTGAGGACAATGCCTGAATATTGTAGGCGGTGGTAGGGGGCAGCTAAGGGCCTGGATGCTGGAGTCAGGCAGTTTGGATGTGAACCCTCATCTACCACATATTAGCTGTGTGGTTTTGAGTAAGTACTGCTATACAATTCAATGCCTCATTCCCTTATCTGTAAAGTGATAATATTCATCAATACTTGTGATATTTTTGTGAGATTTATGGGAGGAAGTAACTATAAAGTATTTAATGCAAGGTCTGGCACATTACAAACCCACAATCAATGCTAGCTATGCAGATAGGCAAAAAATTCAGTCAACATGAAACCTTAATGCCTCTAGGTAACAGCTGTGGTAAACGCAGTGGGGATACCGAAAAATAATGAGTCCAAGTCCCTGAATGTTCACACGCCTGATGCTAGGGGTTTTATCAATAAATTTTTTCACCTTCATGATAATACTTTGACATATTATTAGAAAAGGAAATATACCGGGTAAATAACTGAAGGTCACCAGCAAGTAATTATCAGTCTGAGATTGGAACTCAGATTCATCTGGCTTCAGATCTCACTCTTTCTACTTTATCACTAAAATTTCATATAAATGTTGATTCATATTCATTCAATCAATAAGCATCTTTGCCATGCTTGCTATGTGCTAGAAACTATTCTAAGTACTGGAAACACAGAAACGAACCAAACAGAGAATGTCTCTGCTTCCATGTAGTTTATATTCTAGAGCACAAAAAGACTGGCGACAAATCAGTAAATGGATATATAACATGTCAGGTCAAGGTAAGTGCTATGGAGGAAAAATATAGCAGGGTATAAGTAACTGAAGGAGTAGGTATTTGTGTATATGTTTGTGTGTGAGAATTTTTTCTTCCATTTGGCTATATTGTAATCTTTTTCTTTTTTTTTATTGAAGTATAGTTGATGCACAAAAGTTACAGGTATACAATATAGTGATTCACAACTTTTAAAGATTATACTCCATTTGTAGTTATTATAAAATATTGGGCTTCCCTAGTGGTTCAGATGGTAAAGACTCTGCTTGCAATGTGGGAGACCTGGGTTTGACCCTGGGTTAGGAAGATACCCTGGAGGATGGTATGGCAACCCACTCACATATTCTTGCCTGGAAAATTCCCATGGATGGAGGAGCATGGTGGGCTATGTCCATGGGGTTGCAAAGAGTTGGACACAACTGAGCGACTAAGCACACCATGGTGTATTGTGCAATATATCCTTGTAGCTTATTTTATACATAATAGCTTGTATCTCTTAATCTTACACCCCTATCTTGCCCCTGCCCTCTTTGCTCTCCCCACTGATAATCACTAGTCATCTTTTCTATACCTGTGAGTCTGTTTCTTTTATATTTTCACTAGTTGGTTTTTTTTTTGGATTCTACATATGTCCTGATATCATACAATATTTATCTTTCTCTGTCTGACTTATTTCATTTGGCATAATACCCTCCAAGTTCATTCATGTTGTTGCAAATAACAAGATTTCACTCCTTTTTATGGCTGAGGACTATTCAATTGTGTATATACATACCACATCTTTATCCACTGATCTGTTGATAGATGCTTAGATTTTCTCCCTATCTTGGCAGCTATAAATAATGCTGCTATTAACACTGGAGTGAGACTCAGCCGTGTCCGACTCTTTGGGACTCCATGGACGGGAGCCAATCAGGCTCCTCTGTCCATGGAATTCTCCAGGCAAGAAGAGTGGAATGGGTTGCCATGTCCTTCTCCCAGGGATCTTCCCAACCCAGGGACTGAACCCAGATCTCTCACATTGCAGGCAGATTCTTTACCTTTTGAGCTACTCAGGAAGTCCCTATTTTAGACAGGAAGGCCAAGAAATGCTTCTGATAAAGAAACATTTGAGTGATGGACATGATAAGATGTGTTCGGATTCTAGGTAAGTTTTAGGAGTTTAAGCCCGAGGATTTATTGTAGAATTAGAAGGATATGAGACAGAAGGAAATAAAAGACAATTTCAAAGTGCTTGACTTGAGTAACTAGGAGGACGAAATTCTCACTTAGTGAGCTGCAGAAAAATGCTGGACAAAGAGGTTTTCCTTGAGAGGAAATCAGGAGTTCTGTTTTGAGATCTCCGTTGTGCATCCAAGTGGAAATACTAGGTAGGCAGATAGAAATACAAGTCTGTATTGTAGGGAGAAGCTGGAGCTAGAAATATAAACTGAATAGAAGAGATTTCAAACCATGAGATCACCTAGGAGCAAGTATCGATTAAGAAGACTGAGCCCAGGGCCCCAATATTTATAGGTCGGGAAGATGATGAGGAACCAGCTGGGGAGTCAGAGAAGGACTTGCCAGTGGGGGACGGGGCGGGAAACAAAGAGAAAGTGTGGCCTTGAGGCCAAGATAAACTCTCTCAAGAAGGAAGCAGCGATTGCGTGGGCCAAAACTAGTGAGGGCTGCAGCAGAGGACGACAGGATTCATGAATGAGAGGGTTACTGGTGACTCTCATGAGAGCGGTTTCGGTGGAGGGATGGAAAGAGCATACTGGAGGAAAAGACAGGGTGACAGTGCGGAGGACCCTTTCAAGGCTCTTTTTTTTTTTTTTTTTCCTGGAAAGGGGAGTGGGGAATGAGGCAGCAGCTGAGGGGGATACAGGATCAGGAGATGACTACTTTAAGTGAGCTGATTTACAGCATGTCTGTGAGTCCACATACAGCCCCATAGGACCCTGTAGAGAGCAAAGACTTAGAGCAGGGGGAAAAGGGCTGAGTGCAGGTGTGAGGGGCTTGAGTCGGGGTCAGGGGTAGGATTCAGCTCACAGAGGAGGACTGGCTGTAGATGAAAGCAGGAACTCTTCATCTACTGCATGTAAAAATGGAAAACAAACTTGAGATGCAAAGCAGAGTCAAACAATGTAAGGTTTTGTCTCACTTAATCCTTATAATAACCCCTTCATGTGGTGGAATATTATTTCTGTGTTACAGAGAATCACAATGTGGACTTGGGAAAGATTTTCAATGTAGTTGCGCATTTGTAACAATGAGAAAATGAGTAGTCAGGGAACGCTGTAGGTGGAAGTGCGTTTGATTTGGACCCAAAGAGTGGGTTGGTTCGAAAGGCGTGAAAGGGGCCGAGACAAGAATTCCAAATACATATAAGAATTCTATAAATATTTAAAAGACACAAAGTAGAGCAAAATCCTTTCTTGGCAGGTACTTTGGAACTGAACGGCGTGGATTCTAATCCTAGCTCCTGCACTTAATAGTTGTTTGACCTTGGACAAGATACCTGACTTCTCTGTGCTCTGGTTTCCCCATGTTTAACTCACAGGGATAGTAACTGTACCTACTTCATAGGGTTGTTGTGAGGAATACAAACAGGTAACTGTACCTACATCCATATACACACATAGTGGAACTGTGCCTAGAAAGTAGAGAACACTGCTTGCTTTACTTCTAAAAGTAAAGAGTTTGGAAAAAATGTGTATTTTTCCTCTGTGTGTGTGTGTGTGTGTGTGTGTGTGTACTTCCAGCAGTCCTGCTTTTGGGTATCACTGGAAGATACTCTGCTGTAAGAACTTTACAGAACAGGGAGCTCAGCTCGGTGCTCTGTGATGACCTAGAGTAGGGGGATGGGGGGATTGGGGGATGGGTGGGAGGTCCAAGAGTGAGGGGATATATGTATACATACAGCTGATTCATTTCATTGTACAGCAGAAATTAACATAACATTGTAAAGCAATTATACTCCAATTTTTAAAAAGTCAAAGAGAGAAAAGAACCTTCCTCGTCTTGAAGGAGCATGATTGAAAGGAGACAGATAAGGTTGTTCACTCACTCTGTCATTCTGTCCTTCATTCTAGAAGGATTTCTTGAGCATCTACTCAATCCAGCTCTGTACTGACCAGGTTGCAGAGACAGAGGACAACTAGGGCAGGGTTCCTGTGCTCAAGCTGCTCCTGGCCACCAGGAGATAGATGCAGACTTAGACTGTTTCAATGTAGGCTGAAGGCTATTCTCATACAGATCTTTAGGAGGAAATATGCAATGTAAGGGGCAAGAGCACTGAGTTTTTGTTTTATCTTGTTCAACAGTAATTTATTAACTACCAGCCTTCAATGATTGAACAGACTAGAGTAATAGACCAAAAAGTCACCAGACCCACACAATCCCATGTGATATATGGCTACTAGGGTTTTATTACTATTATTTAAACTTTTCATTTTGTATTGAAGTATACCCAATTAGCTTGCCTGGTGGCTCAGATTGTAAAGAATTTGCCTGCCAATGCAGGAGAATTGGGTTCGATCCTTGGGTCAGGAAGATCCTCTGGAGAAGGGAATGGCAACCCACTCCAGTATTCTTGCCTGGAGAATTCCATGGAATGAGGAGCCTGCTGGGCTACAATTCATGGGGTCACAAAGAATCAGACACTGCTGAGCAACTAATACTTTCATAACTGGTTAACAATGTTGTGACAGTTTCAGGTACTCAGCAGAGTGACTCAACCACAGATATACCTATATCCATTCCCCTGCTCCCCACAAACTCCCCTCCCATTCAGGCTGCCACATAACATTGAGCAGAGTTCCCTGAAGAGCACTGAGTTTTGATTCAGATTGTCTGGACCTGAGTCTTGGCTCTGCCACTTTCCTAACTAAGGCTCTGGCAAGGTGGTGAGCCTCAGTGTCCCCATCTGTAAAATGGAGATGATGGTGTCTGACACAAGAGGTTGCGTGAGGGGCCAGTGCGATTATCCAGCCATGGCCCCCAGCACACAGCCAAAGATCCACTGGCTTTGTGGTGCTATGGCTGCTTCTCTCTCATTTCCTCTTCTCGTTGTTATTGTGGTTTGTGTGACTCATGAAAACACTTTTGTCTTTGGACTTGTTGAGGAAGTCTTCCTAGAAAGATGTGACTCAGACTGAGTTTTAAAGGAAGGATGGGGTTTGTAGCATGAAATGATGACCAGGCAACTCAGGAAAAGATACCGTCTCTGGCTCAGCACATCACTCTTTGGATAAAGAAAGCACCTGCACCAATTTGTAAGATAATCCAAATAAAAGCTCTTCATTTCTGGTACCAAATCAGGTCCATCGGAGAATATCAGGCAAGTTTCCTCATACCTTCCTGGCTCTCTTATTCTGTGGGTCTCCTAGGCCCCTTTGTCCTGTCTGGAATGATTTCCTTTTGATTGTGATTGGAATTTTGCTTCTCTGCTCCTGAAGCCATTTTGCTGTATGAATCCTTCCCTATCGGAAGGAGGGAGTTATGTGCTTACTTGATGGATTCATAGAGAAGGGAATACCATCCAGTTGTCTTCTCAAAACCCTATCTGTACTCTTGCGTCAGCACTATCTAGCTGTCCTTTTTTTCTGGATGTGTCTTCCTATTTCAAGTTACAGTATTACTAGAATATGGTAATAAAAGCTAATCCCTCAAATATGGCCACCAAAAACTCCTCAATCCACAATGTTTAAAACAACTAGCATTCACATAAAAGGTAATACTTCGCAAAATATTGTACACGTTTTTAAGATTTACTTATACAACAATATTGGTATTTGTAATCTTCTTCAATAAGGTTAAAACAGCAGAATTACATAAGAGTCTTGCTTCTGAAGCTTTCAATCCAGTAAGGAAACAGATACTAACAAATCAGTTGTATCAGTCTATTCATAATGGCAAGCTACGATAGGTGCTCTGAAGGAAAGAAACCCAATTCTTTAAGAGCTCTGATCAGAGGCTTCTCTGGTGGTTCAGTGGCTAAGACTCTGCACCCCCAATGCAGGGGGCCTGGGTACAATCCCCAGTCAGGGAACTAGATCCCACATGCTGCAACTAAGAGTCTGCATTCCACAACAAAGATCTCACATGCTTCAGTGGTGATCGAGGATCCCACATGCTGCCACTAGCACCCAGCAGACCCAAATAAGTAAATCCATTTTTTTTTTTTAAAAAAGAGCTAACATCAGCTGAGGGTCAAGGATGGCTTTTCAGCTTCAGTTGAGAATCGATGGTTTGAATTACAGAATGGGGCAGAGGGGAGAGAGAACCATCCCCCAAATCTGTGGTCAGAGGGAGAATATGGAGACAGACAGCTTATGGCTGGAGAGCCAACAAGAAGGCATGTTTGGGGTCACTCAGGAAAGGCAGGCAGGAGTCAGATATGCAGGAGCTCGCAGACCTGGGGAGGCCATCGACAGGTTAAGTGCAAGTGTGTCTGTGTTTGAGGTGGTGGAGTGGAATCATGTTTCAAACAAGAATTTTGACTGGAATATATGGACCAACTCTCTATATGATGGACGAAGAAACAGGCTTGAGGGATGAGAATGAGAAAGTGAAGGAAAAAGGAACTAGTATTTATTGACTACATATTCTAGATTTATCCTATGTACAATGTGTTGTTGTATATAATGTGTTTAAGTAATGCCTTGGATGCAGTAAATAGAAGTATAGGCTGGTTACCATTATCATCACACTGTGTATGGCATTCTGAATGTATTTCTTTGCATGTTTTACAAACGAGGGAACTTAGGATAAGAGAAAGCGCTTCCCGGGTGCTCAGTGGTAAAGAACCTGCCTGCCAACGCAGGAGATGCAGGCTTGATTCCTGGGTCGGGAAGATCCCCTGGAGAAGGAAATGGCACCCCACTCCAGTAGTGTTGCCTGGGAAATCCCATGGGCAGAGAAGCCCGGCAGGCTGCAGTTCCATGGGGTTGCAAAAGAGCCAGACATGTCTTAGCAACTAAACAACAGGCTAAGAGAGAACTACCCAACATCACCCAGTGGGTAAGTGGTAGAACTAGGACTCAGTGCCCAGGATCTTCCTATGTTGAGAGAGCAAAATCAAGGCAAAGCTGGGAAGAAAATACTAGTCATCTCAATAGGGTGGTTCCATCCCTGAAGCAGCCTAGGAATTGTTAATGCTCTTAAAATTGTTCTAGAATTACTCTCAAGGGGATTGTCTGGACCATGTGGATTTATTTGACTTTCACAGGGATAGACACAAATGAATCATTACTGTCTGTTTCAATTAAATAGATGTTCCCAGTCATAACTTTTCCAGAATAGACTATAGAGTAACATGATTGCTAACAATGTAGAAACATAAACTCAGATTCATTCTGACATCTTTTTCTCCTCAAACTCTAAATAAGTGTAACAAGTTTCTAGTGACACTGTGATGCGTCGGGGGAAATCACTTTATTGCTTAAGAGAGTATGATAACAGAGACTTGAATATCTAAGAAAGCACATAGGGTGTAGGACTGAAAAATGGAGGGCATTTATCATGTAGTAAGCTTTATGGAGAACTTTCATTATCACACTTAATTTTTAATATCCTGGTAGCTGTTGTTTAGTCGCTGAGTTGTGTCCAACTCTTTTGCAACCCTGGGGACTACAGCCTGCCAGGTTCCTCTGTCCATGGGATTGCTAAGATAAGAATATCGGAGTGGGTTGCCATTTCTTTCTCCAGGGGATCTTCCCAATCCAGGGATTGAACCCATGTATCCTGAATTGGCAGGCAGATTATTTACCACTGATCTACCTAGCAAGTCCAATATCTTGGAAGTAGGTCTCTTTATTTCCATTTCAGAGATGAAACTAGGCATAAAGCAATTAAGGGACTTGGCCTTGGCCTCTTGATATTTAACTCCTGCCTTTTCTACTCTGCCCCAGAGCCTTATCCATGATTTTAATGTTTGGCAGAGGCTATTCCCCTTGACCATTATCTTCAATAGGTTTACAAGAAATTTATAGTCTTTCTCCCCACCCCCCACACACTTAAATCTGATGATAGCTGATGATTCAGAGATCATTTGCTTTGACAGGAATAAAATGAGGTTTCCATTTTGATGGAATTAATCAGTTAAATTTGATATAAAAAACACTTCAAGAAAGTTCTCATGGTGGTGGTGGTCTGTCTGCCCAAGGTACGATCTTTAGTCTGATTCATATACAAAACAGCAACTGTAGACAAAATAGACAAAGTGTGTGAGTTCTCAAAGTTTAAGCTGGGAGGAGAGGCAGCGCACCAATCAGAAATCACTGAGGCAGCTTCCTATATGAGTTTACGTCTCCTGTATTTGGAAAGTTCCCCTCATGGAGATTTCTATCTATGGTACTTTTTGTCTCTCCCCAGTATATATAGGGTCTTGCTAAGTCTCTATGAGGGAACAAAGACTTCTCAGTGGGCCATCTCCTTTAGCCACCCAAAACATTTTAAAGTAAATATCCAAATTAAAAACAAAAATCTATGAATTATCAATGCCTATGGAAAATACCACCCTCAATTTCAGTTCTAAACTTCTACTCCCATTTCCTGAGAATACTGATTAAAAAGCATCTTTATGGTACAATATATACTTCTCTTATTTTAAATACACAGCCCCTAGTCCAAGGCTCTTCCTGTGAGGATGAGAAACGAGCATGGGTTTTCAGAACAGGCTGCTCACCGGCTCACTTCCAGAAGAGTGTGTCTCGACCTGAGGCAGAGTTGTTGTTCCTCACCAACATTAACCCTCTATCAAGGACTGCTTGTAGGACAACCCCTACAGCTGAAAAACAGCCAGTCACTGACTTTTTCTTGAAATTGCTCTTTTCCTAGGATGTATCAGATCAAAAGAAACAAGCAAATCACACAGAGAAGATGCAAGACCAGCTCCTGACTTTAGAAATGTTGAAAGCTGCAGTGCTTAGTTGACGGGGAATTGCCAGTATGTTTACAAGGCATTGCACACGTGCACGTAGAAAGTCCCCCTCATGTAGGCATAGCACGCTAGGTTAGAGGGTGCAGAGAAGGTCCCCCAAAGGACCAGGAACTGTTTGTACAAGACTCGGCTCACCCTTGCCTTAAGGCGTCGACTTAGGACCCCACATTGCCAAGCAAGCACTGAAACTCAGCTGCGATCTTCCTGCCCTGCACCCCAAGTACAGACTCTGAGCAAATCAACCCAACAACCAACCGAGGCTCCACCGTCATACAGTAATAAGCGCATTCTATTTTGCTAATTGCTTTCTTGGGCATACACCAAGTTATTAAAAGGACAGTGACAAAACAAGAGAGCTTAGATAAATGTATGTGGCGGCACCTACAGCAATTTGTTTTCCCCTTAACGTTAGTTCCAGTTACTTGTTTGCATGTGAAAGAGAACAAGAAGAATTGGCAAAACATTTCTAAATTATTTTCTACTCCGCTGCATCAGTGCTGAGACCACCTTTGCAATTGTTATCTGCTCTTCAGAAAAGACTTTCCTCGTAGAAAACAGACTGATTTTAGAAACAGATCTGAGTCTGTGAGATAGACGCTTTTGCCAGGCACGAGAGTCTTCTAGGGGCTGCAGAAGGCAGTCGCGGTAGAGCCTGTGGGAAGTCAGACACCAGCCCACTTTTTCCCACCCACCCAGACACTCTCCCTCTCTGGTCTGTACCTTCCGTGTGGCAGCTGGAAGAGAGGATGGTGTTCGGAGGTCTGAAGATGTAAGGCAGGTAACGAGAGAAGCATTTCATCTTCCAAAAAAGAAGGCAAAAGAAAAAAATCTAAATAAAAAAACAGTCTCCTGAATCCATCAGGATTCTCTCGGCCTTTAAAGCTGGCTACATCACCCACATGTTTACGGAGGCTCTCTCCCCGTGTTGCAGAGCTGGGGAGCCTGAGGAATAACTGAAGCCGGGTCCCATGTTGCCATCAGAGCCAGGGAGCACTGCCTTACATTTCTGCATGCAGCTCAAACTCAGAAGCCCCTAAGCAAGCTGCGATATAGCCTCTTCATTGGCTGCAGCTCCTCCGAGCAGGATTTGCTGAGTAAGTCAGTCTTGCCTGTAAACACACGCTGAAATGCCCTGCCTGAAACCTCTCTCTTTTCCCGTGTGGTCAGTTTCTCTTTTAGCCAGAGAAATCCAGCAGGATATGGGAGGCGTGAGGATAAGTGACCATCTCTTATTTAGCTGAAAGATCAGATGAAACAAAGACAGCATAGTGTTCCGCCCTGGAGAGAGATGACTGTTAAAAGGAGCCACCCGTAAAGCCGTGGGTCTCAGGAATATTAAAGTACAGTGCAATGAAATGGGTCTCTGTCCTTGCTTAATCTAGATTGAGTTCTAGTTTTTTAATACGAAACCCAGACAATAGGACCATTTATCATTTAGGTGAAGCCAAACACTGGGTTGAGTAGTCGGTGACAGAGGGCTAACACAGACAGATTCTGTGCTCCACTACGGCTGTTTTTTCCTGCCAGCACTCACGCCGAGGCAATAACTTGGTTCTGAGTTATTTGCTGTAAAAATTTAAAGCCACAACACAAGAATAGAGGCTAAACCTAAGGGAAATGGCCTTTCACCAACCCGTGTGCCCTGATGGCATACAGAAATCTGGAACAAGGAAGTTGATGCAAAGACTACAGAACTTTACCAAAACTCTCACTGAGATTGCAGAGAGAGAGAGAGCAAGAATATTAAAGGAAAGGACCAATTGCCAAATACAAACGATTGAGATTTGGGAGTTGGTTTGGTTACGACCCAGGAAACAGTAATAATTTTGGAAATCTTACCGCTGGAAGGTAAGCACAAGACATCATCAGTTTGGGATTTATAAGTTCCGTCAAATACACTATTGAGTATGGTAAAGAGAAACAGGTGAATATTTTCTGTGCTGAATTCAGAGGCACAGGAAATGATTTAAATGGCCCATAAAGGAAAACCAGTATTCCCCTGAGTAAAAATTTTAAAACTAAGATTTAATATAAAAGTTTGCTTTGAAATCTGATAGGATAATTTTTGAGCCCTTATGGGCTCTCCTCTGTATGAAAATACTTAATTTAGCATTGGAGAAATGTGCTGGTCTGCCCACAAGAGCAAAGACTTAGAGCTGTAAGTAATTATAGAGTCAGCGCAGGCCAGGATGAAAGTTCACCCTTCCACCAACACGCTCTCTCCCTGATTTCTGGACCACTGCAACGTGATGACGAACTCCTGCTGGGGACGGAACATTAACCCTTTCATAATCATGTTATCGATCACTTCCTTAGACCTAGAGACCTGGCAAGGTTGGGCCATCCCAAATAAGGTGCTGTTTAGACAGTGCCTAAATGGTCTAGATTCGTTTTGCAGATAATCTCAAATCCACAACAGATGAGCAAAGCCGGAGGCATCTTCCTGTGAGATACAGAAATCTAATCCCTGATCAGTAATAAGTCAAATGGAAGGAGGCTTTGGGACCAACCTGACCTGAGTTTGAATCCCAATGCATTCACTTATTGGCTGGGAAGATATAAACACAGCTTTAACACTTGTTAGCCTCAGTTTCCGGATCTGTAAAATGGGAACAACAAGGTTTTCCTCCCACTTTCTTGAGTGAAAGGAGATAATAAGCATGTGATGCACCCTGTTCATTACAGACACTTGCCAAACTGTTGCTGCCAAGGCTGTTCTCACTGTTCTCATCAGCTTTCTCTGAGCTCCCACAGCCACAAACACCATCAGAGTAATGAAAGAGTGGGTGTGGTTAAGAGAGTGGTGCTGCCATTACACCACTTGGGCTTAAGCCAATCTTTTATATTGACTTACTGGGTGATCTTGGGCAACATACTTAACATCTCTAAGACTCTTGACAGTCTCTTAGACAGCAAGGAGATCCAACCAGTCAATCCTGATGGAAATTAACCCTGAGTATTCATTGGAAGGACTGATGCTGAAGCTGAAGCTCCAATACTTTGGCCATCTGATGTGAAGAGCTGACTCATTGGAATGGACCCTGATGCTGGGAAAGATTAAGGGCAAGAGGAGAAGCAGATGACAAAGGATGAGATGGTTGGATGGCATCACTGACTCAATGGACATGAGTTTGAGCAAACTGGGAGATAGTGAGGGACATGGAAGCCTGGTGTGCTGTAGTCCATGGAGTCACAAGAAGTCAGACACAACTGAGCAACTAAACAACAACAATAGCAAGTCTTATTACAGAGCTAATAAGGATAGTAATAGAATAATAATAGAATGTTACAGGATAGCATTAAGGCTAAATAGGATGGCTTACAGAAGGGTTAAACACAGTGCCCAGAATTTTGTAAGTGTTTCATAAGTTTAATTGCTATTGTCTATAACAGTGATATCAGCCCTCAATCACAGTATCTTATAGCATTTACTTACCTGTCTTAACAATGAAACTGTAGACTTCTCAGGGGAGATATCGATGTCTAATTCATCTTTGTACTCTTAGTGCCTCACCCATTGCCTGAATGAAGTAGGTACTCAATCAGTATTAGTTGAATGAATAAGCTAATGAATGAGTGAATGAATCCACATATAAGGGAGAAAGCTTCTGAAAGATTATAATTTTATAATTTTTGTGGCGTTCCCGCCACAAATGAAGTGAATTTGAGTCCATCATAAAGCTGGAATATATTATTTAAGCAAAGAGATTATGGAATGCATGAAGAGACATGCTTCAACTTTGCATATTTCAGTCTTAGATATACACAGTAGGCATTTAGTAAATACCTTCAGAGTCACTGGTAGACCTTCAGTAAGTACTTCCTGGGTGAAAAAGTCCCAGGGACGGGGGAGCCTGGTGGGCTGCAGTCCATGGGGTCGCTAAGGGTCGGACACGACTGAGCGAGTTCACTTTCACTTTTCACTTTCATGCATTGGAGAAGGAAATGGCAACCCATTCCAGTGTTCTTGCCTGGAGAAGCCCAGGGACGGGGGAGCCTGGTGGGCTGCCGTCTATGGGGTTGCACAGAGTCGGTCACGACTGACGCGACTTAGCAGAGCAGGGTGAAAAAATACTCAGTGACGGTGCTGCCCATAATTATCCTTAAAGAACTAAATAAAGAAATGAACATTAACGGGACACAAGGTGCTCGCAACTAGTCAGTACCTCATAACCTCAGTTATAAAATCAATGTCTTCTCCAGTCCCAGTTTAAAGTGACTGATTTAGTGCCAGGCCTATGGACCCTTCCTACCCATCTGCAGAATGGGCAAGGAACAGGAAAACCAGATTTGAAATCTCCTCGGATAGGTGATTCCCAGGTGGGTGGTTTGTACTGCACTATTCGAACTACCTAATGTACTTTTGTGTCTTTCTCTCTTTGATTCTCTGAACAACTCCATCTTATGGAAAACAAAATAGGCTGAGAGGATATAATAATTTATCCAAAGACAAACAGACCCTGATCCCCATGCCCCACCAAACCAGGAGAACCAGTGTTTCTGCATCACAATCACTTGATGATCTTGTGAAGATCGCAGTAGCTCTCAAGTCTATTGATTCAGACTCTCTGGGGATAGACAAGGAATCTGAGTATTTAGCAGTCCATGTGAGTCTTACTTAAAATTTGAGAACCTCTGGAGTAAGGTATTTCATTTCATGCTTTGACTTGAAGGGTCAGGGTAACAGCGCAAGTTTTTCAAACATCCTTCTCATAAATTATTTGTCATATCACTTTTGCCCAACAACTAGTTCTACTTGACTTTATATCAGCCATCAGACTGAGTGATGGGGATACAGGATATAAGATATCATCCTTGCTCTAATGGAGTATGTTTTCCAGAAAAAAGAACGAATAAACTATCATAGTAGCACTATAGAGATGACAGCAGGTAGAAGTTCTGAAAATTTCTTTGGGATTATGGAGCCCCAAAGGTCAACATTAAAGATCTATGCTTTTCTTCAAGGTCATTCAGGATCACCCAGGCCACTCAAGTTCACCCAGAATCTCCCAGGGTCACCTCACATCACTCAAGATCACCCAGTGCCACCCAGAGTCACCTAGAGCCACACAGGTTTTTCCAAGGTCATCCAAAGCCACTCAGTGCCAGGCAGTTTTGGTCAACCTACCATGTTCATCTTTACATTCTGAGTGTCTAGTCCACCGGCAAAGGACAGACTGGCTTCCATCTCTGATATTTTGTCCAAGTGTGGTCAGCAACCCAGTATGAGGAATGATGATAATATGGTATTTTCCCATAAAGAGATCCATAATTTGCATTAGGTATTATTTATGAAAGGTTCTCATTAAAAGGAAATGATCTTACTGGGAACCCAGAAAATAAAGCGTTAGCAGTCATTTATTCCATAAGTTCAACTAGACTCTGATGTGCCTCATGTCATCACAGATCAGAGCACAGCTGCCAGGAGAGGATGGAATCTTTCTATGATGAAGGGAGGCTCCAAGGCAGTGGCAGAGGTGCCTGAAGGGAGGGCCCATGAGCAGAGAGAAAGGGAAATGAGAAGCCTAGGAGGAGGGAACGATAAAGGTGACCCATTTTAGGTGCCACGCGAGAAGGGCCTGGAGTCTGGCCCGGGGACAACAAATGCCCCAGATGACTTCCAAATGCCAGGTTCTGATATCAAATGGCCAAAAAAAATAAAAAGTAATTAATTGGGAGACTGTTGAGTGCCGCACTATGGATCAGGCTGTTCCAAGCTTTCTTAAACTGAACTCACGGGAGCTCAACAAGCAACTTTGTCCTGTAAAGTCCCAACTGGAACTTCTGCTCCTTGTCAGTGGAGCTGGGGGTCTCTAAGCAATCCGTTCCCATCAGTGCCAGTTCTGTTGCCTTCTCTCACTGAAGCCCAACTCCTAAGGGAAAGCTACCCTGATTAGTCTCTTTTAGCATGTTTTTACAACCTCCTTTGGGCAAGTTGCATTATCATGGTCTTTCATTTTGCTAAGGAAATTAAATTCTGGGTGGGGGTAGGTAAGATGGAAATTAGCTTATTTAAGATCAGTCAGGCTAAGTTTGTCCAGGTTTTTACTCTCAAGTCAAAGCAGAGCAAATTCCTACTCATTCATGAAGTCCTTAAATATCACATCAGAGAGAGGTTTCTTAATGCCTCAGACAGGGTCAAATCCATCTGCTGCTGCTGCTGCTGCTAAGTTGCTTCAGTCTTGTCCGACTCTGTGTGACCCCATAAGATGGCAACCCACCAGGCTTTCCCATCCCTGGAATTCTCCAGGCAAGAACACTGGAGTGGGTTGCCATTTCCTTCTCCAATGCATGAAAGTGAAAAGTGAAAGTGAAGTCGCTCAGTCGTGTCCGACTCTTCACGACCCCATGAACTACAGCCTACCAGGCTCCTCCGTCCATGGGATTTTCCAGGCAAGAGTACTGGAGTGGGGTGCCATTTCCTTCTCCAAATCCATCGACTACTGGCTCTCAAATACCATGCTCCCCTTTAAAAACATGCGTGTATTACTGATCCTATTTGTCCAGCATCTATATAAGCCAGGCATTGTACATGGTGCTAAGAAGTCAGTAGACAGATAAAAATACCTGCTCTCTTCTTTGGGTATCATCATTGCTCCTAACATAAAGGGCTATGGTGAGGATTAAATGAAGTAACTCATGAAAGTGCTTAGAATTCTACCTGGTCCAAAGTAAAAGCTATTCAATTACTTCTATAATTGCTATGAAGTATATATCTCCCTTGCCAGGCTCTAAGTGACAGGAGGGTAGGGCTTTGACTTTTCTTTGCTGAATCCTGAGTGTGAAGTACACTGCCTGGCCCATAATAGGAAGTCAATAAATATGTGCAGGACTGAATTGAGTTGAACCAAACATGGGGAATTCTGACATAACTGCCATCATCCTCCCCACTCTCTCCAGTCAGTGCCTGAATTTTATAACCCAGTACATTCTGATCTGCAAGGAAGAGGAACCTCTTTTTGGTTAGCTCATTCATCCACTGATACAAGATAATATTTTTAGCAGCTATTAAATTCAAGGCACGCCTCTAAATGTTGGAGATGCAGCAGTGAATAATGTATTAAGGTTTAGCTCATTGAGTTTATATTTTAGAAGAAGAGAGACAGTAAACAAGTAAACATTAGATCAACAAGGTTATTTCAGACAGCGAAAAGAAGAATAGTGATCCAACAATTCCACTTGTAGGTATTTATCCAAAGAAAATGAAACCACTAACTCAAAAAGACACATACTCCCATGATCACTGCAGCACGATTTACAACAGCCAAGATGTTGAGACAACCTAAGTGTCCACTGGCAGATGAATGGATAAAGAAGATGTGTTCTGTAAACACACACACACTCACACACACACACACACACACACACACACATACACACACACTCAACGGAATATTATTCATCCCTAAAAAGAAGGATATCGTACCATTTGTGACTACTTGCATGGAACTTGATAGCATTATGCTAAGTAAATTAAGTCAGACAGAAAAAAATAAGGGCCATGGTCTCACTTATATGTGGAATCTAAAAACCACCAGCAAAAAATCCCCACCCCAAGCTCATAGATAGAGAGAACAGATTGGTGGTTGCCAGAGGCAGGGGGAGGCAAAATGAGTTGAAAGAGATCAAAAGCACAAAATTCTAGTCAAAAAAAATAAGTCATAAAGAAGCAAAGTATAGTGACTATAGTTAATAAAACTATTGCATATTTGAAAGTAACTAAGGGCGCAGAGTTCCGAAGAATAGCAAAGAGAGATAAGAAAGCCTTCCTCAGTGATCAGTGCAAAGAAATAGAGGAAAACAATAGNTGAATATTCATTGGAAGGACTGATGTTGAAACTGAGACTCCAATACTTTGGCTACTTGTTGTGAAGAGCTGACTCATTTGAAAAGTCCCTGATGCTGGGAAAGATTGAGGGTGGGAGGAGAAGGGGACAACAGAGGATGAGATGGTTGAATGGCATCACTGACTCAATGAACATGAGTTTAAGCAGACTCTGGGAGTTGGTGATGGACAGGGAAGCCTGGCATGCAGCAGTTCGTGGAGTTGCAAAGAGCTGGACACAACTGAGCGACTGAACTGAACTGAACAGAACTATTAATACATACACCTACAGCCAATGTTATTTGTCAATTATACTTCATTTTTTAAAATGTAGACTGTGTAAAATAAATTGGGGGATGCAGTAGGGTGGCTGATTTGCTTGAATGGTCATGGATGGCTTCTCTGAGGAGGTGACATTTTCAGCTGAGACTGAAGGATAAGGTGCTGGCCAAGAAGGGTTTTGGTCCTCTCTTTCCCTCTGAAGCCTCTGATTTACCTTCAGAGCAATTTGTTCTTCTAATTTAGTGGCTGAAGTACTTGATTAAAGAAACAAAATCATCTATATGGCAATTTAAAAAATAAATAAAAATACAATATATGTTCCAAAAAATAAAGTAATAAATTATATAGTGTTTGACTCACTGCATTACTATAAGTTTGGTGGGGACACAGGGTGTGCTCTCTCCATCATTGTGGCATCACCCCTAGACCAAGCTGAGAAGTCAGTGGAGACCTGATCCACTTTTCTGATTGGCAGTCTGGATCATCTGCTGAGCCAGCTGTCTTGGCAAATGACTAAAGCAAGTGAGAGGTGGGCAACCACAGATAAGACTAAAGAGGATTCCGGAGACGGAGGACAGGCTCAATTTAGAGCAGCTGCTAGCATGCAGCAAAGAGAGAAACAAAATGCAGTCACTTAGAAGAGAAGATTTTGGCTCTCATTGAAAAGACTGTAGAATGAAAAGCATAATAAAACCAAGCACACTTCCCACTAAGTTTTTTATTTTAATTCTTACAGTCCCTACAGAAATAGACAAGTAACTTCTCCCAATATATCAAGAGACATTGGAGCAAATAGCCAGCTTGTTTATTTCTTACCTCCCTACTCAACTTTACACTCTGTGCCTTATCCTTCTTCCCCGCCCCGGCCACCAGAGTCCTTAGCATTGTTTGGGGGCCACTGATGGATAGGTGCATAAAGTAAAGATATATAAAGATATGTGCTCTGTCTCACGCATGCGCTCTCTCTCTCTCTCTCTCTCTCTCTCTATATATATATATATATATATATATAAAACATATGCATGTGTGTTCAGCCACTCTGTTGTATACAATCTTTTGTGATCTCATGGACTGTAGCCCACCAGGCACCTCTGGCCATGGAATTTCCCGGCAAGAATACNGCGCTCTCTCTCTCTCTCTCTCTCTCTCTATATATATATATATATATATATATATAAAACATATGCATGTGTGTTCAGCCACTCTGTTGTATACAATCTTTTGTGATCTCATGGACTGTAGCCCACCAGGCACCTCTGGCCATGGAATTTCCCGGCAAGAATACTGGAGAGGATTGCCATGACTGTCATCTCCTGCTCTAGGGGATCTTTCTGACCCAGGCATCCAACCCACACCTCCTGCACTGCAGGAGGATTCTCTACCACTAAGCCACCAGGGAAGCCCATATATAAATTTTAAACCATAGAAACATGACTTGATTTTTAATAGATGAGGATTAGAATCATAATTACAAAACCACCAAATCTGAGTTCTTACTAGGTTCAGCCACTCTGCTAACCACTACACCTAGAAGATCTCATTTAATCTTAAAAATTATAATAAAGTAAATGTTTTCATCTGTTAATACACGAGGAAATTTGCACAGAGATGCTAAGTAACTTGCCAAGTGCAGGCAGGTGGAAGAGTTAAGATTCCAGTGTGGAATTTTTACTCCTACCCCCATGCTGTATAGGTGCCATGCTGCTACCTGGACTCTATGATCTTGACATTTTCTCCTGTGTGGTCTGGTGTAGGACAGAACACCTAGAATCAGACTAAACTCCGTGTCTAATAATTTGGAACTTGTGAACATTTGATCAGGCCTAGTCAAGTTTACTCGGAAAAGGCAATGGCACCCCACTCCAGTACTCTTGCCTGGAGAATCACATGGACAGAGGAGCCTGGTGGGCTGCAGTCCATGGGGTCGCTAGGAGTTGGACACGACTGAGCGACTTCACTTTCACTTTTCACTTTCATGCATTGGAGAAGGAAATGGCAACCCACTCCAGTGTTCTTGCCTGGAGAATCCCAGGGATGGGGGAGCCTGGTGGGCTGCCATCTATGGGGTCATACAGAGTCGGACACGACTGAAGTGACTTAGCAGCAGCAGCAGCAGTCAAGTTTACTTCTGACCTATTTAAAAGAGTTCGCTAATGACTAGCATGATCATATCGGGAAATCTAACCAAATCCGTGCATCCACCTATCACTGACCCCAGAGAGCCAATATGACTGAAGGTTTACTATTTCTAAGACACAGTGCCAAAGACTAGGAGTGTGTGCGTGCTAAGCCGCATCGGTCATGTTAGACTGTGCGGCCCCATGAACTGTGCCAGGCTGTATGTGGGATTCTCCAGGCAAGAACACTGGAGTGGGTAGCCATTTCCTTCTCCAGGGAAACTTCCTGATCCAGGGATTGAACCCAAGTCTCTTATGTCTCCTGTACTGGCAGGCAAAATGGGGGGATGAATAAGAAACAAAGCATAAAGATATGAAAAATACAAATATATTAAAAATTACAGAAAGGCCACAATACAGTAACAGATAAAGTGCAAAGCAGGAAACTCTCACACCTAATTGGGACATGTAAATGGCAACCCACTCCAGTACTCTTGCCTGGAAAATCCCATGGACGGAGGAGCCTTGTAGGCTACAGTCCACAAGGTCATACAGAGTGGGACACGACTGAAGCAACTTAGCAGTCAGATTCCAAGAAGACTTCCTGGTGGCATTTGAGATAGCCTTTAAAGGAAGGGGAGAAGCTGAATCTGTAGAGATGTGAGTGGTAAGAACAGTCTGATAGGCAGCAATAATTAGAGCAATAGTTTGAAGACAAGGAACCTCAAGAATTATATATGGGAATAATAAATGCTTCTATTAGTCATTCTATTGTAAGACATTCCTTAATGCTACTTTATGAACATGAAAATAATATCACAGTAAAAATTTTAATATATATTCACAACTCAGATTCACTCTTTCCCCTATTTACTGTAAATCAATGGAATTATAAAATGTGCTTTAAATTTATAAAGATTCCAGCTTCTAAGCTGGGTCTGTGCACTCACTGGCTTGCACTCAGTAACAGTGGACTTCAACCTCCCTTATCCAAGCTGGATAAAGAGCAACCCAGTTATTCAGTCTGTGTCATGTCTTAAAGCCTTTGTAAGAAGAAAGCATTCCAATGTAAATCCAGGATGTGTTTCCAGTTCCTCAAAAGGAATTGCCTTGTCTGCTTTTCTCATGTGCAGTTCTGGGTTTTAATTAAACCATGAACAGTAGGAAAGGCAATAATATGCTAAGATAACAACAACATATCTCATAAGGATTTCTCTGATGACAGTGTCCATTCTGGCTGCACGCACGCCCCAGTACTCAGCAGCCCTATTTCCCTTTGGTCAGATGAGAACGTTAGAAGATTTTAAGGCAACTGGCACATGAGCCTGGTGGTGAGACAGTTTTCTGATCTTTAGGCCACCCTCTGCAAGAAAAGTTATTTGAGTCATCAGGCTTAATGCCTTCTCTGGAAAACACTTTTAATTCAAGTTTTCCTTTGATTCTGAGAGGCCATAATAGTAAATCTTTCAGGAGGTAACAGGGGAGAAAATGCTCTACTTGTTGCTCTTGAGGCATGGACCAAGATTTGTTCATTCAGCCAAGACTTCCCCAGAGAGTCCTCACTGCACATGCAGCCTGCGAGGAGCTCTGTTTGGCCTGCAGAGTATTTTATATTTTAATGCAAACTTCATGCCTTTAAATGGGCTGTTCACTCACAAGTCTCTGCATCTGTGGAGATGTACACTTTTCTATTCCTCTCTGTTTCTGTCTATAAGCTTTGCTTTCCAGCAGGGCTCCTCAGCTTCAGCACTGTTGTCATTTGGGGCTGGATAATTTCTGTTGGTGGTGGCAGAGAGGTTGGGGGTGCAGGGCCTGGAGGATGGGGGAGGAGGTCTATGCTGTGCGTTGTAGGTTTAGTAGCACCTGCTACTTACTAGATGCCAGTATCAAGCCTTCCCTACCTTTTTGATTGTTGTGACAATTTAAAAAAATTGTTTTCAGATACTGCTGAATATCCCCATGAAGGGCAACCCCGCTCCCAAACCCACCCCCACAATGAGAATCACTGCTTTATAGCAACATGGTTTCAGAGACCAGGTCTGGGGTAATGGTCTCCTAGATTGTACATCAGGCAGCTTAATGTGGGTAAGTAATACCTTGATTAGAAATAAGGAGAATTGAGCTCTAACTGTACTTCTTCATGTCTCAGTCTTCACCTCATTTTCACACAGATCTGGTGTATAAATCCTATTAAATAATATTCATGAATTTTTTTCAGTTTCAAAATATATCATTGATGCCGTTTGGTCTAATCTGGGTCTTTAGGCAGCCACTGATACTGGCACATTGAAAAATGGAATCTCTTTTCTGTGATAAATTATTCAAGTTTGAAGGAATCCCATCCACCAATTTGCCTGACAGGGCATTGAACTAGTACTAAGAAACCTCACTCTTGCCACTAGGATGAATTTCCTTAGCCTCCTCTGTCTTATTGGACTTTGCCAATCTCAGGCATGCATTTATTCAATAATATCTGTTCAGTACACTATGTGCCAGGCCCTGTGCTGGGCATTGGGGCTGTTTATATAACTTGTAAAGGTAGTAGACATAGTATACATGGCCCTCTCTCCACAGAGGTTATGATCCAGTAAAGGAAACATGCAAGGACTAAGAAAATTATAAAGCATTTGGAAAGTGCTATGAAATAAAACAGGCTTCTCCACTGGCTCAGTGGTAAAGAATCTGCTTGCCGATGCAGGAGACACAGGAGACGCGAGTTCCATCCCTGAGCCGGGAAGAATCCCTGGAGGAGGAAATGGTAACCCATTCCAATGTTCTTGCCTGGAGAATCCCATGGACAGAGGAGCCTGGTGGGCTACCGTCCATGGGGTCTTGAAGAGTCTGTCACGACTGAGTGACTGGGCACACATACACATTCAGGACCTCCTAGAAGGGCCATCAAGCTGAAAGTTCAGGGTTAGGAAAGGCTTACTGGGAAAAGCAAAATGAAGGGGAGATCTGAATGATAAGTAGGGGTGCACCAGGGAAAAAGAAGGTGAATAACATTTTTGGCAAAGAGGACAGCATGTGTGGCATGCTGGAGGGGAGGGGATGGAGCATGCAGGGAGTGAAGAAAAACAACAACGGGTGAGGCTGGAAGTATTCGGAGAACAGTGGGGCCCACTGAAGGACTTAAGGAGTCAAGTGACATGCGTGCACACAAGAAATGATCAATACTACTGCAGGTACAGGGTGAAGAACAGGTTGGAGGTGGTCAAGATAAGGAGGATGGAGAAAACCAAGGAGGGTGCTTCAGTATCCAGAGGAGGAAAGATGGCACCCAAACTGGGATTGTGGCAATGGGGTGGGAGAGACCAAGAGATTTCAGAGACTATAGCTGAGATATTTTGAAGGAAGGATGACACAGGACCAAGACTACCCAAGCAAGTGTGTTTTCAGGGAAGTCAGGAAGACAGAGTCATAGAGGACTCTAAAGTGTGGGTGGGCTCTTGGAGGAAGTGCAGTTGACTAAGGCCATTGCTGATCATAACAACAAAAAAAAATGAAAGAACATTTATGGGGCTCCTGCTGAGTGCAGGCCCCTGAGCTAACGAATAATAAGCATTATCTCATTTAAGTCTGGCAACATCCCTGGGATACAGGATATATTATTCTTAGTAAGTGCTCCAGGACACACAACTGAAACTGACGAAGCCAAGATTCAGACTCAGCTTCCTGACTCCAGTGCCTGCTGTCTGAACCACCACGTATCAGCATTACTAATTCACTTGAGTTGTTCACTTCTAGGTTTAAATCATAGGTCTTCTGGCCACTAGAAAGTTCTAGAGGAATCACTGCCTCACTTAAACTCTTTGAATCTCAGTTTCTTCAGCCATAATCTGGGTATTAAAAACACCTCCTTCACAGAGTTGGTGTGATGATTACGTGCGTGCATGTGTGCTAAGTTGCTTCAGTCATTCCAGCTCTTTGCAACCCTATGGACTTGTAGCCCATCAGGCTCCTTTGTCCATAGGAGTTTCCAGGCAAGAATACTGGACTGGGTTGGTTGCCATGCCTTTCTGCAGGTATAATGATTAAATTAGCCCTAATGATGAGAGAGCAAGCATTTATTGATAGTGACTATATTCCATGCTGTATTATGAACACTTTATATGTATTATCTAGTTTCATCTTCACAAGGTCCCTTGAAGTAGCTTCTTTGTCTCTATATTGTAGATGAGGAAACGGGCACAGACAGATGAAATGCATACTCCAAGCTAAGTAACCAGGATGCGAACATTCTTGTGCACTTCTGAAGCCTGTGTTCTTCACAGCTGTGTCAAGCTGCCTCTACTAAAAAGTCAGATCTTAGAAAGTACTTGACGGGGCAAGAGCCTAGTATCTGGGAAATGTTGTTGCTTGGTGCCGGATACAATTTCTAATCAACTTAAAATTTACCACATTTCTGATAAGTGCCAGGTACTGTTTTAGGTAGACAAAATAGACATGGCCCCTGTCTTAATGCCTGTGTTAGGTTTCTGGAAAGTCATTTCTAGTCAGCTGTTTTTCCATTGTCAGGCCACTGCTGTCCAGATGAAGTTGGGAGATGTCAGCGTTTTATGAGGAAGGTTCAGAGGAGGCTGAGGGACCCAGGCTTCATCAGAAGCTAAATCCAGAGTGCAGAGCCAAACTTCTGATGTGATTAATCTGACTGTCGCCCCAAAGACCCCACAGAGACCCTTGGAGGGGCTGCTGACTTGCTTCTTCCCATCTTTACGCACTTTGTGAGGCAAGGAGCCAGCATTTCAGTGTCTAGGTGAAAGAAAACAACTGGCTCCCAGAGGAGTCAGAAATATTTATCTCAGAGACGTTTGGTGGCCAG
This sequence comes from Neotragus moschatus, assembly GCA_006410615.1. Taxonomy (NCBI): domain Eukaryota; kingdom Metazoa; phylum Chordata; class Mammalia; order Artiodactyla; family Bovidae; genus Neotragus; species Neotragus moschatus. Next base: position 75,202 of record SJYA01001158.1, on the reverse strand, counting down.
ATGTCAGGGACCACAGATTCATGGAATTCTTAAACTGGAAAGGAGATTGGAGTGCTAATCTAACCCCATCGTGTGACAGGGGAACCTGAGTGGTTGATACATTCAGGGGTAACTTGGAGATGGAAACTTGCAGCTTTGTTTATGTTTTGTTTTCTTTCTGCACCCCGGATCCCCCATCTACACAATGTGGAGATAAGACGTGACTGTCAACCTCCCTTCATACCACAGTATGGTATGAATCGAAGTGTTCAAATCACAGTTACCTATTTGCTCACGGACATAATATGGACAAATAAGACTTTGATTAGGAGGAATGGAGTACATCACGAGAAAGGCTGGGCTGGAGGAAGCACCAGCTGGAATCAAGGTTGCCGGGAGAAATGTCAGTCATCTCAGATATGCAGATGACACCACCCTTATGGCAGAAAGTGAAGAGGAACTAAAAAGCCTCTNGAGATGGCTGGATGGCATCACTGACTCAATGGGCATGAGTTTGAGTGAACTCCGGGAGTTGGTGATGGACAGGGAGGCCTGGTGTGCTGCGATTCATGGGGTTGCAAAGAGTCGGACATGACTGAGCGACTGAACTGAACTGAATGAGTATTATGGCTTCCCTAGTGGCTCAGATGATAAAGAATCCACCTGCAATGTGGGAGACCTGGGTTTGATCCCTGGATTGGAAAGATCCACTGGAGGAAGGCATAGCAATCTACTCCAGTATTCTTGTCTGGAGAATCCCCATGGACAGAGGAGCCTGGCAGGCTACAATCCATGGGGTGGTGAAGAGTCAGCCACCACTGAGTGACTAAGCACAGCACAGCACAATGAGTGTTAACAAATTGCTCATGTTTGCTGATAATATAGAGGCAATTGGCTATCTACAATTGCCTTTCCACTGTTATGGCATTATGTAGGCAGAAACTGAGTCCAGAATCATCTATAGACCTTTATTGCTCTTCCCAAAGATAAGGCTTGTGTTTGCACCCATGTATAAGTAATCCTTTTAGTAAACACATGAGACTGATGAACATTTTAAATTCATGTTGAAAAAAAATGTATCAAATTTACCAAATATTAAATATTAAAGAAATAATTATCTGGATGGTGGGATGACAGGTTATTTTTATTTTCATATAATCTGTGCTCTCTCATTAGCATAATAGCTAACATTTACTTAGTAATTACTTGGTGTCAGGTTCTGTGCTATACATGGTTGATTTACTGCTCATGACAAGTCTATAAAGGAGAAAACTACTTACCCAGCCCCCCTCCTCATTTTACTGAGGAGAAAAGTAAAGTTCAGTCAAAAAGGCTTATGTAACTTATTTAAAGGGACATAGAATGTGGTGCCACTGGGATTCAAACCCAGGCTGTCTCTTTAGAGTTCATGCTTTTAACTCTGATAAATCCATTCTTCCTGATTCTCAAGTCTGTATTAGGGATACTGAGTATCATTTTATTTGAAAAGAAATGCAACTATTGAGTTAGCCAAAAAGTTTGTTTGAGTTTTTCTGTGAGATCTAATGGAAAAACTCAAATGAACTTTTTGGCCAACCCAATATTTAAAATCCCAACAGTACGTGAACTGTGAACTTCCAGATGTTCAAACTGGATTTAGAAAAGGCAGAAGAACCAGAGATCAAATTGCCAACATCCGCTGGATCATCAAAAAAGCAAGAGAGTTCCAGAAAAACATCTATTTCTGCTTTATTGGCTATGCCAAAGCCTTTGAATACACAGATCACCACAAACTGTGGAAAATTCTGAAAAAGATGGGAATACCAGACTAAGTGACCTGCCTCTTGGGAAATCTCTATGCAGGTCAAGAGGCAACAGTTAGAACTGGTCGTGGAACAACAAACTGGTTCCAAATCAGGAAAACAGTACATCAAGGCTGTATATTGTCACTCTGCTTATTTAACTTGTATGCAGAGTACATCATATGAAATCCCAGGCTGAAGGAAGCACAAGCTGGAATCAAGACTGCTGGGACAAATATCAGTGACTTCAGATATGCACATGAAATCATGCTTATGGCAGAAAGTGAAGAACTACAGAGCCTCTTGATGAAAGTGAAAGAGAAGAGTGAAAAAGTTGACTTAAAGCTCAACATTCAGAAAACTAAGATCATGGCATCCCATTGCTTCATGGCAAATAGATGGGGAAACAATGGAAACAGTGAGAGTTTATTTTTTAGGGCTCCTAAATCACTGAAGATGATGACTGCAGCCATGAATTTAAAAGGTGTTTGCTCCTTGAAAGAAAAGTTATGACCAACTTGGCAGCATATTAAAAAGCAGAGACATTACTTTGCCAACAAAGGTCTATCTAGTCAAAGATGTGGTTTTTCCAGTAGTTATGTATAGATATGAGAGTTGGACTATAAAGAAAGCTGAGCACTGAAGAACTGATGCTTTTGAACTGTGGTGTTGGAGAAGACTCTTGAGAGTCCCTTGGACTGCAAGATTAAATCAGTCAATCCTAAAGGAAATCAGTCCTGGATATTCATTGGAAAGACTGATGCTAAAGCTCAAACTCCAATACTTTGGTCACCTGATGTAAAGAACTGATTCATTGCAAAAGACCCTGATGCTGGGAAAGATCAAAGGCCCGTGAAAAGGGGAATGACAGAGGACGAGATGGTTGGATGGCATCACCGACTCGATGGACATGAGTCTGAGCTGGTGAGCTGCAGTCAGTCCATGGGGTCACAAAGGGTCAAACACACTGAGCAACTGAACTGAATCGAATATTTAAAAAGTTAAAGCTGATTGGTATTTTGCTGTTGCTGTTTGTTTTTTCTTTATTTGCATGGGGAAGATAGAGTTTGTGAATCACTTTTTCAGTTTTAGCTTGATGAATTGGTTTAAGGTGCCATTAAATAAAAATACTTTTTAAAGACAGCTTATCTTTAGCAAGTTGTAAATTACTTATTGAAATACATTCTCTCTCATATATCCCATGAGAAGCTGCACTTTACATCAGTCACAGACTAATAAAAAGGAAGAATGTAAACTTTCACGCATGTGTGAATGGTAAGTTGTAGAAAATTATCATCCATTTTCCTTAGAAAATAGGCACTTGGTATCAATATTTGGAAATCATTACTGCTTGAATACTGTTTGCATAGAACTGTTACCACTGAAATTGCCTGGTATATTTGATGAATGGTATAGAGTAGGCTCACACCAAGAACTGACTTCTGCCATAGTGTGGGGAAAGGTTGTTTTAAACTGTTATCAGAAGAATCACTCCTGAAAGACAAGTTATCATGATTCTTAAAGAAAGAGCTGACAAAAGTTCGGAAATGCCCAGCATGGTAAAGAGTAAAATTTAAAAAAAAAAAAAAAAAAAAAAAAAGATCCCTCCATTCCCTGAACTATATATAAACCAAGGACGCCTCAGTTCTGTGGATTCCCCGATTAAAGTGATCTCAACAATGCCTTGAAAGTCAAATTCTAGCACTGACTAATATTAAATTTTACTAGTTCCTCCTGTGGTCCTCAGCAAGGAGACCACAGTGAGCTCCAGACCACAGGTAACGTTGAACTCTGAGAGGTGAGTATGAAGACCTCTGGGTTGAATGCAAAACAAAACAAGCATGTGACAAAAAAGTCTGAGCTTAGAGATGAGATTTAACTTTCTCAATACAACTTTAGGGAAAGTTACATTACTGAAGTTCTCCACTGGGGCGAAACGCCCTAGGCTTTGTTGGGAGGTCAAATGACCAATTCTCCATTTTATTACTAGTTCTGAAAACATCAGGGTACTCCCATACTTAACCTCCAATGGCTGCAATATCCAGAACAAGACAAAAAGTGGTTGCCATAGATTTCCAGGCCTTGCCTGAACCTGCTGCTGCTTCGTGACCCCATCCTTCCCCCACCCGCCACTCCCATCATTATGGTCTTCCTTCCAGTCATGCTAAGTTTGCTTCTGCCACAGGACCTTTGCACTTCCTGTTCACTGGGTCAAAACAGTAGTCCAACGCATCTTTAGAACCTGGCTTCTGCTCATTATTTGAGTCTCACCTCTTTAAAAAAAGCCTCACAGAACAACCATGCGAGGTAGTGTTCCCCATCACCTCATGCAACCACAACCCCAGTATCACATTTTATATTCTTTATAGCTTGTCACCATCTGAAACTACCTTGTGCTTCCAAAAGCTTGCTTTATTCATTGTCTTTCTCACTACAATGAAAGCTCCATAACACAAAATACCTTGGTTATTTCAAGTACTGCTATATTTTCAACAGCTAGTACTCAATATTTCCCAAACAAGTAGCTGAGTGAAATTCAATATTCTTACCCCCTAATCATACTATCGGAGAAGGCAATGGCACCCCACTCCAGTACTCCTGCCTGGAAAATCCCATGGATGGAGGAGCCTGGAAGGCTGCAGTCCATGGGGTCACTGAGGGACGGACATGACTGAGTGACTTCACTTTCACTTTTCACTTTAATGCATTGGAGAAGGAAATGGCAACCCATTCCAGTGTTCTTGCCTGGAGAATCCCAGGGACGGGGGAGCCTGGTGGGCTGCCATCTATGGGGTCACACAAAGTCGGACACGACTAAAGTGACTTAGCAGAAGCAATCATACTATTGTAAAGGTAGCTACACTCTTCTTCTTCTTTTTTTTTTAAAAGAAGTTCCACCTAATAAATTCAAAATAATCACTGAAGAAAAAGCCATAATTCTTCTTTGAAACCTTGAGCACAAAACCAGGTACCACTCCACAGTGTCTATATGCTTAATTATTTATTCTCAGCTTTTAAATTCCATTGACAAATAACACAGGGAATAAGCTGGCACGATGCTGAGCCTGCTTAATTAGTAACACAAAAAGAAAACAAAAGGCAAGTTATCGTCTCATACATCCAGATATCAGCTTTAAGGAAGTCAGCCCATGGAAGCTTGGCCTTTGGATTTACTGGAGCCCAAAGTGTCTAAACTCCAGGAGTTGGTGATGGACAGGGAGGCCTGGCTGCAATCCATGGGGTCGCAAAGAGTGGGACATGACTGAGCAACTGAACTGAACTGAATGTTCTACAGAGAACTAGCCAATAAACTTCCATCCTTTGTCCAGTGGTGACACTGGTAGTAAAGAACCCGCCTGTCAATGCAGGAGCCATAAGAGACACAGGTCTGATCCCTGGGTCAGGAAGCCCGCCTGGAGGAGGGCATGGCAACCCAATCCAGTATTCTTGCCTGGAGAATCCCATGGACAGAGGATTCTTGCCCCCTATAGTCCATGTCATTGCAGAGTCAGACATGACTGAAGTAACTTAGCATGCATTCAGCAATAGAATTCATCTGCGTCTGCTTCCTGTAGTTGACATAGTTCCTGCTGGAAAGCCCAGATTTTATCATAGTATCTTCTACTTGGAGATGATCATGCTGTTTCAAGTTCCTGTCCAAGCCTGATCTGTGTAGGGCAGCTAGGCTAATCCCATTCTCCTTGTTAATGTTGGTTGAGAAGTGGGTATATGATTCAGACTAAGGCCAAAGGGCCATCATAAGAAATCGTTAGGGACACTGCAAAAGAATTGTTAAAACAAAAACAAAAACACACACAACAATGTCTTTACAACAGAATTTGTTGTGTCTGAATGTGATGCCCTGAATGACTACAGTTGTCTTGGGACAAAGCTGACATTCCAAGGGCAGCAAAGCAGGGAGATGGAGAGAATTTGAGTTCTTCATGCTGTACTCCAGCCAAGGAATTAATCAACTCTGGGGGACACCTGACTCAGGGCTTACTTTGTGAAAAACTGACTTATGATACTGACCTAAGCTCAACTGTACTCTTTGCTTCTGAGCTTGGCACCCTACCATTTATTATTGACCTGCTATTTACATGAGCATTTTGTGACTAGTAGTTCTCTGTCTCATTCAAGCAGAAGTTCATGTCTTTAAAATGGTCTCTAAGGCCCCTACTTGCACCTGCTTTTCCTTCTCTGTCTCCACCTCCCGCAACTTCTCCCACTGGTCACTCAACTCCAGCCCCACTACTCTAAACCCTTTGACTGTGTGGATCACAACAAACTGTGGAAAATTCTTCATGATATGGGAATACCAGAACACCTGACCTGCCTCTTGAGAAATCTGTAGGCAGGTCAAGAAGCAACAGTTAGAACTGGACATGGAACAACAAACTGGTTCCAAATCAGGAAAGGCTGTATATTGTCACTCTGCTTATTTTATTTATATGCAGAGTACATCATGTGAAATTCTTGGGCTGGATGAAGCACAAGCTGGAAATAAGACTGCCGGGAGAAATATCAATAACCTCAGATATGCAGATGACACCACCCTTATGGCAGAAAGTGAAGAGGCGCTAAAGAGCCTCTTGATGAAAGTGAAAGAGGAGAGTTGAAAAGCTGGCTTAATACTCAACATTCAGAAAACTAAGATTGTGGCATCTGGTCCCATCACTTAATGCAAATAGATGAGGGAAAAAATGGAAACAATGTCAGGCTTTATTTTCTGGGACTCCCAAACCACTGCTGATGGTGACTGCAGCCATGAAATTAAAAGATGCTTACTCCTTGGAAGAAAAGTTATGACCAACCTAGACAGTATATTAAAAAAAAAAATAGAGATATCACTTTGCTGATAAAGATCCATGTAGTCAAAGCTATGGTTTTTCCAGTAGTCATGTATGAATGTGAGAGTTGGACCATAAAGTCTAAACTCTGAAGAATTGATGCTTCGACTTGTGGTGGCTGGAGAAGACTCTTGAGAGTCCCTTGGACTGCAAGGAGATCCAACCAGTCCATCTTAAGGGAAATCAACCCTGAATATTCATTGGAAGGACTGATGCTGAAGCTGAAACTCCAATACTTTGGCCACCTGATGCGAAGAACTGATTCACTGGAAAAGACCCTGATGCTGGGAAAGATTGAGGGCAGGAGGAGAAGGGGATGACAGAGGATGAGATGGTTGGACAGCATCAATGGATACTCAATGGACATTAGTTTGAGCAAATTCTGGGAGATGGTGAAGGACAGGGAAGCCTGGTGTGCTACTGTCCATGGGGTTGCAATGAGTCAGACACGACTGAATGACTGAACAACAACAACAAAGCCTCATGTCTAGTCCTTGAACATACCAGACGAATTTTTGCCCCAGGGCATTTATACTGACCATTACCTCTGTCTGGAACTTGCATCTGCAGACATCCTCATGACTTACTCTCTCACCTTCTTCATCTCATTGCCAAAATGTTATCTTTTGCATGACTTCTTGATCATCCTATTTAAAAGTGAACACCCATATCCCTAGACGCTGCATTGTTTCACTTTGCACAACTGCCCTTATAACTTTATAGCTTATCTTCCACTTACTCTATCTATTGTCTATCCCTTCTGCTACTGAATCTCCAAGGCCTAGAATGCATACAACTCAGAAGGTACTGAGTAGGTATATTGGAACTAAAGAGGAGGTAATAACTCTTTCACTGTTCCATAAGTTTTGAGATGAATTTTCCTGTTGCAGGGAAAAGCATCTTAAGGGAAGAATTTCCCTTGAGCTGCCGTGTGACCAGTGCCGTGAATTCTCAAGACTGTCAATCATGTTTTAAATTCAGTTAGCACTTCTAGAACACAGTGCTCCCAACCCCACAGCCACTATCAATCTATATTGAGTGTACTGGGCAATCTATATTGCTCTATATATTGAGCAGAGGAAAAATTGCTGGTATGGGATTCAAAAGTTTGCTTTCTGGTCTCTGTGAGACCATGCGCAATTTAAAATTTATTTCTATCTGTCTTAATCTTTTCATCTCTATGAGGAATAATCTACCTGCTATCAAAAATATCTATACTATCTCTTTTATCTCTGTAATGTGAGATTACAAAACCTACTCTAGTTATCTCCCATGGGGGTTTTAAGAAATAAATAACTCATACATGTTATAAGCAGAAAAGTGCTATGTATATAAATGATGAGTTGTTTCAAATGAGCTATTTCATTCTCCTGTAAACATTCATTAGTGTTGTATTAATGGTAACCATGAATATATATATAGTTTTTTGCTTTGTTGATATTTATTACTTGCTGAAGCCCCTATTCGTTAGGTAGTCACTGAGCCCCTTCTTGGTACCAGGCTATTTTCCAGGGATGCGCTATCACCATGGTTAAGAACAGAAACTCTGAGGTCAGAAAGGTGTGTTACTGGAGTAGGTTATTAAACTTGTTGTTGTTGTTGTTTAGCTGCTAAGTTGTGCCCAACTCAAACTCTTTGCAACCCTGTGGACTGTAGCCCATCAGGCTCCTCTGTCCATGCGATTTCCCAGGCAAGAATAGTGGAGTGGTTTGCCATTTCCTTCTCCAAGGGATCTTCCTGACCCAGGGATCGAATCTGCGTCTCCAGCCGTGGCAGGTGGATTCTTTACCACTTAGCCACCAGGGACGCTCCAGATCATTAAATTTTCAGAGTCTCAATTTCCTTCACTCTAAAATGAGATTAAGTTGCCTTGTATCTTACTGTTGTGGCAAAAATTAAATGAGATCGTATATTTAAAGTTATTATAGAACCTGACCCAGTGAAGTCTGCAATGGCGACCCACTCCAGTATTCTTGCCTGGAAAATCCCATGTGTGGAGGAACCTGATAGGCTGCAGTCCATGGGGTCGCTAAGAGTCGGACATGACTGAGTGACTTCACTTTCACCTTCACTTTCATGCATTGGAGAAGGACATGGCAACCCACTCCAGTATTCTTGCCTGGGGAATCCCAGGGACGGAGGAGCCTGGTGGGCTGCCGTCTATGGGGTCACACAGAGCTGGACACGATTGAAGTGACTTAGCAGCAGCAGCAGCAGCAGCATTATTACTCTACTGTGGTCAAGTATTGTGCAATACTTTTCAAGATCTTGTTAACAAAGCTTCAGGGGTTGGGGGTAAGGAGTGGGCTGAGACTCCATGGACTGTAGCCCTCCAGGCTCCTCTGACAATGGAATTCTCCAGGAAAGAATACTGGAATGGGTAGCCATTCACTTCTCCAGGCGATCTTCCTGACCCAGGGACTGAACCTGGGTCTTCTGCATTGCAGGCAGATCCTTTATTGTCTGAGCCACTAGGAAAGCCCCTTAGTTAAAACCTGAATAAAACTTGCATCTGTGTGTTTAAAAAGCCTGGCTAATTCCTATTCCTTTCTTTGATTTAAGATTGGCTGGCAGTTACCATAGCAACTCTCCCCTGCTACTCTCTGACACTCCACTGTAGGTTGAGCTAGGCGGCTTACTATTTCTCTAATCCATTCTACACTCACACGGATTGCAATTGACAACCACTTGTTGCTATCCCTCAGGAGAGCGTAAATGGCTCGTAGTAGGGGAGCAATGGTGTCTTATTCCCCGAGTTAGTATCTGACACATGGTGTTCAGTTCAGTTGCTCAGTCATGTCCAGCTCTTGCAAACTCCATGGACCACAGCACATCAAGCCTCCCTGTCTATCACCAGCTCCTGGAGGTTACTCAAACTCATGTCCATTGAGTGGGTGATGCCATCCAACCGTCTCATCCCCTGTCATCCCTTTCTCCTCCTGCCTTCAATCTTTCCCAGCATCAGGGTCTTTTCAAATGAGTCAGTTCTTTGCATCAGGTGGCCAAAGTATTTGAGTTTCAGCTCCGACATCAGTCCTTCCAATGAATATTTGGGACTGATTTCCTTTAGGATGGAGTGACTGGATCTCCCTGCAGTCCAAGGGACTCTCAAGAGTCTTCCCCAACACCACTCCATGGCAGAAAAAGGAAGAACTAAAGAGCCTCTTGATGAAAGTGAAAGAGGAGAGTGAAAAAGTTGGTTCAAAACTCAACATTCAGAAAACTAAGATCATGGTATCTGGTCACATCACTTCATGGCAAATAGATGGGGAAACAGTGGAACCAGTGAGAGACTTTATTTTGGGGGCTCCAGAATCACTGCAGATGGTGACTGCAGCCATGAAATTAAAAGATTCTTGCTCTTTGGAAGAAAAGTTATGACCAACCTAGACAGCATGTTAAAAAGCAGAGACATTACTTGGCCAACAAAGGTCCATCTAGTCAAGGCTCTGGTTTTTCCAGTAGTCAGGTATGGATGTGAGAGTTGGACTATAAAGAAAGCTGAGTGCTGAAGAATTGATGCTTTTGAACTGTGGTGTGGAGAATACATATAGTGGGTTCTCCATAAATATTTGCTGAGAAAACACATTCAAAGTGACTGACATCTGGGCAGGGGTGATATGGACAGCCATGGAGCTTTTTCTCTTTCATAGCTCAGAAAGGTTTCATTACTTAATGCTTACAGAGACAACACAATGTCTGATCTCAGTGCNTGCTTTTGAACTGTGGTGTGGAGAATACATATAGTGGGTTCTCCATAAATATTTGCTGAGAAAACACATTCAAAGTGACTGACATCTGGGCAGGGGTGATATGGACAGCCATGGAGCTTTTTCTCTTTCATAGCTCAGAAAGGTTTCATTACTTAATGCTTACAGAGACAACACAATGTCTGATCTCAGTGCTGTGGGCAGGATCTGCCTCCCTTCCCCCACAGAGCCTTGCAAGCTTCCTGCGAATCCACTTCTCACCAAGGGGCCCTCAGAGCATGGCAAACCCGCAGCTCTCTTGCAACAAGACATCCTCCATCAGAGTGGAGAAAAATGCTTTCATCTCATGTCAACTTGTTCACAATCAGACCAGTTTTGCTTCCAGCGGATTGGAGCCCAGTACAAAGTACAGTTGTGTAGGAAATCTCTTTGTAGATGATTGGATGCAGAGAGGAGATTCCGGGCTTCCTTTCGACTCACAGAGGAGAGGTTCTTACTTCCTTCAGTGCCTGGGGGAGAGAACTGGCTGCACAGTAACCTTGTATTTATTGGCACTCTGACTTCCTTTAAAAAGCATTCAAAATATGCTCACATATGCTATCTGCTCTGCTCTCACAATAGCCCCCTGATGTCAAGAAAGAACAAATAGAATTTCTCAGCGTGTCTCTTGTATAATTTAGTGTTAGTCACTCAGTTGTGTCTGACTCTGCGACCCCATGCAACCCCATGGACTGTAGTCCGCCAGGCTCCTCTGTCCATGGGATTTCTCAGTCAAGAATATTGGAGTGGGTAGCCATTCCCTTCTCCAGGGGAATCTTCCTTGATGCAGAGATTGAACCTGGGTCTCCTGCATTGCAAGCAGATTCTTTACCATCTGAGCCACCAGAAAAGACCTATGGGAAAGTTACTTGGGATGCCTGTGAAATTTGCAAGGTTTGTCATCTCAGACATTCTAAACCAGAATCGGTAAGGGTGGGACCTTGAAATATGCTTTTTAATACCATCCTCAGGGGATTTACATGGGCTTTCCATGTGGCTCAGTGGTAAAGAATCTGCCTGCTGATGCAGGAGATGCAAGTTCAATCCCTGGGTCAAGAAGATCCTTGGGAGGAGGAAATGGCAATCCACTCCAGAATTCTTGCCTGAAGAATCCCATGGACAGAGGAGCCTGGTGGGCTACAGTCCGTGGGCTCTCAGAGTCAGACATGACTGGGCATGCAAGCACGCATACAGGTCAGGTGATTCATATGCACAATAATGTTTGAAAATCATTCAGTGACCTAAGGTCACGAACTGGGTAGCTTCACCCAGCCTAAAGTTAAAGATAACTGACTTCAAATTACAACTTGATTCATAACCTTATATTGGTGGCTTGAGGTTGTTGAACCAGAAAGTGTCTGTCCAAAAACAAGAGTTCTCCTTCCCGAAAGCAGGGGTTTTATCACAGCTACCACTGCACCCTACATCCAGAAGTGGGAGAAGCGAGGCCAGAAAGGCTCTATTTTATGTCATTTAGGCTAAGATTTGTGAGGTAACATAAAAATCACCCTGTGCCATTTATGTGGCATAAACATTTAAGAAAGGTTATCTGTCAATCACAGACTTCTTTCCATAAAGCAAAAGGGTCCCAGTCTTTACACTGCTTTTTCTTTCTGGGTGACAGCAGAAAGTCACGATGACTGAAGGGAACCTGAAAAATCATTCCTATGATCCCCACATTTCTCAGATATCAAAGCAAAGATCTGACATTCTTGTGAATCTTCTAGGTAGAGGAGTCCTGTTTGCTAGAAAAGTCCTCGCTATCATCAATTTTTAGTTTAGGGTATATCGCATACATTGGTAGCCAAATCGATATTTTTCTCTCATTAGGCAACTAACATGCTAGTAAAGTAATGCTCAAAATTCTCCAAGCCAGGCTTTAGCAATACGTGAACCGTGAACTTTGAGATATTCAAGCTGGTTTTAGGAAAGGCAGAGGAACCAGAGATCAAATTGCCAACATCCTCTGGATCATCAAAANGACTATAAAGAAAACTGAGCACTGAAGAACTGATGCTTTTGAACTGTGGTGTTGGAGAAGACTCTTGAGAGTCCCTTGGACTGCAAGGAGATTCAACTAGTCCATCCTAAAGGAGATCAGTCCTGGGTATTCGTTGGAAGGACTGATGCTGAAGCTGAAACTCCAATACTTTGGCTTCCTCGTGTGAAGAGTTGACTCGTTGGAAAAGACCCTAATGCTAGGAGGGATTGGGGGCAGGAGAAGTGGAAGACAGAGGATGAGATGGTTGGATGGCATCACCGACTCAAAGGACATGAGTTTTAGTAAACTCTGGGAGTTGGTGATGGACAAGGAAGCCTGGAGTGCTGCAATTCATGGGGTCGCAAAAAGTCAGACATGACTGAGGGATTGAACTGAACTGAACTGAAGGCAACTGAATCAATAGACTGCCTCATCCTTCCCTCTATGACTTGTCTTTTTTGGAAGGGGCAGGAAACAAGGTGATTGCCATGCAGAAAATCAGAACACCACGTTTATTTTCATGAATAAGATGAAATGACCTATACTGACAGGTGTTAAAGAACTGTAGAAGAAGGGAAAAGTAAAAAGAATTCTAGAATTGTAGTGGCAGAAATAAAATGGTTATATATGACAGCTAAGAAAAAAAAAAAAAACCAAGAAATCCCACCAGATATTTCTGATTTCTTACACACAGACTCATACACAAAATCTCAAGAAATTGTCTCATGTTCAGTGTAGCCAATTTTCAGCATGTAAAGTGTTCCTAGGATGATGTAGTATAAAACTGCATGAGATGAAATTAGGTATTATTAACATATGAAATGTGCATGCTAGGCAAGTCAAACACAAGACTTGCACATGGGGAATCAGAAACTCTGAATCTTCCAAGAACTCAAGTAAGTGAACAACACTTAGACAGCAACCACCAGCAAGAGGGAAAGTTTCAGGCCACAGACAAGTTGGGTGATTGCATGTCAAATGATGTGTATGACACACGTGGTCTTCTCCAGCTCAATGGTTCCAAATACCATCTAGTTGCTGATGCCACCCTGCCTCCCTGCTCCATCTCCCATTCTCTCTCCAAAGAGCCACATTCACATACAATTTCCTTCTTAGTATCTACCCCTGAGTGTCTTACAACCATTTCACACTTATGCTCAAAAGGAAGCTCTTGATATCTCTTCAGAAAGGAGTTTTGGACATGCAACCTCAAAGCATGCTACTTTGATATATTGATTACTGATTATTTTGAGCTGAAGTCATTTGAAAAACAGCACATGTGGGAAGAGGGTTTCTCTGAATTCTCTTTATCTGCCTGAAGACAGATTCTCCAAAAGGAACTCATGGTCATGTTATAAGTCCCCTCCCTGGGAATCTTGTCAACCAGGGGAGATTGACTTATCACAGATAGACTTACTACAGGAGAGAAGATTAGGGGACACCACTATGCAGAAACTTTGTCACAAACTCTCTCTGCCATCTTTTCTTCTAAGAAATCATTCATCTTTCCTAAAAATTATTCATTCTCCTCTAAGAGGCCTACATCATTTCCCCTTCCCCTGTTAGGATGGTATTTGTTGTTCAGTCACTAAGTTGTGTCTTCCTCTTTGCGACCCAATGGACTGCAGTATGCCAGGCTCCTCTGTTCTTCACTATTAAGATGGTATATAAACCATGATCCTTCATGGATCTGATGTGGTGAAGGGGCTTGCATAACTCAATGAAGCTATAAGCCACGCCGTACAGGGCTACCCATGACAGGTTATAGTGGAGAGTTTTGACAGAACGTGGTCAAACTGGAGGAGGGAATGGCAAACCACTCCTGTATTCTTGCCACAAGAACCCCATGAACAGTATGAGAAGGCTATCAGATGGTAGGTAAACTCTCAAGTCTCACTGCCTTTTTAGTATTCCCTTTTCTACCTGAGTTGCCTCCATGCACATAGTCAAAGTTCATGCATCTGTATATGTTTTCTTCTGTTGATCTGCCTATTGCTAGTTTATTTCACGGATGATGAACATTAGAGAAGGGTGAGAACCCCCAAACATGGTTCATTTCCACATTTCTCACAGTCTCAATAACTTGTGCCCACAAACCATCCAATTGCTCAAGGCCAAAACCCAGGAGCTCTCTTATTCCCTACATTACCTCTCCCTTAAAGTCCACTTTCTTACCCCCAGAATATATACTGAGTCTCTTCCTTTCTCATCATCTACAATTTTTCCTTGCTAATCAAGCCACATTGCCTCTCATCAGAATTCTAATAAGAACTATTTCAATAGTAACCTCAAATATAAGAGATTTCAGTTTCTTGTATTCAAAGCACTTTAGTCTTTAGTCAAAGCATTTTGTCTTTAGCTCACCTGGCCCTTATCATATTTGTTAATGTAATGCTTTGTTCTCCTGTACAATGCCTGTTTCCCCTTAAATGGTGCATTCATTGAAAGCTTGGACTATATTTATCTTTATAACACTTTCACTTTCTGGGGTAGTGCCTTAGGTCTAATGAGTTCTCACTAAATTTATTGTTGGATTTATAGTTCAGTTCACTCAGTCATGTTCAACTCTTTGTCACCCCATGGACTGCAGCATGCCAGGCTTCCCTGTCCATCACCAACTCCCAGAGCCTACTCAAACTTCTGTCCATTGAGTTGGTGATGCCATCCGACCATCTCATCCTGTCGTCCCCTTCTCCTCCCACCTTCAATCTTTCCCACCATCAGGGTCTTTTCCAATGAGTTGGTTCTTCATATCAGGTGGCCAAAGTATCAATCATCTAATATCCTACTAAATAATTTGGAATGTGAAAAAAATCTAGCCTACTAGTTGATACTCATGATATACATTTAATTAAATCAGCAGCAACAGTACCAAGCTGAGCCATATTGATCTTGGAAAAATAAATTAGTAATACTGATCCTTTCTTTATTAAACATTTTGATATTTTGTTCATCATGGATTCTTTTCAGTAATTTTGCTTTTTAAAAAATATCGAATTAAAATATTTATCTGTATTTTTGTCACTTTACTTAGTCTCAGCCCTGCCTTTATAATATAGTAATAGCAGGTAATATGATCTGAGCATCTTATAACAACAATAATCACCTAGCCCTCACACCATCCTAATTCATACCTATATTATTATCTTCATTTTGCAGACAAGGGAACTTAAGCACAGGGACATTAAGTGACTTGGCCAAGGTTACCAGCTAGAAAGCAGTAAAAATAGAACAGAAAAGTCATTTATAGAATATGATATTATTTATATGTGGAATCTAAAAATAATTAAAATGAATCTATGTACAAAATAGATACAAACTAGCATTCATAAAATAGATAAACAACAAGAATTTACTGTACAGTACATTATATTCAACATCTCATAACAACCTATTATATTCAATATCTTGTAACAACCTATAATGGAAACATAATCTGAAGAAAAGTATATTACACTGAATCACTCTCTGTGATTAGTTTACACCTTAAACTAACACAATATTCTAAGTCAATGATATCTCAGTTTTTTTTAAAAAGGAAATTCATTAAGCAAAAAGAAAAAAGCAGAATAATTTTTATTGATTTTGAACACTGCAGAAAACCAACTTGGATAGAGCAGTTCAATTGTTAAAAAACCTAATTTTTAAGAACCTTAATTTTTATTAATTGAAGGTCACTTATTAATTCACTCAACAAATATTCAACTGCCACTGAAGTAGTATTAGTTGGACATGTTAGGGTCCAATCTGATTCTCCTCTTAAAGAGCAATTCTCTATTTTTCCACCACTTTAGAGTGATTTTCTTTTTTTTAAGACAAAAGTTAAGAGTGATCGTCTTTCTGACTCTGACTCTATGACTCAATTAACGGTTAGTTCAAGTAAGTTATAGTACTTACTTATGAGCAGCAGATATTTAAACCCATCTTCTGTTCACCTGTCGTGATGATTATAAGGGCATATGTGAAAAATGCCAATTCCTGTGCCTTACTCCAATCTACTATGTGACAATCTCTGTGTTCACAACAGTGTTTAGAGCTGGGCTTGGGGTCCTGTAGAAGCAAGCCTTTGGCAAAGATCTTGTTCATTATTTATTTGTTTAGCTTTAATATTTTTATAAGTTAAGTGGGAATAAAAACATCTACCACTTACAAAGTTTTGTCGAGGGTTAAAATTAGAATGAAGATCTAATTATAATATTTGTAATAATTGCTTACAAATATTGAGTAGTCACAAAGTGCAAAGCAGTGTGAAAATGCTATACTTACATTCTTATTCATTTGTTTTAAACATTTATTAGAGTAGCACTACATAGTGTAAGTCCTCCACTGATTGTACCTTAAGTAGACACTCATAGTCCTTATAATAGGTGGGGAGACAGTTACACAGACAAGATTTAAGTCTAGAGTCTGAGAGTAATGAATAATCTGAAACAAGTCATCTAGCCTGGTGATCCCGAAAGCCAGTCCACATCATCAGAATTATCCGATGAGTTCATTAAAATACATTGTGTCCCCCTGGTCATCTAACCCCTAAGTCAGTATCTCCAAGATCTGGAAGTTTCTCTTATTTAAAAAGCACAAGTGATTTGGAATCAAAACCAAGAATTAAAACAACGGATTAACTTGAGCTGCAGTATTCTTAAGATTCATAAGGTTAAGGAGTAAGGCATTTTTTTCCCTTCCTTTTTTTCCTAGCGCTTAGGTTAGTGCTGCTATATAGAAGACACAAATATTTTTGATTAGATGAACATAAATCAGCCTACTAAAATCTGCTCTGTATACTTCATAGGGGCTTTGTAAGAATTGTTTGTAAAGCTTCATTTGATTGTGCATTGAAAAAATAGCAAATGCAATAGAAAACTATAATTCTATAGATTTAGTCATTAATTTATCTTAGAGTGCTTTCTCTCACTCTTTACTCATAAATTGCTTGGTTTTAAGATATCCACCATTAATTATGTTGTGCTTCTAGAAATGAATTACAGCAAGATTGCTGGTAAAATACCTCCTCCAAATTAGTCAAAAGCATTTTTATTTAACCAGTTTTTTACTCAGAATTAAAATGCTATAGAGTGACCCCAAAGTTTCCATGTGTTTATGTGTTAGTTTCCATATTCATGTGCAACTCTGTCAACTATTCACATCCTCACTGATTGATACTAGGTTTAGACCTGTCTTATACCACACCTGGTATCTATACCTACCATCCATGCAGTATAGCCTGCTTCAAGCAGCCCTTACTACATTTTGCCATGACAGATAAATCTTGATTTAAAACACCCAGAAGTATCATTCTAATTCCTTTCAATTGCCTATCACTAAGCTGTTAGGGCTTCCCTGGTGGCTCAGAGGGTAAAGCATCTGCCTACAATGTGGGAGACCCGGGTTCTATCCCTGGGTCGGGAAGATCCCCTGAAGAAGGAAATGGCAACCCACTCCAGCACTGTTGCCTGGAAAATCCCATGGACTGAGAAACCTGGTAGTCTACAGTCCATGGGGTCGCAAAGAGTTGGACAGGAATGAGTGGCTGCACTTTCATTTTCACTTTAAGCTGTTTTGAAACACAGACATCTTATGGGAAAGTCTTAAAGGTCTCCAAGCTCAGGCTTATAAGGGAGGAAAGTGAAGAGAATTAAATGCAGGTTCTTCAGGAGGAGGAAAAGGAATGCAATATCCCAGGTAAAGAACCTGGAATAGGATCATCTCCTGAGAGCCAGAAAGGAAATTATGCGCTGATATTGGGAATCAGAGTACCCACAGTTTGTATTCAAGTCAGATTTGAATTCCTCTTTCTTCCCATGTGTTTTAGGTACAGTGGCAAGTCATCTTCAACACGGAATGGAAGGATGAGATGAACGTCTGACCACTCTGAAACGTCTGCCTTGAGAATCCTATCGAACTAACAGCCCATCCTGAAACAAGACTTCCCTGGAGCCTCTCTCTCTGTCGACCAATTTCACTGAAAGTTTGTTTCAGTGCTGCCTCATTAGTGGGAATAAAATAAGCTTCAACAGAAAAAAAAAGGAGGTGGGGTAGAAAGAGATGATTAAATCCATTTCTAGCTCAGAATGCTATTCTGGGATGTGTGGGGACTTACATTCATGGACACAGAGATGAACATTTCAGATCTGGAAACAATTCAAACCACAAGGAGGCAAGGAAAAGGGGGAGCAGGAGCTTTCTCCTACCTTCTGTGGCTCCAATCTCCACAGTGCCTTTCAGCTGGCTGAAGCACCATAGTGTGTCCTGGGTGAGTGCCCCAAGTCCTGAAAGCAACATAAGGAGACACTGGGGTTAGGTGAGGGCCCCCAGTTGTCCTGAAGAGACCAACAAGGAAAGAAACAGAGTGTAATCTATGCACTTCTAGAAGACTTGCACACCAGGTATCATCTTGGGGAGAGGAGAACCTCGTGGTTTCTAGAAGGATGCCCGGTCGGCAAGTATGGTGTCCTGCAGCAAATCACAGCTCTGGGTCCTCCATCTGACTGTGCCAGGACCAGTTTGAGCTGGAGCAACCCGAGCTGTCCCTTCTTGGCCCCTGGCAGTGTCCTAGAGCAGTTACAGCCGGCCTGCGGCCACACCCTGGGTGACTGCCCCTTTTCATGGGAACGCTAAGGCTGGCCATTGTTCCCCGCCGATGGTGGAGGGAGAAAGAGGCAGTTTGTCAGAGGGGAGAGAGGAAAAGAAAGACAACCTTTTTTTTTTTTTTTTTAAACTGGTCTCACAGCTTGCATGGCTGAATGGCCAGTAAGGGGTCAGATACTCAGAGAACTCCCATCTCTCTTGTTCCCTTCTTGACTGCTTGCCAAAGTCGGAGCTGACTGGAGAGTAGAGGAAAGTGAAACAGGGTTGGCGATGGTGGTGGGGGGTGGCTAACACAGGGCTGGGGATTCAGTTCTGACGAATGTGGTGCCTGTTTTGGTCGGTGGGAATTTCTGTTTCAAATTTGAATTGGACCTTTGGTAGGGTTAGATTTTCTGACTTACTATAACTTCCAATTCCCCAAAATATATGTATCTAATACGAATGCATATACTTATATATATATTTGTACACACACACATATTTTCAAGTCAAAATGGCCCTTTTCAGAACATTTTTGAATGGTAGCAGTGGCAGAATACTTATCAACAGCATGGATGTTCAATTCCACTGTGTTTTACAATTAAGGGGAATATTGCATCATCAAATTTTGAGAGAGTCTATCAATTTAAGAATGATTACATTAGCAGGAAAAAAAATCAAATATTGAAACCAAATTGACCTTTTGAAAACACACAGAGAGCTAAGCAGCCACCCTCATCACCCATGACTGACTTTTCCTGGACTCCCCCATGGAAACCCTCGCTCATGTTATCACTTGAGACTGGCGTTGTTGCCCATCTGCTTTTCTCACTGTTGCTGATGGCACGCTGGACGGAAGCTGCACAGGGTCATCGCACAGAGGATACACTCTGCAGTCAGCTGGGGTTTGTAGTTTGGCTCTGACCTGACACAAGTCCCCACACATAATGAGTCGGTGTTTTCCATTTTTAAAATGACAGTAATAATACAGTACCCATCTCTTCGAGTTGTCCATTTTGAAGGCACTTAGCACAGTCAAGCAACTTAATAAAGAATATTATAATTGATGAAGAACCTAAAATGTTCACTAGTTAATAAAAAGAAGAGCTTAAGCTGAGCAAATTTCAGTTGGTAGCTATGAAGTACACACTGTGCTAAATACTTTAAATGCATTAGCCCATTCTCACATCTCCTCTCACTACAAAGAGGGTACTATTAGAACCCCACTTTACAGGTGAAGAACCCGAGACCCAGGAAGTTTTCAGAACTCATCTGAGACCATACCTAGGATGTGGCTGAGCTGGGATTTCCATCTGGCTGTCTGAATTCCAGTATTCCTTCTTTGCGAAAGTCATCCTACCCATGAAATACCAATATTCCCAGTGTGTCCAGGTCAGCCTGCCCATCTAATAGAGTCCTTAGGCCCAGACATGCTATACAGCTTGAACAAAAGTCTCATTTGGAAAGCTGAGCTAGAATACAGTTCCAGATGTCAGTAATGAAAATACTTGTCTCTCCTCTAAGATTACACATGGCTATAATTTCTTTATAAAGTTAGCTTCTGGGAGAGAATACAAAAGGCATTTCACAGCATTTATTAGTGTATAGAGAGGCCACAACCCACAGGCCTATTGCTGATCCTTTTTTATATTTCTGGGGCTTCCCTGGTAGCTCAGTGGGTTAAGAATCCACCTGCAACATGAATTTCTGGCTTGTATTTCTAGCTCTGGCCTTGGATCTCAATGTTAGGCTTTCTTTGATCAGTTTCTACTCTTCCTTTGTGAGTCATGCTAGTCTTCTCTAAACTGCCAGTTCTACTGTTGGGTCTGGACTGCTTCTATCTCTTAGGGAATACCAGTTACAGATAAAGCTCTTCCTGATGTTGGTCCTGGTGCAAGTCCCATACCAGTGAGTCTAATTCCTTACTTAGACTCTAAGTGTAGACTCTGCATCTGTTATCACACACAAAAAGTGCTTTAAAATAAGCAGACATATATAACTCCGAAACACACACATACAGAGGCAGATTTAAATATGGGCCTTTCCATTTGAGCAACATGGATGAACCTAGAGATTACCATCCTAAGTGAAGTAAGTCAGGAGAGAAAGACTATTAAATGATATCACTTCTATGTATAACCTAAAATATGACACAAATGAACCTGTCTATTCAGAGAACAGATTGGTAGTTGCCAAGGGGGAGGCGGTAGGGGAGGGATGGATCGGGAGCTTGGGATTAACAGAAACAGACCACTATATATAGGATGGATAAACAACAAGATTCTACTGGGTAGCACTGAGAACTATATTTAATAATCTGTTAAACCATAATGGAAAAAATAAAAAGAATGTACATATAGATATGTATATATGTAACTGAATCACTTTGCTATACAGAAGAAATCGACATAAATCTATACTTCAACAATTAAAAAAAAAAATGTGGGCCTTTGTATGAGTATTCATTTTCCTTCATGAAATTTTAGCTTTAGATAGAAGCTTGCTTATTGTCAATCAATTTATTTCACACGTGAAAAGACCAAGTCATAGAGAATTCCTAATTTGCTGAGAGTTACAGAGCAAGGGATCATGTGACCAATGTCAGTGACATTTCCAACCATCACCCACAAATATGGTTGCCTAGGCCCAGGAGCTCTGTTGATTAGTATGAGAGGTCAAAGCAGCCAATGTTACTGCCAGTTTTCTCATCCAAGGGCAACTTCAGACCCAGTTTCTGTCTCCCACTAAGATCATTGCTTGGTGATGGCATTAGTGATCTAAAGAGAGTTTGGATCATGACCTCTCTATCCTAAAAGAGCTTGACAGCAGCGAAAAACACAAATGCCTTGATCAATTAGGATGGGAAAGGCTGGCTAGCTGTCAGATGCTCAGCAGAGTTGATACATGACCTGAGTCAGTGATCACCTCAGAAATGGCAGGGATGGTGGGACCTGCACAAAGTGGGCAGCAGCTACTCAGTACCAGCTAATTGCTGCCATGGAAGATTTCAGTCCAGTGTCACTGGATTGCCTGGATTTTAATTTTCAGAAGTGGGAAATCTGGATTAGTATGCATAAACTCACAGTTTTTAAATGTAGTCAGTCAATTCAAATTTGAACACTGTGTCTGAGCTAACACAGGGCAAACACATCACGTCTGTAAATTGAGTATGATTTCTGTGTCACCGATTTGCAAAGCTCGGGCTAGAATATCTGAACCAAATGACACCTTAGACAGTATCTAGTCCATTCTTTCCATTTGACAGATTAGGGAGCAAGACCCCAAGAGGGGAGAGGACTCACAATACAGTAAAGGTACTGTTGCAGACCTAGTACTCTAAGGTGACTGTTTCATTTCTGATACCAGATTTTTCTTTTACCACCAGGCTCCCTCTTATGGTGGTGATTTAGTAAGATACCTGTCTGGTTCAGTGAATGTTCTTTAGGGAAGTATATTAATTTCTAAAGTGGATGGGCTGGGAGAAAGAAGTTGACATAGGTGAGAAAGGAAAATGTGTTTCTCTTAAACTGTCCACCTTGAGCCTTTCCCTGAACCTTGGTGCCAAGTGGCACTCCAGTTGCTATGGTAATGTTGTCAATAAGCCATTCTCTAGCAGATCACAGAGCTACACATCCCAGAAGAGGCTTATTCCTCTCTTCTCACAAATATGGCTCAGGAAGGCCTGAGTGTTACTTACTGGAAGGCCCGGAGGAGAGCCCACAGATGGCTTGCACCTGTCTTCTTCCTAGGCTCATGTAAGAGCCGATTTCTGAATTTAATCAGCCCTTGGAGAGCATGTGGTCCAATTGCCTCATTAAAATCAGAGGACCCTGGGGCCCAGAGTTGACACACAGTGAGTTCACAGCAGACTTGGAGCTAGATGCCAGTGCTCCTATGCCCAGCACTGGCTCTCTTCTTGCGCTGCCCCAGCGGGGCCCTTTCAGAGTTGGGGGTCAGCCTTCGTGCTGCCTCTTCTGTGCCAACTTGGCTGCGGGAATACAATGAACAGAGGGTGTGACATGCAGCCAATAAAGCTCCTTGTTGATTGGGAGACTGCTGTAAAGAGTTATTTTCAGGGGCTTGGCATCAGCAGCATGCTTCTTTCTGTAGAAAGAGAAAGAGAGACAAGAGAAGGACTTGATTCTTGCCCAGAAAAATTTTCTTTGAGAAGAATCTATTTTGCAGTTGGCTATGAGACAGCTGTAGATGTATATTCAACTACATAGAGAGAGCCTACAATTGTGCGATTCTGAGTGTGTTGTCATGAGGAGACCGTGATGACTTAAAAAAGGCTCTCACTGTGAATGTATGTCTTGCTAACACAACAGCCACAACTTAGCATAAAAACTTTTCTATCCAGGATGCTGGATCTCCAAGAGGAGAGACTGCCACATCAGAGAGAGTTAAAAATAAAAAAGAATGTATATTTGTGTATTACTGAGTCATTTGCTATACAGCAGAAATTAATATAACATTGTAAATCATCTATATTTTAAATTTTGAAAAAGTATATTATACCATAGTTTTCTATTTATACTATACTATTATATTTAATACTATAATTTTAAAAAGAAGACTCTAGACTTAGACTAATAGAAGACAGGCTTTTATTTTTATTTAAAACTTACTACCTTAACATCTTACATGTTGCTCCATTTTAGCAACTGCCACTGTGTTTAGTAAAAATAGGTCATTTCTACATACCCAACTAGCCAGTGAGCTCATGAAGAACAGGAACATATGAACAAAACCAGCGAAGGTATTAACAAATATTATCATATTTTTATTTTTAAATTTTACTTATTTATATTTATTTGGCTGTACTAAGTCATAATTGCAGCATGTGGGGTCTAATTCCCACATGTGTGCATATTCGGTCATGACTGACCCTTCGCAACCCCATGGACTATAGCCCTCCAGGCTCCTCCGTCTATATGATTTTTTCAGGCAAGAATACTGGAATGGATTGTCGTTTCCTCCTCCAGGGGATCTTCCTGACTCAGGGACCAAACCCAAGTCTCTTGCATTAGCAGGAGGATTCTTTACCACTACACCACCTGGGAAGCCCTTAATTCCAAGAACAGGGATCAAACAAGGCCTCCTGCATTGGGAGTGCAGAGTCTTAGCCACAGGACTACCAGGGAAGTCTCAATATGTTAGATTTTTTAAGTCAAACTTTTCCTTTGCATTGAATTGAAGCAACCATGACACTGATATCACACTGAAATCATTATTGGATTGATGTTGTTGGGTTTAATTCACTGCAAAGGCAAAAAGATACGGCACTGAAAGATAAACTCCCCAGGTCAGGAGGTGCCCAATATGCTACTGGAGAAGGGCAGAGAAATAGCTCAAGAAGGAATGAAGAGGCTGACCCAAAGTGGAAACACCACCCAGTTGTGGATGTGTCTGGTGGTGAAAGTAAAGTCAGATGCTGTAAAGAACAATATTGCATAGGAACCTGGAATGTTAGATCCATGAATCAAGACAAATTAGAAGTGGTCAAACAGGAGATGGCAAGAGTGAACATAGACACAGGAATTGGTGAACTAAAATGGACCAGAATGGGTGAAAGTGAAAATGAAAGTGAAGTCTCTCAGTCATGTCTGACTCTTTGGGACCCCATAGACTGTAGCCTACCAGGCTCCTCTGTCCATGGGATTTCCCAGGCAATAGTACTGGAGTGGATTGCCATTTCCTTCTCCAGGGGATCTTCCCAACCCGGGGCTCAAACCCAGGTCTCCCTCATTGTAGACAGATGCTTTACCATCTGAGCCACAACATCACCAATGGTGAATTTAATTCAAATAAGCATTATATCTACTGTCATGGGCAAGAATCCATTAGAAGAAATGGAGTAACCCTCATAGTCAACAAGAGTCTGAAATACAGTACTTGGATGCAATCTCAAAAATAAAAGAGTGATCTCTGCTTATTTCCAAGGCAAACCATTCAATATCACAGCAATCTAAGTCTATGCCCCAATCACTAATGCCAAAGAAGCTGAAGTTGAACAGTTCTATGAAGACTTACAAGACCTTCTAGAACTAACACCAAAAGATGTCCTTTTTATCATAGGGGACTGGAATACAAAAGAAGTAAGTGAAGAGATAGCTGGAGTAATAGGCAAATTTGACTTTGGAGTACAGAATGAAGCAGGGCAAAGTCTAATGAGTTTTGCCAAGAGAACTCACTGGTCATAGCAAACACCCTCTTCCAACAACACAAGAGAAGACTCTACACATGGACACCACCAGATGGTCAATACTGAAATCAGATTCACTACATTCTCTGAAACCGAAGATGGAGAGGCTCTATATGGTCAGCAAAAACAAGACCAGGAGCTGACTGTGGCTGAGATCATGAACTCCTTATGCCAAATTCAGACTTAAACTGAAGAAAGTAGAGAAAATCACTAGGTCATTGAGGTATGACCTAAATAAAATCCCTTACGATTATACAGTGGAAGTGACAAGTAGATTCTGGGGATTAGATCTGACACAGTGCCTGAAGAATTATGGATGGAGGTTTGTAACACTGTACAGAAAGCAGTGATCGAAATCATCCTCAAGAAAAAGAAATTCAAAAAGGCAAAATGGTTGTTTGAGGAGGCCTTACAAATAACTGAGAAAAGAAGTAAAAGCAAAAGAGAAAAGGGAAGAAATACCCATCTGAATGCAGAGTTCCAAAGAATAGCAAGGAGAGATGAGAAAGCCTTCCTCGGTGAACAATGCAGAGAAATATAGGGAGAAAATAGATTGAGAAAGACTAGAGATCTCTCCAAGAAAATTAGAGATACCAAGGGAGCATTTCATCCAAAGATGGGGACAATAGAGGACAGAAACAGCATAGACCTAACAGAAGCAGAAGATATTAAGAAGAGGTGGCAAGAGTACACAGAAGAACTGTACGAAAAAGATCTTAATGATACAGAAAACTGTGATGGTGTGATCACTCACCTAGAGCCACACATCTTGGGAGTGTGAAGTCAAGTGGGCCTTAGGAAGCATTACTACAAACAAAGCTAGTGGAGGTGATGGAATTCCAGCTGAGCTATTTCAAATCCTAAAGGATGATGCTGTGAAAGTGCTGCACTCAATATGCCAGCAAATTTGGAAAACTCAGCAGTGGCCACAGGACTGGAAAAGGTCAGTTTTCATTCCAATCCCAAAGAAGGGCCATGCCAAAGAATGTTCAAACTACTAAATAACTGCACTCATCTCTCATGCTAGTAAAGTGATGCTCAAAATTCTCCAAGCCGTGCTTCATCAGTACATGAACCAAGAACTTCTCAAGGACTGATGCTGAAGTTGAAGCTCTAGTGCTTTTGCCACCTGATGCGAAGAACTGACTCTGTAGAAAAGACCCTGATGCTGGGGAAGATTGAAGGCAGGAGGAGAAGGGGATGACAGAAGATGAGATTGTTGGATGGCATCACCAACTTGATGCACATGAGTTTGAGCAAGCTCTGAGAGTTGGTGATGGACAGGGAAGCCTGGCATGCTACAGTCCATGGGGGTCACAAAGATCCAGAAACAACTGAGTGACTTAACTGAACTGATGTAGATCACAACAAAATGTGGAATATTCTTAAAGAGATGAAAATACCAAACCATCTTACCTGCCTCCTGAGAAACCTGTATGCAGGTCAAGAAGCAACAGTTAGAACCTGACATGGAAAAATGGACTGGTTCAAAACTGGGAAAGGAGTACACCAAAGCTGTATATTGTCACCCTGTTTATTTAACTTTTATGCAGAATACATCAAGTGAAGTGCCAGGCTGGATGAAGCACAAGATGGAATCAAGATTG
The DNA here is from genome assembly GCA_006410615.1 of Neotragus moschatus. NCBI lineage: Eukaryota > Metazoa > Chordata > Mammalia > Artiodactyla > Bovidae > Neotragus > Neotragus moschatus. The sequence goes on along the minus strand of SJYA01001158.1, from coordinate 48,486 downwards.
CCAGAAAAAATATCAATAAACTCAGCTATGCAGATGACACCACCCTATGGCAGAAAGCAAAGAAGAAACTAAAGAGCCTCTTGATGAAGGTGAAAGACAAGAGTGATAAAGCTGGCTTAAAACTTAACATTCAAGAAATGAAGATCATGGCACCTAGTCCCATCACATCATGGCAAACAGATGGGGAAACAATGGAAATAGTGAGAGACTTTATTTTCTTGGGCTCCAAAATCACTCTGGATGGTGACTGCAACCATGAAATTAAAAGATGCTTGCTCCTTGGTAAGAAAACCTGTGGCAAGCCTAGACAGCATATTTTAAAGCAGAGATATTACTTTGCTGATAAAGGTCTGTATGGTCAAATCTATAGTTTTTCAAGTTGCCATGCATGGATCTGAGAGTTAGACCATAAAGAAAGCTGAGTGCCACAGAACTGATGCTTTTGAACTGTGGTGTTAGAAAAGACTCTTGAGAGTCCCTTGGACTTCAAGGAGATCAAACCAGTCAATCCTAAAGGAAATCAATCATGAATATTCATCGGTGGCATTGATGCTGAGGCTGAGACTCCAATACTTTGGCCACCTGATGCAAAGAGCCGACTCATTGGAAAAGACCCTGATGCTGGGAAAGATGAAGGCAGAAGGAGAAGGGGAAAACCAAGAACAAGATGGTTGGATAGCATCACCGACTCAATGGACATGAGTTTGAACAAGCTCTGGGAGATGGTGAAGACAGGGAAATCTGGTTTGCTGCAGTCCGTGGGGTCTCAGAGAGTCGGACACGACTGAGATTGAACATCAACTATTCACTTCAAGAGTTTAATCAACAAGCAAATTGTTAATTGGTTAAACTGACTTTCAAACCATCTGATGGGAGGAAGGACAAGAGGGTGAGAGATAGTGGCTATACTGACTGATTATTAAGAGAGAAGAATCCAGAAGAACTCAAGATGACTGGATATATGAGTGAGGAAGGGATGAGGGGACAAAATCTGGGGCTGTGGGTGAGACAGTGGAGCCACTCATTTTTCTTTTTCTTCTGATTCTACATCCTAAGAGTTTATTTGCTGAACAAAACAAAAAGTTTTTATACTCTCAAAGAAGTAATAACACAGCAATGTGCCTGACTGGAAATCTCACTCCAGTTTACTAATCAAAGAAAATAGAGGTGCCTAAGAACTTTAAAAAAATGGATGTAAATTTTTGTGGGTTAGATATTGAGAAAATGAGAAGACAGCTATTCTTCCCCCAGTGCATCCTAGCATGTCATTTGGGAATAGGATTTAAAAGTAGCATATATCAAAGCATTATTTTTCTCAAAGTTTTCCCTATACACAATGATTATTTTGTAATGATTTTCTATTATTTATCATAAGGTCTTAACAGATGGTTATTGTCCTTTATAGTCTTTAAAAAAGCTTTTGGAAGTAAACTTGACATTTATTCAACTAGACATATGTAGAGTATACAATTTGATAAGTTTTGACATGTATTGAGATATGCTACCACTTTCAACCGAGATAGCATATTAAAAAGCAGAGACATTACTTTGCCAACAAAGTTCTGTCTAGTCAAGGCTATGGTTTTTCCAGTGGCCATGTATGGATGTGAGAGTCAGACTGTGAAGAAAGCTGAGTGCCGAAGAATTGATGCTTTTGAACTGTGGTGTTGGAGAAGACTCTTGAGAGTCCCTTGGACTGCAAGGAGATTCAACCAGTCCATCCTAAAGGAGATCAGTCCTGGGTGTTCATTGGAAGGACTGATGCTGAAGCTGAAATACTTTTTAATCCTATTCCCAAATGACATGCTAGGATGCATTGGGGGAAAAAATAGCTGTCTTCTCATTTTCTCAGTATCTAACACATAAAAATTTACATCCATCTTTTTAAAGTTCTTAGGCACCTCCATTTTCTTTGATTAGTAAACTGGAGTGAGATTTCCAGTCAGACACATTGCTGTGTTATTACTTCTTTGAGAGTATAAAAACTTTTCCTCTTGTTCAGCAAATAAATTCTTAGGATGTAGAATCAAAAGAAAAAGAAAAATACTTTGGCCACCTCGTGTGAAGAGTTGACTCATTGGAAAAGACCCTAATGCTGGGAGAGATTGGGGGCAGGAAGAGAAGGGGAAGACAGAGGATGAGATGGCTGGATGGCATTACCGACTTGATGGACATGAGTTTGAGTGAACTCCAGCAGTTCGTGATGGACAGGGAGGCCTAGCGTGCTGCGATTTATGGGGTCGCAAAGAATTGTACACGACTGAGCAACTGAACTGAACTGAACCACTTTCAAACATCACTCAAATCAACATAATACATACAGCCAACACCCTCAGAATATTTCTCTTGCTCCTTTATAATCATTCTTTCCAGCTCTTGCTCACCACCCCCTATCTTCCTCAACCTCCCATCTCAGGCACCTCTGATCAGTTCACTGTTACTATTCATTCATTTGTATCCTCTATAATTTTATATAAATGAAAGTCTATTATATGTACTTTTCTCCTTTTGATTTCCTTCACTCAGGAAATTAAGATTAATCCACGTCTTTGTGTTAAGAGTTCATACCTTTGTATTGCTGACTAGCATTGCATTATATGGATAGAGGACAGTTTGCTGACCCATTACCTGAATTTGAGCTGTTTCCAATTTTTTGTTATTACATGTAAAGCTGTTAGAAACATTCATGTATCGGTATTTGCATATGCTTTTATTTCTCTTGGGTAAATATCTAGGAATGCAATAGTTGAGTATTATGGTATGTGTAATTGTTTTTAATAATAAGAAATGCCAATCTAAATTGATTTTTTTCTGAAGTGACTTTTATCACCAACAGATCTGAGAACTTCAGTTAACCCACATCCACATCAGCCCACTGGGTTTAGCCAGCCTACTGGGAATCTAGTAGCTTATTGTGTATTAAATGCATATTTCTTCAATAAGTATCTTTTCTGGTGCTTACTTGCTATGTATATGTCTTATTTTTCTTGCCTTGCTCCATTAGCTAAAACCTCCTATAAAAATTTTAACAGAAGCAGTGAAATTAGGTATGCTTGTCTTATTTCTAAACTGAAAAGGGAAGCCTTTAAGTTTTTCACCATTAACTATAATATTAATTGTAGATTTTTCATAGATTGATTTATCTGTTTACCAGGTTAAGGAAGTTCCATTCTATTTCTACTTTGCTGAGAGATTTTATCAGAGATGTTAGATTTTGTGAAATATTTTTTCTTCATCTATTGTGGTGATTTTTTTTTCTTTTAATATTTTATTATGTGATGAATTACACCAATTTTTAATGTTAAAGTAAGCTTATATTTGCTCATGATGCACTATATCTCTGTATATTGTTAGATTTTAATCACTAAAATTTTGTTTATAGTTTTTGCAATTATACGCATGAGAGAAATTGGGATCAAAGACTGCTAACCTCACAGAATAAGTTGGGAATTACTCACCCCTCTTCAATTTTCTGGAAGAGTTTGTGTGTAGTTGGTGCTATATCTTCCTTAAATGTGTGGTAGCAATCACCAGCTAGGTCATCTGGACTGGAAGAAAGGAAGGAAAAAAGGAAGGTAGAAATCTATTATGCTATGTTTATGTTCCATAACTCTTTGCCCTCAAGTATCTTCAGAATTTTTTGCCTGTTTATGTTTCCATCCAATGAAAACATTCATTTGCCTTAAGAAGTTCCTAGCTTCCCACCATGGCATCCCATCATCCCTGTGGCCTCAGTGTGTTTATCCATAACACTTCCTCAGACCATGTTTCCTGCAAAAGACGGGGTTAACCAGAGAAACCAATTATTCTAAACCTTGAGTAACTATTTTATCATCTATAACTAATAGCACTATAAGAGATTCTCTGAAAAGTTCTTACAAAATTCCTGAGAGTAGAAATATAAGTCACCATAGAAGACCATTTCTAGACACAATGAATTTTTTTTTGTCATATCACATAGATGATCAGAATCTTTGCTCATGTGAAATTAACTTTGAAATTTTATACATAATCAAAACAATTTTATGATATAGTTCTGGTTTCTAATAAGGTTATTGTTTCCATATCAAACCCCAGCTTCCTGCAACAGACTCTATGTCCTCAGATGGTTATTCTGTCTTCCATATTGTCCTTTTACTTTGTACTTCTGGGCAAATGATGTGTCAGAAACTCCTGGCTGCCTAATGCATTATCCATCCTTTCTGACTAACAGATTCTTGATTTTGTTCATTACTACCCACTGTCTTGTTTAAACAAAAATGCTTGGAATCATAGACTCTCTTGCAGCTAGGAATGGTCATGTGACTCATATCTGCTCCTCCTAGGAGTATCTGGAAGCATCTTTTGTCTTGTGATACAGATGCCACTTTTCCTCCATATCCCATTGTTCCCCTTTGTGCTTTCTGAAATAATATGGGGTGACAGGAGCTATCACAGTCTCCTGGTATTCCAAAGAAAAAGAACCACAGAGGCCTTGACCCTGGTATATTTAAGCCACTGAACCAACACAGCAATGGCCTACCTCTGGCTTTTCAGGGCAGAAAAAATGTCCAACTTACTATGTTGAAGCCACTCTTTATTCAGTTATAGCTGAATCCAGTCCCCTATACACAAATGGAGAAAGAGGATGTTATCTTTGCATAATTATATAAACATTTTTAATTCTTCCACAAGAAAAACCAGCCATTTTTAGATTTTAAGAGGTACATCATTTCAGAACAACACATTTTACCCATCTTCTGGCTCACTGCATTCAACCTTTAGCCAAAATGTCAAGTATCAAAGTACAAATAGTATTACATTATAATTCTTTATTTACATCTGTTTATAGACTCTAAATTATTTAAGGGCAGGACCTATGTCTTATTTATCCTTTCACCTTTAGAGCCTAAAACATCTCTTGGCACTTATTAAAAGGTCAGGAAATAAGTGTTTAATTTATTTAGACTAGCAGGAGAAGAAGCTCTTTAATCCTAGGGTGGAAGCTGTTGCCACAGGATAAAAACCAGTGCTCGGATCCATGATATGACAGGCAAGCAGGAAGGAGTCAGGATATAGGGCCAGCTCTCTGTCACTAAACCAGTGTCTCAGTCTTTTCATACAGAGAACATTGTGCATCTCTACAAGGATGAAAATGCCTTCAGCATCCGGGGCGGTGGGGGGCAGCGAGTGCGGGGAAACGTGCAAAAAATGAAGCCCTGATAGATGGTTTAGCAAATACTCCTCTATGTTCAGCATCTTCTGCCTGTAATTACTTTTCACCAAAGACAGCAATCATATTTTTAAAAAAAATAGCTCTCCTACTTGCTTCACTTAAAATGGATGGTGACTTTATAAAGCACAAGTGGCAAAAAGCCAAACAACGACCTGCTTATTGAATCTTATTTTCTCCTGTGCAGATTATTCACTCATTAGCTTGCCTGGAACTGAGAAGTGTGGTTTTCTCTGGCCCATGGGGTCTGAGACCAACAGGAACCAGCACCAGCTCAAAATCAGTTTCTTCTCAGGCCCGCCCATGAAAGTTAGATAAGTTATTAATGCATGAAACACCCAACTCCTGAGTCATTCACAACCGAAGTTGTTTAAGTGTGAGGAGGTTGTACTTCTGCCTAAAGCCTTGCAAGATCATTTTTGGAATGGGTATTGTGATAGATGCAACTCAAGGGAAATGGGCGATTTTGACATTATAAATTACCTTGTAATTTTATATACTGGAGGCCATTCTTTCAAATCCACAGGCCTATAATCCCAAGAAAGGTCATTCTTACTGTGGAGTCTGGAGTATTTTGAAAAGAAATAGGAAAGGCAAGGTTGAAAAGCCCATTTGTCCTGCAAGTTGGGGGAATAAATTTATAACAAAGATTTTTTAAATGAAGTTTGAATTTGCAACCATTCATTTGAACAGGCATGCCTAGACCACCTGATAAATAATACATTTGCATTGTGCTTATGAAATATGCAAATGGAGTCCAATTTGCAAATAAATGCCTTGAAGAATTCTTTTAAAACTTCAGAGGTTACCTAATCCTAGTAGTTGCCCTATTTGTATTTGTGAGGTTTTTGTTTTATTTTGTGACAGCTGCCATAAATTCAGTTAAACTGTATGGCAAATGAAGTTTGGTGGTAGCTGTTTTTTTTTTTCCTCCTGAAGGAAGAAAATGATCAAGAGATTGGCAAGATGGGAAGCAATGAGCACATTTGCAAACAGGGAAATCAAACAATGCTGCATCAAAATAGGAAGGAAGGAAATCCAGCCAGCTAAGCAGGTACAGCCGGATTTGGTACCCTTGTCCTTCACTCCCTTTATCCACAGGCTTTTCTTGCTATGTGAAAAAAAACAACTATAAGCAATTAAGATCTGCAAAGTTAGAAGCTAAAATAATTCACTGACAGCAAACAGAAACAGAAAGGAAATCTCAGAATCTGCAGGCATGAAAAATACTGCAAGGGATGGTCATTCAAAATGTGTTCCAGGCCATTTGGAGAGGCATGACTGAGAACACTGCCCTAAATCAAGTTCATTAATGCCTCCTCCATGAGGTTTTACTTTCTATCATATAAAAAAATTATCTAAATGTTTAATTTTTTAATTTTACTTTACAGTACTGTATTGGTTTTGCCATACATCAACATGAATGTTTAATTTTCTGAGTTTCCACAGGACTCAAATTCTGAATTCTCTTATCCTTTTATAAGACTGGTAGCTCAGTCAGTAAAGAATCTGCCTGCAATGCAGGAGACCCGGGTTTGATTCCTGAGTCAGGAAGATTCCCTGGATAAGGAAATGGCAACCCACTCCAGTATTCTTGCCTGGAAAATCCCATGGACAGAGGAGCCTGACAGGCTGCAGTCCATGAGGTCACAAAAGCCAGACATGACTTAGTGACTAAACCACCACCACCACCATGAAATATTAAAATATATAATAAAATCTGTTCCAGAGCATGGAGGAGCCCCTGACAGCTACTCATAGTAGGTAAGCACGTCAACAAGGGCTTCTTGTAAACTGAAGCTACAAACTGTCACTGATGTATATAACAACAGCCATAAACCTAGCATAATAGAACATGCATGCAGAAATACATGAACAAGATACTGAAAACCTCTTACAAATTAGATGCTCTCTCTAACTATTATATGTTGAGGTTTTGTTGTTTGCTGGGTACCAAGAGAAGCAGGACTCAAAGAGTCCTCACAATAGCCCCATAAATTAAATGATCACAAGCAAAGACATGAAACCACAGAGAGGTGAAGGAGTTTGCCTAAGAGCATGTGGCTAAGCAAGACAAACCTGGATTCAGAAGTCAGGCCTCCCTGCTCATCACATCTCCATCAGGTGTCTGTTGTGAAAGGCAGATGGAATTTCTGTGACCTAAATTCTTGCCTACAGGTATGAGAGAAGCTTGCTGGTTCAAAGGAACCTCAAAGAGGAACCTCAAGGTGCTTTTGGTAAATGGAGCATCCATGAGTAATGGTCAGTTAGTAAATTCAGACTTTTCTTAAAACTCGACATGCATGCTAAGTACAAAAGGTGATAGTCAAGAAGGACGTAAAAGAGGAAATGCTGTGGTTTGCTCTTGGTTTGCTTGTGGTTTGCATCTAAATTTTCTCCCTCTCATGCTTCTTTTAGGTCACACAGTTCTCTCACATGGGAAGAACTCATTGGCTGGAGCCCAGGATATGAGACAGAGGGTCTCCTGAAGTAATCAGGTGCTTAGAGTCCCCAGATGACTAGACACACATGGCTCACCTGCTGAACTAACCCCACTGGACTATACTCAGGACTCTCATCATTAGGGAGAAGAAGTATTGAGGGAAATGCAGCTCTGAGGGGCATGAGCTAGTCAATCTCTTGCAGCTGTGTGCGAAAAAAAGGATGTCTGATTAATAAACAGTAGGAAGGACACAAAATGGCAGGAGAGACAGAGTGAGCTGAGTGCTACTGGAATTGGGCCACTTCCCCAAGCTTTATGGCTAGTGGATTACTGTTTCTCACTATATCATTTATTCATCCAATAAACTGTTCAACAAATATTTATTGAAGGTCATCTATGTCCAGGGTTGTGAGGATACAGAAAATAAGGCTGCTGTTCCCATGAAACTTATAGTGATGGAAAGAGATAGGAAGAGAGACAATAAAACTTAAGAGATGGGAAGACAGACAATAAAAAAAAAAAAAAAAGCAGTCAATCCTAAACGGACTTAAAATGGATGGAACTCATTGGAAGGACTGATGCTGAAGCTGAAGCTTCAGTACTTTGGACACTTGATGCGAATAGCCAACTCATTGGAAAAGACCTTGATGCTGGGAAAGATTGAAGGCAAAAGGAGAAGAAGGCAGCAGAGGATGAGATGTGTGGATGGCATCACCAGTTCAATGGACAAGAATTTGGGCAAACTCCAGGAGANTGATGCTGAAGCTGAAGCTTCAGTACTTTGGACACTTGATGCGAATAGCCAACTCATTGGAAAAGACCTTGATGCTGGGAAAGATTGAAGGCAAAAGGAGAAGAAGGCAGCAGAGGATGAGATGTGTGGATGGCATCACCAGTTCAATGGACAAGAATTTGGGCAAACTCCAGGAGATAGTGAAGGACAGGGAGGCCTGGCATGCTGCGTCCATGGGGTCACAAAGGGTCAAATGTGACTTAGTAACTGAACAACAACAACAAGTTCTATGAAGCACAAAGAAGCTGGTTAAAGGGCATAAAAATCTACATGGGGCATTAGTTTACATAAGAAGGTCAGATAAGTCCCTTGAACAAAATGACATTTGAACAGACCAAAATGAGTAAGTGAACCAGATAGCAGGGAGAAGTCATTCCAGGGAGAGAGAACAGCCTTTGCAAAATCCCTAGAGTTAGTAAGTGCTTTGTGTTCTGGAAACACTATGGAAACTAGTGTGGCTGCTGAAGGGGAAGGAGGGGAGCAGAAGGTAACAAGGAAGAAGAGGGTGTGGCAGCAGGCAGATCATTAGGGCTGAACACTTAGGAACACTACAAGGACTTTTACCTTAGACCCTAAACAAAAAGTTACTGGAGCACCTGGCTGTGGTACAGAAAGAAGAGTAAGAACAAATTAATAAAAAAGAAGAATTCTGTTAGGAGGCTAATGGAATAACCAAGCAAGAAATAGGTTGGAATGGTAGCAGTGCAGGTATTGAGGAGTGTCAAATGTTGGATATGCAAGAAAGACAGATGTGAAGGGGGATGCCAAGATGAACTTGGCCCAAATGACTGGGAAAATGGAGTCGTCATGAGCTGAGATGGTGGGGAGCAGGCTAGGAGGTGCTGTGTCTGTGTTATCTTCAGATGTCCATTACATATTAAGTAGGCATTACATGTCATAACCTTCCTTCACTATTTNATGGCATCACTGACTCGATGGACGTGAGTCTGAGTGAACTCCGGGAGTTGGTGTTGGACTGGGAGGCCTGGCGTGCTGCAGTTCATGGGGTCGCAAAGAGTCGGACACGACTGAGTGACTGAACTGAACTGAATTGAATTGGACTGGACTTTCCAGGTGATGCTAGTAGTAAACAACCTGCCTGCCAATACAGGAGACATAAGTGAAGTAGGTTCAATTCCTGGGTTGGGAAGATCCCCTGGAGAAGGGAATGGCTACCCACTCCAGGCTTCCCTGATAGCTCAGGCAGTAAAGAGTCTGTCGACAATGCAGGAGACCTGGGTTCAGTTGCTGGGTAGGGAAGATTCCCTGGAGAAGGGAATGGCAACCCACTCCAATATTCTTGCCCAGAGAATCCCATGGAAAGAGGAGCCTGATGGCGTACAGTCCATGGGGTCATAAAGAGTTGGATACAACTAAAGCAACTTAACATGTACACACACATGAAGTGGATTGACATCCATCATCTTCCGTGGAGTGCAGTCCCCTGAAAGCAATGACTAGGTCTAACTCTCTCCACTGTACACCTAGCACAGTTCCTGGCTTGTATTTGGCACTCAGTTACTAGTGAATGAGTGAATGAAAAAAATGCAAAGGAGTGATTACTCCTAATGACTCCTGTGGAAGGAACTGGGCCAACTGAAATCTGCTTCCATAGCCTGCCTGGACCAGGTCAGAGAGCAGAGCCACATCAGTGGAATGACCTGCACAGAGGCCACTGGAGTTGGCATCTTCTTTTTCCCTTTAATTCAGGTCATNAAATGCAAAGGAGTGATTACTCCTAATGACTCCTGTGGAAGGAACTGGGCCAACTGAAATCTGCTTCCATAGCCTGCCTGGACCAGGTCAGAGAGCAGAGCCACATCAGTGGAATGACCTGCACAGAGGCCACTGGAGTTGGCATCTTCTTTTTCCCTTTAATTCAGGTCATACCTCCAATTTAATTCAAGGGTATTAAATGCTGATGTTATTTTAGAATTACAAAATTTGCCTGCCTCCTAAGAAATTTGTATGCAGGTCAAGAAGCAACAGTTAGAACCTGACGTGGAAAAATGGACTGGTTTCAAATTGGGAAAGCAGTATATCAGGGCTGTATATTGTCACCCTGCTTATTTGACTTATATACAGAGTACATCATGCGAAATGCCAGGCTGGATGAAACACAAGCTGGAATCAAGATTGCCGGGAGAAATATCAATAACCTCAGATATGCAGATGACACCACTGTTATGGCAGAAAGAGAAGAGGAGCTAAAGAGACTCTTGATGAAAGTGAAAGAGGAGAGTGAAAAAGTTGGCTTAAAACTCAACATTCAGAAAACGAAGATCATGGCATCTGGTCCCATTACTTCATGGCAGATAGATGGGGAAACAGTGAGAGACTTTATATTTTGGGGCTTTGAAATCAGTGCAGATGGTGACTGCAGCCATGAAGTTAAAAGACACTTGCTCCTTGGAAGAAAAGCCATGACCAACCTAGACAGCATATTAAAAAGGAGACATTACCTTGCCAACAAAGGTCTGTCTAGTCAAAGCTTGGTTTTTCCAGTAGTCAAGTATTGATGTGAGAGTTGGACTATAAAAAAAGCTGAGCTCCAAAGAATTGATACTTTTGAACTGTGGTGAAGGAGAAAACTCTTGAGAGTCCCTTGGACTGCAAGGAGATCCAACCAGTCAATCCTAAAAGAAATCAGCCCTGAATATTCATTGGAAGAACTGATGCTGAAGCTGAAACTCCAATACTTTGTCCACCTGATATGAAGAACTGACTTATTAGAAAAGACTCTGATGCTGGGAAAGTTTGAAGTTGGGAGGCGAAGGGGACAACAGAGGATAAGATGGTTGGATGGCATCACTGACTCTATGGACATGAGTTTGAGCAAGCTTCAGGAGTTGGTGATGGACGGGGAAGACTGATATGCTGCAGTCCATGGGGTCGCAAAGAATCAGACATGACTGAGTGACTGAACTGACAAAGAAAATGTATTTATTGCTTATATGTGGAATCTAAGAATACAAATGAACTTATTTATAAAACAGAAATAGATTCATAGACATACAAAAGCAAACATATAGTGACCAAAGAGAAAAGAGGGGCAAGAGATAAATTATGAGCTAAGAATTAACAGATACCAACTAGTATATATGAAACAGATAAAGAACAAGGTCCTACTGTGCACAGGGGACTATTCGGTTGCTAAGTCATGTCTGCCTCTTTGCAACCCCCATCGAGTGTATATAGCCCACCAGGCTCCTCTGTCCATGGAATTTCCATGCAAGAATTCTCCAGGCAAGAATGCTAGAGTGGGTTGCCATTTTTTTCTCCAGAGTATCTCCCCAACCAAGAGAGTGAATCTACCTCTCCTGTATTGGCAGGAGGATGCTTTACCACTGAGCCACCAGGGAAGTCCATATATTTATACACACACATACATACACATATACGGGGCTTCCCTTGTAGCTCAGTCAGTAAAGAATCTGTCTGCAATTCAGGAGACCTGTGTTTGATCCCTGGGTTGGGAAGATCCTCTGGAGAAGGAAATGGAAATCCACTCCAGTATTCTTGGCTGGAGAACCCCATGGATGGAGGAGCCTGGCAGGCTACAGTCCATGGAGTCGCTATAGTCCATGAAGTCACAACAGTCGGACATGACTTAGTGACTAAACCACCACCACCACATATACACACATATAACTGAATCACATTGCTATATGCCTAAAATTAACAAGTCAGCTATCTTTCAATAAAGAATGGCTATTATGAAAAAAACTACAAAGAATAAATGCTGGAGGGGATGTGAAGAAAAGGGAACCCTATTGCACTGCTGGTAGGAATGTAATTTGTTTTAGCCACTATAGAGAACAGTATGGAGATTCCTTAACAAACTAGAAATAAAACTACCATATGACCCAGCAAAGAGTAGGACATGATTTAGCAACTGAACAACACCACCATCACCAGCAATCCCACCACTGGGCATATACCCTGAGAAAACCACAATTCAAAAAGACACATGTACCCCAGTGTTCACTGCAGCACTATTTACAATAGCCAGGACATGGAAGCAGCCTAGATGTACATCAGCAGAAGAACGGATAAAGAAGTTCTGGTACATATATACAATGGAATATCGTTGTTGTTTAGTTGCTAAGTTGCATATGACTCTTTGCAACCCCATGGACTATAGCCTGTCAGGCTCCTCTGTCCATGGGATTTCCCAGGCAAGAATACTAGAGTGGGTTGCCATTTCCTCATTCAGACAATCTTCCTGAACCAGGGATTGAATCCACATCTGCTGCATTGGAAGGCAGATTCTTTACCACTGCATCAACAGGGAAGCCCCCAATAGAATATTACTTAGCCATAAAAAGGAACAAATTTGAAACAGTTGTAGTGAAATGGATGAACCTCTTGCCTGTTATACAAAGTGAAATAAGTCAGAAAGAGAAAAACAAATACTGTGTATTAATGCATATATATGGAATCTAGAAAAATAGTACTGATGAACCTATTTATAGAAAAGAAATGGAGAGGCAGATGTAGAGAATAGACTGGTCATCCCAGTTGGGGAAGGAAGGGTAGGACAAATTCAGAAAGTAGCACTGACATATATACACTATCTTGTGTGAAATAGATAACCAGCGGAAAGCTGATATATAATATAGGGAGCCCAGCCTGGTGCTGTGTGACAACCTCGATGGGTAGAGTGGGGTGGGGATGGGAGGCTCGAGAAGAAAGGATATATATATATAATTATTACTTGTGTTGATGTATGGCAGAGACCACTGCAACACTGTAAAACAATTATAAAAATTGCTTTAAAAGACATTATATATATATATATGTATTCACAAAATAAATATTGTCAATTTATTTTCTTGATTATAAATGGCAATATGGCTGCCTAATTTTAAGTTTTCCATCCATGGTAATTGGAAGTTTTATTCTAGGATTCCTCTGTGGTCTTACTCAACCCACCAGAACATCCTACTCATACAATCTGTACCTCCAACATCACTCTGAAATTCTTATCCTCATATTACCTTTATCTTCAGAGAGAATGCCATAGCCTACACTTTAGTATCAGAAAGACCCTACAATCCACTCCTCAAGGCATAAGCAGATCTTTGTGCTTAAAATTCCACTACTAAGAGGCATTTCTTTGCACTGACATTTCCTTTCAGGAATCCTTCAATAAGATACATCAAGAAATGAAGTCATTATTTTTTATTAATATTTTATCAGCATAGAATGATCTCTTTGTGATTCACTGCACCCCACAGGGGATGGGTCACATAAGAGCATTTAAGATAGAAATCTCCATAGAAAGGTATGGAGAGACCTTACCATATTTGCAATTGGCAGCTCAGCCAATATAAGATTCAGATATTAGGCAGCAAAGAGTGTGAGTGCTGGTGTTTTAAAAAGCCTCCATTCTGCTAGACAGAGGCAAAAGCACAGGAGCAAAGCCATATCTGTGGTGGATACATTGGTCAATCATTGTCCAAGCTTTATCTTGAACAACGAAAAAAATGGTTCCTCACTCAAACAGATTATAGATATTCTGCTTATCATTTCCCAGTCTTAGATATTTACAGTGGACATTAGCAAGTCAGATGTTGGGAGAAGTGTTAAATTTTATAAATCTGTTTAACCTTCTTTAACATAGCATTTTTGCAAGCATACGTTAATTTGTTGCTCAATGTCTTGAGAAATAGCATATTCTGTTTATAAGGGAAAGAGCTCATTTGCTTTACCTGGAAGTTGATCATAAGAAAGAAGAGAGGCTGTCTAATATACTGAAAAGCAGTCTTTGACTGGTTCAGAGACTCTGATTTAAATCCTCCACTAACCTATTTATTGACTTTGTGGCCTCAGTTGAGTTACTTAACCTCTCTGTGCCTTTGTAAATTGAAAATCTAATCTGTTTTTACTTCTAAGCATTTTCTTTTTTTTTTAATTTATCTTAAAATTTTTTGTTAGAGACTAGTTGATTTACAATGTTAGTTTCAGGTGTATGACATAGTGATACAGTTGTACATGTACATATATTCTTTTTTTTTTTTTTCAGAATGCCTTTCCTATATTGGTTATTATAGAATATCTAGGCATTTTATTTCTAATGCATGTAAAATATCTTGATGCAAAATAAAGAGCACCTAGGCTTTTATAATCTTATTTTTGCCCTCTACAGAACTCTACTTCCATCTCTGGTTAGCACCTCTGGGTTACAGCAGCCAAGAGCAGTGGATAAGAGCAAGGGTTCTCAGTTAAAACTCAGTTTAGATCCTGACTATGCTATTGACTAGCTGTGTGTTCTTGTGCAAGTTACTTGACCTCTCTGGGCCTCAGTTTATTTGTGAAAAATAGCTATTAGAAGGATCAAAATAATACAGTTTAGTTTATACTCTACATAGAGTGTCCAGCCAAGGGCCCAGCTCAGAGTAAAGGGCACAGTAAATGGCTGTTACAAGGGTTCTGCTTGTTATTTCGTCTCTGCACTTTTCATCTCTGGCTTAGCTATGATCTCTCTCCTTAACCCCACGCTCCTTCCTGGTAGTTGATACTCCTGACAATGGGGTCTTCCAAATAGTACCCCGACCCCCCTTTCCAAAATCTAGCTTCCTCCCTGGGGCAACTGGTGCTTATAATTTACTTCCAGATCCCTGGCCCAGCTGCAGGGAAGGAGAACAGACAATGATTTATCTTCCCACAGCCTCCCACGCATTAGCTTTCCCTGCATGTCTGACGTTTGACTTCTAACTCCCCTCGGGCTGCGACTACTCAGACAAAGTGAAGTGGACAGATGGAACAATTATTTGGAAAGCTCAGCCAATGGAAAACAAAACAAAAAGACAAGCGAAGAAAACCCTACACTGAGCCTTGCGGTTGAGGGAAAAGAGTTTATTGGTTTAAATTATTCTTATTGCCTGCTGGCAGCGATTGCATTTTCCAGATAATTGCTCAGTGCTCCCATTAGTTTGCCCATGCAGAGAAATGATACTTTCTTAGATATTAGCACTACAGGTAGCCTTCCCCAGCAGGAAGAGATGTGTTTGGGCAAAGAGCCTCTATACAGCAAATTTTAGTTAGCTGACTCCAATCAGTTCATTGGTTTCCATGATAACCAAGAAGTGTTGCAGGAGTGGGGGGAAAAGGGTCTCTGGATGTGATAAGAAATAACACTTTAAAATGAAGCATACTTTTAAAATCACGTATTTGAAAAATTTCTGAAAAAACACTAATTCATGTTTTACATATATTGAGCCAAACTACCTGTGTTGAATTCCAGGCTCTCTCATACATGTGTGACTTAGTATAAATTACTTTGTCTCTGAGTTTCAGTTTNGCCCCCAATCCCTTCCAGAATCAGAGTCTTTTCCAATGAGTCAACTCTTCACATGAGGTAGCCAAAGTACTGGAGTTTCAGCTTTAGCATCATTCCTTCCAAAGAAATCCCAGGGCTGATCTCCTCGCAGTCCAATGAACGTTATTAATGAATTATTAACAAATCGACCTGTTTCTAGTTATAAAAGCTAAAGATGGAAAGGCCCAAACTCCAGATGATGGCAGCTCAGTGGGGTTTGAGCCTGTCTCTTATACACATCTTGTACAAAGAGATTATCATACTAAGAGAAGTAAGTCAGAGAAAAACAAATATGATATGTGATCACTTATACATGGAGTCTGAAAAAATGATACAAATGAATTTATACACAAACAGAAATAGACTCAAAGGCATAGAAAACAAATTTATGGCTACCAAAAGGAAAAAGGTAGGGGTGAGGGTGGATACATTGGGAATTGGGGATTAACATATGCACGCTACTATATATAAAATAAACAAGGACCTACTACATAGCAAAAGGAACTATACTCAATATTGCATAATGACCTATAAAAGAATATTAAAAAGAATATATATATATATACACACACACACACACACATATATATATGTATTAGTTCAGTTCAGTTGCTTAGTTGTATCTGACTCTTTGCAACCTCATGGACTGTAGCATGCCAGGCTTCCTTGTCCATCACCAACTCCCAGAGCTTGTTCAAACTCATGTCCATCGAGTTGGTGATGCCATCCAACCATCTCATCATACATATTTTATATACATATATATATGTATATAAAACTACTGAATCACTTTGCTTTGCACTACACTTCAATTAAAAAAAAAAGGGGGGTGGTGTATATTTAGGACTTAGCCTGGTGCCTGTCACATAGTAAATTCCCAATAAATGATGATTTATTATGTTATCATAAAGGTATATAATAAATGAGTGTTATTCAGTTCAGTTCAGTTGTTCAGTCATGTCCGACTCTGCGACCCCATGAATCGCAGCATGCCAGGCCTCCCTGTCCATCACCAACTCCCGGAATTCACTCAGACTCACGCCCATCGAGTCAGTGATGCCATCCAGCCATCTCATCCTCTGTCTTACCCTTCTCCTCCTGCCCCCAATCCCTTCCAGAATCAGAGTCTTTTCCAATGAGTCAACTCTTCACATGAGGTAGCCAAAGTACTGGAGTTTCAGCTTTAGCATCATTCCTTCCAAAGAAATCCCAGGGCTGATCTCCTCGCAGTCCAATGAACGTTATTAATGAATTATTAACAAATCGACCTGTTTCTAGTTATAAAAGCTAAAGATGGAAAGGCCCAAACTCCAGATGATGGCAGCTCAGTGGGGTTTGAGCTTTTATTTTTCTGGCTCAATCCACAGATTTCTTTAATTTTAAAATCTCTGGTGCACATTTATGCTCACTGAGAAGTATACCTCTACACCTTTAGATACAGCTACATACAGAAGACTGTCACATGGTGTTTGGGACCTGTTACACAAAATACAGTAAGAATCTAGTTCCATTCCTGCCCAACAGGATGTGCAGGTAGCTGGGGAGGCCACATACCCTCATCATACCTCTACAGTGGAAACAGACAGCTGTCTGGGTGGGAGAGCAGGGAGCCCACCCTACCCTTTCTTTCCTGGATGTCATCCTGACTAAGTTCAGGGGGACATAATGTACAACACAAGGTCATGTCAATTGTGCTTCAGATTTTCTGCTCTTCTAGAACAGAAGTCAAAGCAAATTTGGAAAGCACATAGTCTAAGATTTTCTCATCTGTGTGATGGGGTCAGCCAAAGAGGTCAAAGACCTTTCCTGAATGATAATAAAAGATATTAAATACTTCCACATACTGAGTGCTTAATATATCAGGCACCATGCTGGATGTTTTACAGGAACTATCTTATTTAATTCCTACACTCATCCTCTCAGAGAGGAATCATTATTAAGCTGTCAGGGTTCTCCAGAGAAATTGAACTGAAAGGATGTATAGAGACGTAGATAAGAGGAGATTTATTGTAGGAATTGGTNATATCAGGCACCATGCTGGATGTTTTACAGGAACTATCTTATTTAATTCCTACACTCATCCTCTCAGAGAGGAATCATTATTAAGCTGTCAGGGTTCTCCAGAGAAATTGAACTGAAAGGATGTATAGAGACGTAGATAAGAGGAGATTTATTGTAGGAATTGGTTCACGTGGTTATGGAGGCCGAGAAGTCCCACAATCTGCTGTTTGCAAGGGTAAAACTCAGGAAAGGTGGCGGTGTAATTCAATCAGAAGGCTTGAGAATCAAGGGGCCCATTGGGCAACTAATAGTATGCACCTGAAGGCCCAAGGACTGGGGGCATTGATGTCTGAGGGTAGATGAAGTTGGATGTTTCAGTTCAAGCAGATAAAGCAAAGTGGCCCCTCCTCTGCCTTTTCATTCTTCCCCAGGAAGAGAAATTTCCAGTATAAGCCATGGTGGCTTAAAAAATTTCCAAGAAATGCCACCCTCGATGTCATCGATCTTATGATCTCCCTACTTAGAGATAGATAAAAACCCTTACTAATCAAGCTGAAAATCTGGTTTCTCAACAGGGAATGCCTCGGAATCCTGAAAATATTATTGTCACTATGCTTGCTTTGCTTGCTTCTGCTTCCCCCGCTCAGGCTGACTTGATTGATTACACTTATTGGGCTTATATACATAACCCCCCTTTTATTGTAGGTTGTAGAACGGACAGATATAAGACCAATCGTATCCACCAATGATTCAACACATATGCCCCCTCCTTGGAGCTTGGAGGGGGCCCTCTCATCCTGAGGAAGAAAGAAAACTAATTAACATTTCTCTAGGCTGTGAAATCCTTCCTTTATGCATGGACCCAACAAAATTATGTATTAATGTTAGTCAACAAACGGGCTTTCGTCCTGCCTCCAAAAAAGAACTTCCACACATTGCTTAAACTGTTTATTGCCTTGTCCTTTTATGAAAACCATACCAATACTACCAAAATGCTAGGAAAAGAACAAAAGTTAAAATGTAAGGGGGTTACTTATAAAGACTTTAAATATACTCCTATTTATTGAGATAGATATCAAGCTAAATCAGAAAATTTAATGTTTATGGCTAATCACACCTTTGTCGATTGGGGACCCCATGGTATCCGATTATCTAACTGCTCAGATGATATTAACAGTACTATATGGGATTATGTTACCCCAGAAGATTACCAAAAGTTCAATGAAACACTTCCATGAAAAGGACTTCTTGACTGGCTTGACAGTGAAATGACACCTTCTCACCCTCAAATCGTCCTCAATAAACAAATTGGGCCTGAACAATGGGACATCTGAAAACAAGCTGCAAGCACTGAAGAACTTGGAACTTGGACTGGACATTTCACAGGGACCAATCGTAGTCATAATAACTATTTTTTTNAGAGATAGATAAAAACCCTTACTAATCAAGCTGAAAATCTGGTTTCTCAACAGGGAATGCCTCGGAATCCTGAAAATATTATTGTCACTATGCTTGCTTTGCTTGCTTCTGCTTCCCCCGCTCAGGCTGACTTGATTGATTACACTTATTGGGCTTATATACATAACCCCCCTTTTATTGTAGGTTGTAGAACGGACAGATATAAGACCAATCGTATCCACCAATGATTCAACACATATGCCCCCTCCTTGGAGCTTGGAGGGGGCCCTCTCATCCTGAGGAAGAAAGAAAACTAATTAACATTTCTCTAGGCTGTGAAATCCTTCCTTTATGCATGGACCCAACAAAATTATGTATTAATGTTAGTCAACAAACGGGCTTTCGTCCTGCCTCTAAAAAAGAACTTCCACACATTGCTTAAACTGTTTATTGCTTTGTCCTTTTATGAAAACCATACCAATACTACCAAAACTCTAGGAAAAGAACAAAAGTTAAAATGTAAGGGGGTTACTTATAAAGACTTTAAATATACTCCTATTTATTGAGATAGATATCAAGCTAAATCAGAAAATTTAATGTTTATGGCTAATCACACCTTTGTCGATTGGGGACCCCATGGTATCCGATTATCTAACTGCTCAGATGATATTAACAGTACTATATGGGATTATGTTACCCTAGAAGATTACCAAAAGTTCAATGAAACACTTCCATGAAAAGGACTTCTTGACTGGCTTGACAGTGAAATGACACCTTCTCACCCTCAAATCGTCCTCAATAAACAAATTGGGCCTGAACAATGGGACATCTGAAAACAAGCTGCAAGCACCGAAGAACTTGGAACTTGGACTGGACATTTCACAGGGACCAATCGTAGTCATAATAACTATTTTTTTTCATTATAATCAATCATATTTCATACAAGCTTGTGTTTCCCCTCCTTTTGTTATAGCTATAGGGAGTTTACAATTCAATAAGACTTTACACTCTGTAACTTGTATAAATTGCAAATTATATACTTGTCTTAATGCTTCTGTTTCCTGAAGAAATGAATCCCTTTTGATTCTTCAATCTCGACGTAGTCTGTGGTTACCAATAAATATCCAGCGGCCCTGGGAAGAAGGTCCCATGGCTGGACTTGCTTCCCGGTTACTTACTAAACTGCTCCGGTGATCTAAACAGTTCACTGGATGGCTGATTCTTGACATTTTGGGATTAACAGCTATTTGCACCACTGCTGCTGTCACTGGTGTCGCTTTACAAACCTCAATTCAATCACATAATTTTATCCAAAATTGGACTAAAGATGCTCATACTATGTGGGCCACTCAGGCTTAGATAGATGAGGATATTCAAGATGAAATACAGGATCTAAAAACAACCATCAGATGGGTTGGAGATCAATTAACAGATGTACAAAAACAAGTGATACTAAAATGTGATTGGAATTCTACTCAATTTTGCGTTACTCCTGTTCAATTCAATCCCGGTGCCTACAACTGGGAACAAATCAAATTTCATTTACAAAACATACATGATAATGCCTCTCTGAATGTACAATCATTACAAAAAGAAATCTTTGAAACCTTTTCTAAAAGTTTGTCCTCTTCCGCGAATTTGGAAACTTTTAGCTAAACAACTAGCTGATCAACTATCTGGGCTAGACCCACCCAGATGGTTTCAGAACATTACTCATAAGGTCAGGTCTGGAACTATGACTTTGGTGATTGTCTTGACAATTATATTTGTGGTTTACCATTGCCTTCATACAAAAATTGTTAAAACTGAACAAAAAATGATCAGGACCCTTTTTACAAATAAATAAAGAGGAATTGTCAGGGAACGTTTAACAGGAGGATTCCTGTGTGCTGGTTTTTGTCTCTCATAAATCCTCTGTTCTTTATTAGTTCCTGGTAACGAGTGGAGTGGCATGCTGCTCCTAGGACTGAGGTCATGAGATAAAGCGCATGCGTGGATTTCCTTCAGTAAACATTCTCCTTATGACAAAACTGCTTAGTCATGACCCTCTTTCTTGAGATATGGATTGTCTTCTGACATTATGACCATTACTAATTCCTTGTTTCCTTGATAATGGTTGCTGTACATCTGGTTTTCTGATCTTTATCATTGTCAAAAGAAATTCCTTGTGCAACAGCCTATATATACTCACAGAAAGATCATTAAAGCACCCTTGCTCCACCAGAGACTTGGGTCCCCATGTCTCTCTCTCTCTCTCCCCCCCCCTCCTCTGGCTAATTCTCTGGAGTGTGGAAACCCACCAAACTCACTCTCCTGCCCTGGCTTTCAAGACCTCCTTGAGAGGACACCCGGTGCCTTCGTGAGCGGTGCAAGCCCTGTTCTAGGGTTTTATTGNATGTCTCTCTCTCTCTCTCTCCCCCCTCCTCTGGCTAATTCTCTGGAGTGTGGAAACCCACCAAACTCACTCTCCTGCCCTGGCTTTCAAGACCTCCTTGAGAGGACACCCGGTGCCTTCGTGAGCGGTGCAAGCCCTGTTCTAGGGTTTTATTGGTTCTCCGCATAAACCAGGGAATACTAGCTTCTTTCTCTCTTTCACTTTCTTATCGTTGACTCTGGACCACCAGGTTCCGGTCCATTAAAGGACCACAACAGTCCACCACATTGGGAATGGTGATCTTCCTCATACAGTCCACTGGTTCAAATGGACTCTTTCAGAGCCACCCTCATGGACACTTGGAAATAATGTTTACCAGCAATCCAGGCAACCCCTTAGCCCAGCCAAGTTACTCATAAAATTGTCATGTAAGCCCACTTTGCAGATGAGGAAGCAGGCACAGAGAGGTTAAGTGATCTGACCAGATTATGCAACTACTAGCTGATAGTCTTCTGATTCCAAAACCAGAAACCTTAATGGACTGCTCTGTTATCTTTTGCAAGAGTTCATTTCAATCTGGGAAAGGTACAAAAGTACTTGTTTTCCTGCAAAATACTTTGGTCTTGATGACATCTCTACATGACAACTTGTATTGAAACCCAGACTTGAATCCCAGGTCTGTCCTAAATAACAGTGACAAAGATAATTGACACTGATTCAACAGAGATAATAACAGCCACTATAATTTAATGGAAAAATACTATATGTCAGCTATGAGTCTCTTGAAGTTCTTGAAAATTAACATAACAATCTTTCATAGAAACCACAGCTCTGGTGTCTAACTTTGCATTTACCAGCTGTGGGATTTTCAATAAGGCATTTAGTCTCTCTCTCTCTCTCTCTCTCCCTAATTTTACTCATTTTAAAAATAAAATTTTCCATGAAAAATAATGTACAGTGAACATTTACACAGTACTCAGAAGGTGGCAGGCCCCAATATGTATTAGCAGTACTTTTGTTCCATTTCTACAAGATGAAGAAACTAAGTCTTACAGAGAAATGGATGAACAGCCTGAAGCCATAAGCCTGGCAGAGTCTGTACTTTGGGTCAGCTTCCCTCCAAAGCCTGACAATGTTTTCCACCTGACCAGTGACTGTCATAACTGGGCACATATCAGTAGCAACTGGGTAACTTGTTTACACTCTAGGGTCTTTGTCCCCATCCCCAAACTGGGGTGTTGCAGGGCCAGATTGGCACTCACTGCTCCAGCCCATGCATCTCCTCATTCCCCAGGTCCCCTCCCTACCCTCCTATGGGAGGGAACACATCTGTCCTCAGTGACCGCAGAGAACCCTCGTATCTTAGTTAAGCTGGGCTGCCATAACAAAATACCATAGACTGAGCAGCTTAAGCTACAGGAATGTACACTTCATAATTCTGGAGGCTAGAAGTCCAAGATCAAGAGGCCACCATGGTTGGATTCTGGTGAGAGCCCTTTTCCTGGCTTGTATATGGCCACATTCTGGTTGTGTCTTCATGTGATGGGTTGAATGTGCAAGCTCTGTGGTATCTCTTCCTACAAGGGCACTAATCCAACCACAAGGGCCTCACCTTTATGACCTTCTCAAAACCTAATGAGCTTTCAAAGGCGCCATCTCCAAATACATCACACTTCAACAGATGAAATTGGATGGGAGAGCAGGGAACCATCATTCAGTCTACAGCAACTTCCTGATTAGTTTAAGATATTGGCCCTTTCTATTCTACTTCATCAGCAATAGTCTCTTAAAAGAATTAAAAGATACTGGCTGAGCACTTGTTTGCTGGGCATGGTACCCAAAGGACTATTTATTTATTTATTCATTATTTATACTTGGTCTGCTTTCAAAAAGAAAAATATGATGTCTTCTGGAAATTTAAGACTGTCACAGGAAACACTGACAAGGACACATCACTCCACAGGCTACAGAAAACAGGGCCATCTTTCCAATGTTTGTTTACGCTGCCCCAGTTGTCATAATTGTTCGTGAAACTGTGGTACCTGCCCCCGTGGTTCTAGCTTTCATTCTTCAGTCTCTCTCTCTTCCCCACTCTCCCAGATTTTGTTGCTGGGGACACGACTGAGTCATCAGTTGGCCTTCATGTACTTAAGCAGAAGCAAAAAGGCAGCATTTTTGTCTTAGGTGATGAGCTGAAAGATTCACATCTCCATGTTCTTGCAATTAAAAACATAATGATGATGATAGCAACTAATTTTCATTAATGACTTACTATGTGCTAAGCATGATTTCATTTAGTCCTCACAGCAATGCTAAGCGATAGGTATTGGTATCCCCTATTCTGAAGAAATGGAAACTGAGGCTTAGGAAAGCTGAATATGTTGCTTAAGGTCACCCCAGGCCCATAAATTGAGAGCCAATCAGTCATGCACTTTCCTACCTCAGCTTCTGCTCAGAGTATTTGGATCTCCTGAAATGTTCTCTTCTGTTGAATTCTTCTAACACCTTGTCTATGAAATAGGGTATCTCATTGGCTAAGTTTTCCCCATCCTGGCGGTGGTGCAGATATACAAGAGGTAAGCAGGGTATGTCAGTCAATATGAAAACCCCACCATCCTCAGTCTATAGTGAAACAGATCCCCAGACCAAGGTCTCAGTGCTGTGCTGTGCTAAGTCACCAATTGTGTCCAACTCTTTGCAACCCCAGGGACTGTAGACTACCAGGCTCCTCTGTCCATGGGATTCTCCAGGCAAGAATACTGCCATTTTCTCCTCCAGGCAAGGTCTCAATACTGACAGGATTAAGACTGATTTCAAGAGACAACCACTGAGAAGCCTGGGCAATCACAGATTCAATTTATTAATAATAAACTCTCTCTGATTTTCCTTGTCACATGCTAGAATTGACTAAACTCAGAACTTAAAAAACACATTGAAATTAGAAAAGCTCAATAAGCAGGAGATCTAAAATAAAGTCCAAAAGATGGAAATCAATTATATTATATAAACATGGTTTAGCAAGAGATTTTTCTAAAACACCTGCTCAATGTTTATTTACCAAGTAAAAAGCATAAACTGCACTCAAGTAAGCCTTCAGATTTAGAGGGGGAAAAAATGAACTGTTTCTCTGGCATTTGTACCTGAACTTCACTTACATAAAAAATTCTCATGTAGTATTAAATGCGTACAGTAAGATGAAGGAATTAAGGCTGAAAGAATAAACCCATTCCCCAAATAGGATGGCCCTGCTTGTCACTAGCATATTTCCATCTGCAGGACCTACTGCCAGTGGCCCCAGGACCGTGACTGGTGGCTGGTCTAGTAGCTGTTTCAAATGTGCATATAGAAGGCATTTCAGCTGGTTTGAAGTTGAGACCTGAAATACTCTATGCATCTTTATCAGTATCAATACAAATGCCAGACCTTCACTCTTTAGGATTAGAAATGGCAATGAATAACTAGCGGTTAAATACACAAGCTCTGAGATTAGATAGATGCGGACTTAAATTTGGGCTCTGTGACCTTGACTGTAAGTCTTGGTTCCATATATAGAATAAAGATAATGATGATAGCCTCATCCTAGGTTTGTTGTGGGGCTTCCCTGGTGGCTCAGATGGTAAAGAACCACCTGCAATGCAGGAGACCTCGGTTTGGTCCCTGGGTTGGGAAGAACCCCTGGAGAAGGGAATGGCAACCCACTCCAGTATTCTGGCCTGGAGAATTCTATGGACGAGAAGCCTGGAAGGCCACAATCCATAGGGTCACAAAGAGTCGGACACAACTGAGCAACGTTCACTCACTCAGGTTTGTTGTGAGGATTATATCAAGAAACACACACACCCACGTATATATCATGTAGCAAAGCAACGAGATAGTGAAAAACTGAATAAGAACTAGTACTATTATTTCTACCACCACTATCACCATATTACTACTACCATTATTAGTACTACTATTACCATTACTTTGCCAACAAAAATCCATATAGTTAAAGCTATGATTTTTCCAGTAGTCATGTATGGATGTGAGAGTTGGACCATAAAGAAGGTTGAGCACCAAAGAAATGATGCTTTTGAACTGTGGTGTTGGAGAACACTCTTGAGAGTCCCTTGGACTGCAAGGAGATCCAACCAGTTCATCCTAAAGGAAATCAGTCCTGAATATTCGTTGGAATGCCTGATGCTGAAGCTGAAGCTCCAATACTTTTGCCACCTGAAATGAACTGACTCATTTGCAAAGACCCTGATGCTGGGAAAGATAGAAGGTGGGAGGAGAAGGGGATAACAGAGGATGAGACGGATGGATGGCATCATCGACTTGATGGACAAGAGTTTGAGCAAGCTCCAGGAAATGGTGATGGACAGAGAAGCCTGATGTGCTGCAGTCCATGGGGTCACAAAGAATTGGACACGACTGAGCGATTGAACAATAATTACCAGTACTCTTCCTCCTCTTCCAAATACCATACTTCTACTACTGCTATCAAAACTATTCTATTACTACTACAGTATTTCAATAAAAATTTTAAATGTTTTTACTGTTCACCCTTCCTCTTTCTTGTGTTCTTTAACTCCTTCTATTTATAATGGGAATGAAACTATTTTTCCTGCCAAATGAGTAGCTTGAGAATTGGAACATTAATTTATTTGAACATATGTGTGTCAATGTTGCTCTGAAGAAAAGGTCCCAGTATGTTCTTCTAACATATTTCATGACAAGATGAAGTATGGGTTATACATAAATTCACATTTCAGCTCATGTCTCACCTCCTTCCAAAAGCCTTTCACTCACATTGATGTCTCCTTTCTCTGAAACTCATCATTGTGTTCTCAAATTATTTCATCATTGTAAGACTTATCTCCTCACTTAATAAGCTCTCTGAAGTCAGTGTTTAGTACCATAATCATGGTAGGCATTCCAAAAAATACTAATATATGAAAATGATATTGACTAAACCAAGATTCTGTATTAAAGATATTTAATTGTTCATGTAGCCTGGAGTCCAGAGTCAGGTCAAATACAGCTGGATACAGGGGCTCAAACTATACCACCAGTCCAGTCTCTCTGGACTTCTCAGATCTGCTTCCATCTATACTGTTTCCTTGGAGACCAGTGCTAGGAGTGCCATGCTCACACCCTCACAGTAGCAAGCCCAAAGGAATATAGCCTGCCTTTCTCCAGCCACTCCTATGTATATTCCAGGAGATGGGACTCTGCATTGGACCAGCTTCAGTTACATGTACACCTTGGAGCTGCAGATATGTAGTTTGCCCCATCCAAGCACCTAAGCCAATGGAATAGAAGAAAAAGTTTCCTCTAAAGAAATTTTAGAATAAGAGGAATGAGCTTTGGATGGGGAGAAGCCTTTCTAAAGATCTCACTTGTCTTTTGTAACTACCTTAGCTCTAAACACAGTAAAAAGCCATAGTAGATACTCAAAATAAGTTTTAAGATTGATGGATTTTTATGCATTAGGCTTCTAACCTTAATCCTAATCTGTTTTTCCTTCTGCCTGTGGATACTTTGTGGCCAGATTCTAAAAATGTGGAAATGTTTCACTCAAAATCAACCTTACAAATTTAGATTAATTCAGACGTGGCAGGTGTCTCCTTAGAACATTACCCCTTTCTCTCATGTCCTGGGCAGAAGTAATCCTTCTGTCCCCTGAACTTCAGTTTGACTTAGTCCACACATCTGCTATGGCACTTGCCATATGTTTTCTTTGTTCTTATGCATATTAGTCAATAATCTGTTTAAATGCTAGCAACCCTCTCCACAAAAAGCTTCAGAAAGGGAAAAAGATTTGACTATTGGCTCACAAAACTGAACAGTTTAGAGATAGTTCTTTTATAGAAATCATTTGATTCAAGATTCATATAATGTCACCAGGATGGAATTTTACTTTGTTTCTTGACCTCATCTTTAATATTTACTCCATTCTCAGTCCCACTGCTTGCAATTTGGCTGCCACAGCTCCAGCCTTTGTCTCTTGTTTACTTCTAATGGAAAGAGAAAGAAGTTCTTTCTTAAAACTCCCATGATAATGCATTGCTTCTCATGGGCATTAAATGGGGCTTATGCCTATTACTGAATCAAACATTACCTGAAGCAAACTGGTTTAGATCTCAGTCATATGCTCCATGCCTTGGCTCGGTGCTAAGTAGAAACCCAGTCTAACGATGGGGGAGGAATCATTCTCAAAGCAGTATTCAATTTGGAATCAGAAGGAAACTGTTTACAGGAGCCATATGACACCTGGATTTTCCTTTAAATTAGGTATTTATTCATTCTCTGGCCATAATGTCCAGTACAGTGAATGACAGGGTGATTAACAAATATTTACTAGAGGGAGGGAGGAAGAAAAGATGGGATAAACCACTGATGAGATATTTCTAACATATTCACAGCATTTTGGACAATACTGTCTTTCTTGGGAATGCATGTTTGACATGGGACTTGAAATGTGGGAATACAAAGTTATTCATCAGTTTGATTAGCTCCAGCTTGTGCCAACTAAAAGCTTTCCTTAAGCATTAGCTGTTTACTCCCTTATTTGAAATATTTCTTGGTAATGAAGTGAAATTTGCTCAGTTGTGTCCAACTCTTTGCAATGCCATAGACAGTATAGTCCATGGAATTTTCCAGGCCAGAATACTGGAGTGGGTAGCCTTTCCTTTCTCCAGGGAAGCTTCCCAAGCCAGGGATTGAACCAAGGTCTCTCACATTGCAGGCAGATTCTTTACCAGCTAAACCACAAGGGAAGCCTATTTCTTGGTAATAACACTAGAGAAAAAAATAATTCATGTCTTAATGAGGCTGAATTCTTACCTTTCATTCCCTGAAACTTCCTATTGTGCTCTGGAGTCATATGACGGAACTACTGCCACTTACAAGATTGGTTGGAAAACTGGCTTAGCAGAATCTGTCTTGAAGAAGTAGTTTACCTTGCTTTTAGAGCAACTCTTCACATTTGGCCCAGTGAGGGTTCAATAATAATGATTTATTTGCAAAGGGGTCAATTATACGATGAAAATAGAAACTAAAGCAGTTTCAGTGTTGCTTCCTCAAAGTAGATTCCATTGGTACAAGATGGGGCCACGTCCTTTTTTCACCTTCCCTCAATGACCAGCCTCTCTGAGCGTGAACATGGAAATTGGAAATTACAAACTAAGAATCATTGATTTTCTTGTGTCCCTGTTGAAGCCACTTAATTCTCTTGACCCTTCCCCACACTGCTTCCATCAGCTAAAAGGAGAGATGAGTTTCAGTTCAGTTCAGTTGAGTTACTCAGTCATATCCAACCACATGGACTGCAACACACCAGGCTTCCCAGTCCATCACCAACTCCCAGAGTTTACTCAAATTCATATCCATTGAGTCGATGATGCCATCCAACCATCTCATCCAACCCTTCTCCTCCTGAATTCAATCTTTTCCAGCATCAGGGTCTTTTCAAATGAATCAGTTCTCTTTTTTTTTTCACTTTATAATACTGTATTGGTTTTGCCATACATTGACATGAATCTGCCATGGGTGTACACGAGTTCCCAACCCTGAACCCCCCTCCCACCACCCTCCCCATATCATCTCTCTGGGTCATCCCAGTGCAACAGCCCCAAGCATCCTGTATCCTGTATCGAACCTAGACTGGCGATTCGTTTCTTACGTGATAGTATACATGTTTCAATGCCATTCTCCCAAATCATCTCACCCTCTCCCTCTCCCACATACATTTGAATGAATCAGTTCTTCATATCAGGTGGCTAAAGTATTGGAGTTTCAGCTTCAGCATCAGTATTTCCAATGAATATTCAGCACCGATTTCCTTTAGGATGGACTGGTTGGATCTTGTTGCAGTCCAAGGGACTCTCAAAGGTCTTCTCCAACACCATAGTTCAAAAACATCAGTTCTTCAGTGCTCAGCTTCCTTTATACTCTAACTCTCACATCCATACATGACTACTGGAAAAACCATAGCTTTGACTAGACAAACCTTTGTCAGCAAATTAATGTCTCTGTTTTTAAATATGCTGTCTAGGTTGGTCATGGCTTTTCTTCCAAGGAGTAAGCATCTTTTAATTTCATGGCTGTAGTCACCATCTGCAGTGATTTTGGAGCCCCCAAAATAAAGTCTCTCTCTATTTCCATTGTTTCCCCATCTATTTGCCATGAAGCAATGGGACCAGATGCCATGATCTTAGTTTTCTGAATATTGAGCTTTAAGACAACTTTCCACTCTCTTTCACTTTTATCCAGAGGCTCTTTAGTTCTTCTTCACTTTTGCCATAAGGGTGGTGTCATCTGCATATCTGAGGTTATTGATATTTCTCCCAGCCATCTTGATTCTAGCTTGTGCTTCATGTGGCCTGGCATTTTCCATGATGTACTNGAATCTGCCATGGGTGTACACGAGTTCCCAACCCTGAACCCCCCTCCCACCACCCTCCCCATATCATCTCTCTGGGTCATCCCAGTGCAACAGCCCCAAGCATCCTGTATCCTGTATCGAACCTAGACTGGCGATTCGTTTCTTACGTGATAGTATACATGTTTCAATGCCATTCTCCCAAATCATCTCACCCTCTCCCTCTCCCACATACATTTGAATGAATCAGTTCTTCATATCAGGTGGCTAAAGTATTGGAGTTTCAGCTTCAGCATCAGTATTTCCAATGAATATTCAGCACCGATTTCCTTTAGGATGGACTGGTTGGATCTTGTTGCAGTCCAAGGGACTCTCAAAGGTCTTCTCCAACACCATAGTTCAAAAACATCAGTTCTTCAGTGCTCAGCTTCCTTTATACTCTAACTCTCACATCCATACATGACTACTGGAAAAACCATAGCTTTGACTAGACAAACCTTTGTCAGCAAATTAATGTCTCTGTTTTTAAATATGCTGTCTAGGTTGGTCATGGCTTTTCTTCCAAGGAGTAAGCATCTTTTAATTTCATGGCTGTAGTCACCATCTGCAGTGATTTTGGAGCCCCCAAAATAAAGTCTCTCTCTATTTCCATTGTTTCCCCATCTATTTGCCATGAAGCAATGGGACCAGATGCCATGATCTTAGTTTTCTGAATATTGAGCTTTAAGACAACTTTCCACTCTCTTTCACTTTTATCCAGAGGCTCTTTAGTTCTTCTTCACTTTTGCCATAAGGGTGGTGTCATCTGCATATCTGAGGTTATTGATATTTCTCCCAGCCATCTTGATTCTAGCTTGTGCTTCATGTGGCCTGGCATTTTCCATGATGTACTCTGCATATAAGTTAAATAAGCAGGATGACAATATACAGCCTTGATGTACTCCTTTCTCAATTTGGAAGCAGTCTGTTGTTCCATGTCCAGTTCTAACTGTTGCTTCTTGACCTGCATACAGATTTCACAGGAGTCAGGTAACATGGTCTGGTATACCCATCTCTTTAAGAATTTTCCAGTTTGTTGTGATCCACACAGTCAAAGGCTTGCCTAGTCAATAAGCAGATGTTTTTCTGGAACTCTCTTGCTTTTTTGATGATCCAACAGATGTTGGCAATTTGATCTCTGATTCCTCAGTCTTTTCTAACTCCAGCTTAAACATCTGGAAGTTCACAGCTCACGTACTGTTGAAGCCTGGCTTGGAGAATTTGACCATTACTTTGCTAGCATGTGCTGCTGCTGCCGCCACTAAGTTGCATCAGTTGTGTTCGACTCTGTGTGACCCCATAGATGGCAGTCCACCAGGCTCCCCCATCCCTGGGATTCTCTAGGCAAGAACACTGGAGTGGGTTGCCATTTCCTTCTTCAATACATGAAAGTGAAAAGTGAAAGTGAAGTCACTCAGTCATGTCCGACTCTTAGTGACCCCATGGACTAGCACATGAGATGAATGCAATTGTGCAGTAGTTCAAGCATTCTTTTGCCACGGTCCAGCCCCAGTGGATCCAGGGTGATTCGAAGGGGAGACAGATTGGCGAGGAAAAACTTATTTATTTAGAAATATAAGATTAGATTAGGAAAAAATAGTGTAGTAGGAAAATGAGTGGAGAAAAGAGGCTGATTAACTTGGTTTGCATGGAAAACCAATAAAGTTCCAGACAAGGAACTTGCACCATCTACGTTGGGCCACAGCTTGAATAGTGGAGGATGCCCCGCCTTGGGTTCCCTCTCCCATGGGTCTTGGAAGCCCGGGGAAGTAAGTAGACTTGGTGAGCCTCCACATTCCAAGGGATCAGCCTGAAAAGGAGAGGGAGGGAGAGGGAGCAAGAGAAAGAATCGATACTGGGGAGGCCAGGCTTGTGCAAAAACCCCTCCAACTTTATTATTTAAAAGGTGTTTATATACCCTAAATTTTACATAATGGAAGATACAGAGTCACACAGGGGCAGCAGTCCTGACCCTTTCTGTATATCTTTTCGTATAGAAAAGGTCTCAGGTGATTTACATTATCTTCTGCCCAAGAGGCTTGTTAACACTTTTTGGCTCTCTTCCTTAATGAATATTAATCTCGTTTCCCCTGAAGTGTTTTTCTTTAATCTGCATCTCCTTAAAGCACTAAAGTTACATCTCTATAGAACAAAGGCGCAGTGGGTTATAACAAAGAAGGTACTTAACTCAAAGATCTAATGTTGCTACTTGTTTTTTTCTATATACCAATTATATCAACAAATAAATGATATGAAAATTTGGCAGCAAGTATTGGCTTAACAATGAAATGCTTAAGCAGTTTTATTCTAATGATCTTGACACCTCAGAAGCCCCTGCATTCCTAGGATGTTTTAAGCTTCCTGTGCTTCTTGCGGGAACCTGTTAGGCAAGCTAGAGAGTTATTAGAAGGGGTTTTAAGCCAAGACATTCTTTTGCAGGAGACTGAAGCCCTGAATTAACTTTTTCCAGAGTGTGTCAGAAGAGTGGAAAAATACATACAATAAGGCAGGCAGATTCTTATTTTGGGGGTACATGCTCAGGAAATACCAGGGGGAAACCCTGAGACCTGACTCGCCTTGCCCATCAGGCCTCTCCACATGACCTTGTCATGGATGGGATTCCTCACGCTGGCTCCTGGCATTCTTTGGCATTGCCTTTCTTTGGGATTGGAATAAAAACTGACCTTTTCCAGTCCTGTGGCCATTGCTGAGTTTTCCAAATATGCTGGCATATTGAGTGCAGCAGTTTCACAGCATCCTCTTTTAAGATTTGAAATAGTTCAACTGGAATTCCATCACCTCCACTAACTTTGTTCATAGTGATACTTCCTAAGGCCCATTTGACTTCACATTCCAGAATATCTGGCTCTAGGTGAGTGTGCACACCATCGTGGTTATCTGCATCATAAAGATCTTTTTTGTATAGTTCTTCTGTGTATCTTTGACCCCTCTTCTTAACATCTTCTCTTTTTGTAGGTCCATACCATGTCTGTCCTTCATTGTGCACATCTCTGCATGAAATGTTCCCTTGGTATCTCTACTTTTCTTGAAGAGATCTCTAGTCTTTCCCATTCTATTGTTTTCCTCTGTTTCTTTGCATTATCACTGAGGAAGCCTTTCTTATCTCTCCTTGCTATTTTTTGGAACTCTGCACTCAAATGGGTATATATTTCCTTTTCTCCTTTGCCTGTAGCTTCTCTTCTTTTCTCAGTTATTTGTAAGACCTCCTCAGACAACCATTTTGCCTTTTTGCATTTCTTTTTCTTGGAGATGGTCTTGATCACTGCCTCCTGTACAATATCAGGAACCTCCGTCATAGTTCTTCAGGCACTCTATCAGACCTAATCCCTTGAATCTATTTGCCACTTCCACTATATAATTGCAAGGGATTTGATTTAGGTCATACCTCAATGGCCTAGTGGTTTTCCCTATTTTCTTCAATTTAAGTCTGAACTTGGCAATAAGGACTTCATGATCTGAGCCACAGTCAGCTCCCAGTCTTGTTTTTGTTGATTGTATAGAGCTTCTCTATCTTTGGCTGCAAAAAATATAGATCATCTGGTGATGTCCATGTAGAGAGTCTTCTGTTGTGTTGTTGGAAGAGAGTGGTTGCTATGACCCATGCATTCTCTTGGAAACTCTTATTAGCATTTGCCCTGCTTCATTCTGTACTCCAAGGCCAAATTGCCTATTACTCCAGGTATTTCTTGACTCTGACTTTTGCATTCCAGTTCCCTATAATGAAAGGAACATCTTTTTTTGGGTATTTGTTAGGCCCTGAACGGCCTAATCACGGGAGACGTCGCTTCACAGATCACCAAGACCCGAATTCGATGCAAACAGCAAGAGGATTTATTGAACCGGCGCACCGGGGTTCGATCATCCTTGAAAGGAGCGAACCCTGACCTCAGTTACAGAGCAGTTTTTATACACAAAAGCTACAAGTAGGTATAGGTGGGGTAAAGACAATCTCAACAAACTGATTGGTGGGCATAGCTTGACCTTTACAGAGACAGGTCTGGAAGTTATCAGGCTGAAACGGCTGACCGACCACCTTACACCTTGCGGCAGTTAGCCAATTTTTTAGAAAAGATTAACAGAAAAACAATTGCCCGGGGGGTCTCTTTCAAGACCAGGAAACTAGACTATAGGTCATCAGATAGGGGGCAGGTTCTTTTTCCATGAGTCATGACTAGCCC
The DNA here is from genome assembly GCA_006410615.1 of Neotragus moschatus. Lineage (NCBI taxonomy): Eukaryota > Metazoa > Chordata > Mammalia > Artiodactyla > Bovidae > Neotragus > Neotragus moschatus. Next base: position 14,338 of record SJYA01001158.1, on the reverse strand, counting down.
CTAAGAAACAGAACAAAGGATTGCTTAAAAATTTAACTTTTTCTCTTCATATTCATTCTAGAAGGTCTTGTAGGTCTTCAGTTTCTTCAGCATTACTGGTTGGGGCATAGACTTCGATTACTGTGATATTGAATGATTTGCCTTGGAAATGAACAGAGATCATTCTCTTGTTTTTGAGATTGTACCCAAGTACTGCATTTCAGAGTCTTTTGTTGACTATGAGGGCTACTCCATTTCTTCTAAGGGATTCTTGCCCACAGTAGTAGGTATAATGGACATCTGAGTTAAATTCACCTATTCTAGTCCATTGTAGTTCATTGATTCCTAAAAAGTTGATGTTCAGTCTTGCCATCTCCTGTTTCACCACTTCCTATTTACCTTGATTCATGGATCTAATATTCCAGGTTCCTATGCAATATTGTTATTTACAGCATAAGATTACCTCCATCACCAGTCACATCCACAACTCAGTGTTGTTTTGCTTTGGCTCTGTCTCTTCATTTTTTTCTGGAGTTATTTCTCCACTGTTATCCAGTAGCATAATGGGCACCTACCAACCAAGGAGTTCATCTTCAGTATTCTATCTTTTTGCCTTTTCATACTGTTTATGGGGTTCTCAAGGCAAGAATACTGAAGTGGTTTGTCATTCCCTTCTCCAGTGGACTATGTTTTGTCACAACTCTCCACCATGACTGTCTTGGGTGGCCCTACATGGCATGGCTCATGGTTTCATTGAATTAGACAAGGCTGTGGTCCCTGTGATCAGTTTGATTAGTTTTCTGTGTTTGTGGTTTACATTCTGTCTGCCTTCTGATGGATAAAGATAAGAGATTTATGGAAGCTTCCGCTCAGGATGGGAGAGATTGACTGAGGGGGGGTCTGGGTCTTGTTCTGATGGGCAGGGCCATGTTCAGTAAATCTTTAATCTAATTTTCTACTAATGGGTGGGGCTGTGTTCCCTCCCTGTTGTTTGACCTGAGGCCAAACTCTGATGGAGGTAATGAAGATAATGGCAACCTCCTTCAAAAGGTCCCATGCTGCACTCAATGCCCCCAACCCTGCAGCAGGCCACCACCAACCCACACCTCTGCTAGAGACTCCTGGACATTCACAGGCAAGATGGGTTTAGGAGTCATTAATGAGGATTAATAAATAAATACCTGTAAATTCCTTCAAAGGCAGAATTCTCATGAGCTCAACTTTTTTTTTTTCCCCCTAAAGATAAACTAACGGCCTGTGTTCAGTGTACTGTATACTTTTTAGTATATAGGTAAACGAAGATTATCTTGAATGAATTCTATCTAATTCATGAAGTTGGAAGTGAGGAGAAGGCATATTACAGAAGATTCAACAAAGATGTGCTTCAGAATGAAATAATACTGGTAGATAAAATATTCTGTAATTATGATAAAAACTCAACTACAGAAATTCAGCCATGGGAGCATCAAACATTTGAGCATTTTTATTTCAACGTAACTATCAAATTATTATCAGTCACTAAATGGATTGGTGATAGGGTCCCAAGTAAAGAGAATGACCTGTCTATTTTATTTGGTTACAAAAGAGAAACAGGTGGGAAGCTGGGAGGATGAAATATGGCAGAAAAAGACCCAGAGAAAGTTACTGGCTGTTGACTCATTTTTTAGCTTAATTCCATTAGATGTAGATCTTCATTCTGTGCTAAGATATTGTATGCCAATACAGTTTTTGGCAAGATTCAAACTTTGTAATCAATATTAAGGGGCAGAAGCTTGGCCCAAACAACTGGAGCTAATTTTCAAGAGATCTGAACTTTATTTCTGGCTTGATATAGAGAATTTAGGAAAGGTAAATGTGTACCACAGATGTCCATTAAAAATGAAGTTTCAAGATGCCGTAGGAAATAAGTATTTTAAAAAGTGTCAGGTTGTGAAAATTGCTTTAAAAATATGGATCTATAGAAAAATAGAGACTAAGATCTAAAGATAGTAACAAGAATAATTTCATCATTTAAAACATACTATATTATCCCAATTTTAAGAGTAATAAATGCTCAAATTTTAGAAAAATTATTTAAGTAGTCTAGCCCTTTCCCTCCCATGCTTACATTTATTTTTCAAAAAACTTTTTTTTTCTAAATTTAAAAATAATTTATATTTGTTAGGGAAAATTAGAAATTAGAGAAATAGAAAATGGTTTTTAAAATTTATAAATCTGTCAGCAAGCAGTAACCATAAATATTTTAGAGATATTCATTTCTAGTTTTTTACTATACATTTTTATATAGTTTTCAATACAATTATGCTGAGGATTTTTGCACTTAAAATTATAACCATACAACTTAACAACTTCACTCCTGGGTATTTAGACTAGAGAAATGAAAACTTATATTCATATAAAAACCACAATGAGGGATAACCTCAAACCATAATGTACATCATCAAAAAGTCTACAAACAATAAATGCTGGAGAGGGTGTGGAGAAAAGGGAACCCTCCTACACTGTTGGTGGAAATGTAAACTGGGCAGCCACTACAGAAAACAGTATGGAAGTTCCTTAAAAAACTAAAAATAGAGCTACCATGTGACTCTGCAATGTCACTCCTGGGTATATATATGGAGAAAAACCTAATTTGCAAAGATACCTGTACTCCAATGTTCATTGCAGCATTATTTACAGTAGTGATGACATGGAAGCAACCTAAATGCCCACTGACAAATGAATNGAAATGTAAACTGGGCAGCCACTACAGAAAACAGTATGGAAGTTCCTTAAAAAACTAAAAATAGAGCTACCATGTGACTCTGCAATGTCACTCCTGGGTATATATATGGAGAAAAACCTAATTTGCAAAGATACCTGTACTCCAATGTTCATTGCAGCATTATTTACAGTAGTGATGACATGGAAGCAACCTAAATGCCCACTGACAAATGAATGGATGAGGATGTGGCACATACATACAATGGAATACAATTCAGACATGAAACACAAGGAAAATGCCATTTGCAGCAACACTGGATGGGCCTAGAGATTATCATACCGAGTGAAGTAATTCAGACAAAGTTAAATATCATGAGATATCACTTATATGTGTAATCTTTAAAAAAAAAGATACAAATGAATTTGTATACAAAACAGAAATAGACTCAAAAACACAGAAAACAAACTTCTAGTTACCAAAAGGGAAAGGTGGGGGAGGGATAAATGAGGAATTGGGGATTAATATATACCCTATTATACTATACACCCTACTATATATAAAAGATACTCAACAAAGCCTAGTGTATAGCACAGGGAACTATACTCAATTCAGGTATGACATAAATCAAATCTTTTATGATTATACAGTGGAAGTGAGAAATAGATTTAAGGGCCTAGATCTGATAGATANAAGACTCTGATGCTGGGAGGGATTGGGGGCAGGAAGAGAAGGGGACGACAGAGGATGAGATGGCTGGATGGCATCACCAACTCGATGGGCGTGAGTCTGAGTGAACTCTGGGAGCTGGTGATGGACAGGAAGGCCTGGCGTGCTGCGATTCATGGGGTCGCAAAGAGTCGAACACAACTGAGCGACTGAACTAAACTGATAAGAGAAAATAATTGGAAAAAGAATACATATACACACATATATTTGTGTGTGAGAGTGTGAATTACTTTGTTATACACTTGAAACAAAACATTGTAAATCAATTAAACTTCAATTTTTAAAAAAACCTGAATAAAATTTTTCATAGCAGTTTTAGTTGTAAAAGCCCAAAGCTAGATACAATGCCAATGTTTTCCAATGACTCATTAGGCAAAGAAACAGTGGGACATTAACATCATGGAATACTTCAGTTAAGTTGCTCAGTCATGTCAGACTCTGCAATCCCATGGATTGTAGCACAGCAGGCTTCACTGTCCATCACCAACTCCCATAGTTTACCCAAATCATGTCTATTGAGTCAGTGATGCCATCCAACCATCTCATCCTCTGTTGTCCCCTTCTCCTACTGCCTTCAATCTTTCCCAGCATCAGGGTCTTTTCCAATGAGTCAGCTCTTCGCATTAGGTGGCCAAATTATTGGAGTTTTAGCTTCAACATCACTCCTTCCAGTGAACATTCAGTACTGATTTCATTTGGGATGGACTGACTGGATTTCCTTGCAGTCCAAGGGACTCTCAAGAGCTTTCTCCAACACCACAGTTCAAAAGCATCAATTCTTCAGTGCTCAGGTCCAACTCTAACATCCATATATGATTACTGGAAAAACCATAGCCTTGACTAGACAGAACTTTGTTGACAAAGTAATGTCTCTGTTTTTTAATATGCTGTCTAGGTTGGTCATACTTTTCTTCCAAGGAGTAAGCGTCTTTTTATTTCATGGCTGCAGTCACCATCTGCAGTGATTTTGGAGCCCCAAAAAATAAAGTCTGCCACTGTTTCCACTGTTTCTCCATCTATTTGCCATGAAGTGATGGGACTGGATGTCATGAACTTTGTTTTCTGAATGTTGAGCTTTAAGCCAACTTTTTCACTCTCCTCTTTCACTTTCATCAAGAGGCTCTTTAGTTCTTCTTCAGTTTCTGCCATAAGGTGGTGTCATCTGCATATCTGAGGTTATTGATATTTCTCCCAGCAATCTTGATTCTAGCTTGTGCTTCATCCAGCCCAGCGTTTCTCATGATATACTTTGCATATAAGTGAAATAAGCAGGGTGACAATATACAGCCTTGATGTACTCCTTTTCCTATTTGGAACCAGTCTCTTGTTCCATATCCAGTTCTAACTATTGCTTCCTGACCTGCATATAGGTTTCTCAAGAGGCACATCAGGTCGTCTGGTATTCCTGTCTCTCAGAATTTTCCACAGTTTATTGTGATCTACACAGTCAAAGGCTTTGCCATAGTCAATAAAAGAGAAATAGATGTTTTTCTGGAACTCTCTTGCTTTTTGATGATCCAGCGGATGTTGGCAATTTGATCTCTGGTTCCTCTGCCTTTTCTAAAACCAGCTTGAACATCAGGAAGTTCACGGTTCACATATTGCTGAAGCCTGGCTTGGAGAATTTTGAGCATTACTTTACTAGCATGTGAGATGAGTGCAATTGTGCGGTAGTTTGAGCATTCTTTGGGATTGGAATAAAAACTGACCTTTTCCAGTCCTGTGGCCACTGCTGAGTTTAGAAAAAGTGATGTGTGAGTTCAGAACTTTTAATCAGTAGATTCCACACTTCAGCATTTCTGAGACCTTTGAAATAGATGGCGATGAAGTTATTTCTTGTCCTGATATTTTCAAAATGCATATGGGAATAAAGCATGGGGATCTACCTGTGCTTTTTCAGAATCTACCTGCCAGGTTTTGACATCCTGCCTGTGAATGTGAAAGTGAAAGCCACTCAGTCGTGTCCAGCTCTTTGCAACCCCATGGACTATACAGTCCAGGGAATTCTCCAGGTCAGAATACTGGAGTAGGCAGCTGTTCCCTTTTCCAGGGGATCTTCCCAACCCAGATCTCCCACATTGCAGGAGGGTTCCATCCCCTGCAAAAGTAGCTCCATCCCCTGTGCTAAGTAAGTGTTGGATACTCCAAAGAGCTCAGACTTGTTTACTTTGGCCAGAGAGCTTTAAAATCTGTTTAGGGAGAGAGACCAATGTGGGTAGGGCTTAGCATACAGGAGAAGGTGACCAGTGACAAGGGCTAGACTATGAAGGTCCCGCAGACCATGCTAAAGAGTTTACAAGCAAGGGAGAGTCATGGAAGGAGCATTGCAGGAGGATTTCAGTGAGGGAAATGATGTCAAATTTTTGATCAAGGAAGAATGTGTGGGAGAAGAAAGCTAAAGGCAGGGAGCCCACTTGGCAAATTAGTTCTTTAATCAATATAGAAGTGTCAGCCTGAGCTAAGATAATGGCAAGGGAGAAAAGGAAGAAAAATATACTCATTTAAGTATTTAGACGATAAATGCTTCTAACAATTGATAGAAGACAGTAATCAAAAGAGTCAGGTGTTATGTATACCCTCACAATTTTGGCTTAAGTGAGTAAGTGTATCATTGCTAATACTCATTGANTGTGCGGTAGTTTGAGCAATCTTTGGCATTGCTTTTCTTAGGGAGTGGAATGAAAACTTTTCCAGTCCTGTGGCCATTGCTGAGTTTTCCAAATATGCTGGCATATTGAGTGCAGCACTTTCACAGCATCGTCTTTCAGGATTTGAAATAGCTCAATTGGAATTCCATCACTTCTACTAGCTTTGTTTGTAGTGATGCTTTCTAAGGCCCACTTGACTTCACATTCCAGGACATCTGGCTCTAGGAGAACAATCACACCATCATAATTATCTGGGTCATGAAGAACTTTTTTGCGTAGTTCTTCTGTGTATTCTTGCCACTTCTTCTAAATATCTTCTGCTTCTGTTAGGTCCGTACCATTTCTGTCCTTTATTGAGCCCATCTTTGCATGAAATATTCCCTTGGCATCTCTAATTTTCTTCAACAGATCTCTAGTCGTTCCCATTCAATTGTTTTCCTCTATTTCTTCACACTGGCCTCTGAGGAAGGATTTCATGGAATACTACTTAGCACCAAAAAGGAAGAACTATTTATATGTGCAAAACTTGGATGAATCACAAGAAAATTATGCTGAGTAATAAAAACCAATCTTAAAAGACTACATACTGTATATATTTACAGAACATTCTTGAGGTGACAAGATTATATAGAGATGGAAAACACAGCAGAGATTGCCAGGAGAAGTGGGGCAAAGAGGTGTCTGTGCCTGCAAAAGGGTGGCATGAGGGGTTTTTGTGATGGAACTGCTCAGAACCTTGACTGGGGTGGTGGTTACATGATAGTAAACATGTTATAAAACTGCACAGAACTAAATACACACACATATGCATGGAAAACCTGAATAAAATCACTGGATTGCATCAATATCAGTTTCTCAGTTGTGCTATTGAACCGCAGGTGTGCAAGATATGGCCCTTGGGGGAACTGAGTGAAGGATATACAGGATCTTGCTGTATTATTTCTTATGACTGCACATGAGTCTACAGTTATCTTAAAATGAACAGTTAAAGCAAAGCAAATCTGACATAAGCATTTTACCATGTAAATATAATTTTAGATAGGAAAACTCTGTAAACATAATTTTAATGTGTTTATAATATCCTGTTATAGAAACATTATTTGTCTTATCAGTTCTTGAATAGTATCAGATATTTAACATAGAACTGTTTATTTATTTATTTTTTTTTCATTTTAATTTTTATTTATTTTTTTTTCATCTCAGGTGTACATGAGCTCCCAGTCTTGAACTCCACCCCCCCCACCTCCCACTCCACATCAACTCTCTGGATCATCCCCGTGCACCAGTCCCGAGCATCCTGTATCCTGAACCAAATATAGACCGATGATTCGTTTCCCAGAACTGTTTAAACATGAACTTATTACAAATAAGAACGCAAAGAAAATCATTGTACATGAAACTATCCCATTTCAGGGTATTTCCTTAGAAAAATATTTCATAAAGTGAGTGCTGTAGGATATTAACAGTTGTAATACAAAAATAATGTTCTTTGGTTAAATATATTTGGGAAGCAGTTTTGTTCATTCTGGGTATTCTCATTGTCTTTTAATAAACAAAATACATTGAGAATCACTCAAGGGCAGCAATATGATCAATGTTTCCCCAAAAAAAGGCATTTTCTCTTGAAAAATGTGTAATAGATTAAATCTATGACTGCCAATTCTTTGACTTCATACCCCTCACTGGGTGGGCTCTATGACTGCTATGACTGCTTTGATTAGTAGAATTCAGTGGAAATGCTATGCCAGTTTCTGAGCATAAACTTTTAAGAAATACCACATTCCACTTTTTTTCTCTCAGAAGACTCCATTTAGGAGAACCCACCAGCCATGTAAGAGGCCTGAATACCCTGTAACTGTCCTGGAGCCCGAGTTAGCCAAAGGAGAAACTGTGAAAAGAGGGAGATGCTTAGCCAGTCCCAGCTCTTCCTGTAAGCCCAACTCAGACATTAGATATGAGAACAATGCCATCTTGGAAATTTTAACCCCAACAGAAGCAAGTGGAGTAAAACCAAGGAAACAAGCCAACAGTCAGAATCAAGAGTCTGGATATATGCTACCACTGAAGCCTTCTGAGACAATTCAAGAAATCTGAAAAACCTAGCTAAAGCCACCGTAAAGCAAAAATAAGCCATTCCCTGTGTACTCTGCCCAGATTCCCATATCATAACATCATTAGCACAATAAAATGGTTGTTTATATCACTAAATATAGGCTTGTTGGTTACACAGCAATAGCTAACCATTATATCTCTCTGTTTCTTTTTTTAACTTATGGACAGTGATGCATGGTATTTAAAATCAACTGGCTTTAGAATCGGGGTACCAAAACTCTGTAAGTTACTAATGATGTGACCTTGGGAAATTAAACTCTTGAAAACTGAGTTTTCTTATTGGTATACTTTATTGAGTTGGAAGACTGAAATGAGATTATGCATGTAAAGTGCTCAGTCCCATGCCTAGCAGGCAGTAAGTGCTAAGCAATAATTACTTCACCCTTTTACTTCAACCCGGGCTCTGTGGCACAGAAGAGGAATTACTGCATTAAAGAGCATGTACATTTTTACTTTCTTAATAAAGATGATTGAACTGCTTTCCAGAAAGTATGCACCAGTTTACATTCATCTGTAAGGTGTGAAAGTTCAAAAAACTTTTTATTCAAGAGCAAGGTTTGACAAACTTTTCCTGTACTGAGCCAGACAGCAACTATTCAGGCTTTGTGGGCTATGTGATTCTGTTATAACTACTGAACTCTGCTGTTTAAACGTGAAAGAAGCCACAGACAATTTATTTTAAAAAATGGACATGGTTGTTTGTAATAAAGCTTTATTTATAAAAACAGAGGTGGGCTGGATTCGGTCTGGAGGATGGTGCTTGCCAAGCTCTTTCCTAGAGAATGAAACCAGAAGGTTTCCATCCTGGGAATGTACTCATAAAAGTGTTGACGAACTCACAGATGTGTCAAGAAACTCTGTGGGCCCTTCTCTATTAAGACACACTGGCTACTTTTCTAGGCATATGTGTGAACACCCAGGGCAGGGGAGCTTCAATTTTGCCAATATTACTTCCTGCAAGATTAGCTACATCAGCTGCTTTTTTCTACAAATTTTAATCGGTAACGATCTATGCACCATGCATACATACCCTAGTACTTGGTTAAGCTTGCAATAAGGGAAGTCAGCTTTTTTTTCTTGAAGAAAAAGTGATTTGGTTTCTTTTTTAAGCACCAAGTAGATATGCAAAGTTAACTAAAGCAACAAGCATAATCACTAAATATAGAAAGTAGGCTTTGATAGAAAAAGGCCTGGGTTAGCAAAGAAAAGGCCAGAGTTCTGCATCCGGTTTTAGCTTAACTAGCTGTATGACTATGGGGAAGTCACACATCTGGGCCTCTGTGTGTTATCCATTTATAAATTGCTTCCTTGGTTGCCTTATAACATTTTTTTTAATGGCCACATTTAATTTATAAATCTCATATTTTACTATTGTTAACTATTTGTGAGTCATCTACCCAATGGAACTATTTGGGGATAGAAGTGATATCATATGCATTTTTAAAAACCCATTTCATGGCACAGAGCTTAGTCTCCCAAGCAAGCAATAAATGTTTGCAAAATGAATATCTAAATGAATGGATGAATGCAAGGATTTGTAAACATCCCAATGAATAAGAACAGACATTAAAATGAGGTTTATTATCAAGAAGCCAATCAATAAATTTTGAAAAGATATTTGTGAGTGAAGTATTATTTACCCCAGGAATTTCAGAATCCTTAGGATATGAAAAGACTTGGTGTCTCAGGTGATCCACCCTATATCTAGCCACCAATCATCTTCTGTTCTGAGAGTATACATTATTTACCAATGTTGGCCCTATTTTTAAACTAAAAATGGCTGCTTTTTCCAAAAGCCATGAATAATAAAAAATTATAATTTGCAGACTTTGAAGTAAAAATAAAAGAAAATTTTAACTGTTTTTTTTAATGTTAAAATCAAAAGTAATATTATATCTTTATGAAGCCTAAAGTGAAATTAAAATGGATGGATGGATTAAATAAGCACTTGTAAAGTTAATTCAGTACAATTGATACCTTAAGGCAATATCATTTAAAGGAAAAGAATCATTCAGCTTCTTTATACAGTAATGAATTCTTCTTCACTGGTCGAGTTGGCCATCCTCAAATGAAACCTCATTTTAATATATGTTCTTACTCATTGGGATGCTTACAAATTCTTGCATTCATCCATCCATTTATTCATTTTGAAAACATCTTAATGACTGCTTAGTGTACTGAGCACTGTGCTGAGAAATGGGAATTTTAAAATTCACAGCCTTAGAAAGCTTTGGAATTCTCCACTTGAAAAACATATGAGACTGAGGTACTGGCTGCCATGATATTTTGCCTCCAGTCTAACGAACTGATTAACAGCTTGCAAAGAAGGTTTCCTCCTGAAAGATCTTTTACCAGGAAAAATCTCCATAGATATGAGTGTTGAATAATGGATGTACTTGAAGGACTGGGTGCTAATTTGCATAAGCAAAAGCTTTCCTTGGAGATCCTAAGTGAGGAGATTACATTCGCTCCCCTCCATCGGGGCTGCCTATGGCCATACTGAACTTATCTCAGGCAGATAGCTAAGAGCTCAAAGGATGGCTAGAGATGGCTGGCTACTCATCAGAATTCCTGTTTCACCTCAGAAAATGCAGAGAGGAAACTTATTCCTTTCTCAACAATTCTACAGTGATCTAGGAAAGAGGATTTACATAGAACTTTGCTATCCTTATCCACACAATTCTGACTGAGGTAGCCCAACTCTTTTCCCCTTCTAGAAGAGATTCCTTGTAGGATTGAATTGGTAGTGCCCTTTTGGTGTATAAAAATACACCAAAGTCTCCAGGACAGAGAATGAAGGAAATATGAAATAAAGAAATAAATCCCTCATTTATCAGAATTTACATAATTCTGATAATAGGGTGTATTTTACTTTTATTTACCCAGACATATTTGACTTTCACCAAGCCTAAAATACAGTTAGTGTATATGTTATTATCCCTAAGTGAAAGAAGGGCAGACAGAGGAGGTGAGGCGACTTGCAGGAGCTATTCAATATCAATTATTCTACTACAGCCTACAATTCCTGAAGTAAAAATGCACTGAGTGGCTTTAAGAGATGAAACAGAAGACCTTTACTGTCCGTTTATAGCAGAGCTTGCAGGGTCACATGCAGTCAGTACTCTATACTCCTTGCTCAGAGCTAACATCTCCAGTTTTATATTGTAAAACTAAGGCATGGACTAGTAAGTCAACAGTGACAGTGTCAAGCACAGGTGGTGCTATCACTAGATTTCAAACACAGCTTTGTTTCCCAATAATATAACAATTGTCAAACGGAAGAGTTGAAAGAATTTTACAGGAAACACCCACATCTACCCGTACAACATTAACACTGCACTACATTCGCTGTAACTATTCATCCCTCTCTCTCATTTTAAACACATTTTAAAGTACATTGCCGACATCAGAACACTTCTTCCGAAATACTTTAGTATGCATATCTTGAGCTACAATTCAGTATGTGTTTGCTGATTTTTCTGTTGAGGCAAATTTTACATACAATAAAATGCAAAGATCTTAACTGTGCATTTGCTTGAGTTTTGACAATATCATACACCTTTGTAACCTAGATTCCTATCAAGATAACATGACCTGTCACCCCAAAATACTTCCCCTTGTCCTTCTCCATCAGCAGTCACTCCCACCTCCCAACCAGAAGTGACCATTATTCTGATTTTTTCCATTGTCTAGTCTAGAATTTTCTATGAACAGAATTATATAGTATGTACTCATATAAACCTTATTCTATACAACATATTGTATCTGAGAGTCATCTGTGCTGTTGCGTGTATCATTGGTTTTTAATTGCTATATGGTATTCCACTGTATGAGTTATATATGTTTATTTCTTCTCCAACTGACTAACCACAGGGTGTTTCCAGTTTAGGCAATTAAGTTTAAGGCTGTTAGAACTTCTAGCACAAGACTTTTATGAATTTCTGTTTTCATTCCCTAGAGGATAAGAGGTCATGCAACATTTCTAAAGTCATCGTGCCATTTGACTTATTTTTAGTTGAAATATAGTTGAGTTACAATATTGTGTTAGTTTCAGGTGTACAGTAAAGTGACTCAGTTATATATAACTTTTTTCAGATTCTTTCCTTTACAAGATTACAAGCTATTGAATATACTTCCTGTACTGCTAAGTCACTTCAGTCGTATCCAACTCTGTGCGACCCCATAGACAGCAGCCCACCAGGCTCCCCTGTCCCTGGGATTCTGCAGGCAAGAACACTGGAGTGGGTTGCCATTTCCTTCTCCAATGTAGTTCCTGTGCTATATATTAAATCCTTGTTGCTTATCTATTTTATATATAGTACTTTGTATATATTAATCCCATGCTGCTAATTTATCCCTCCCCCATTCCCTCTCCCCTTTACCAAAAGTTCTTCTGCTGAGTCTGCTTCTGCTTTGTGTATAGATTCATTTGCATTGTTTTTTACAGTCCACATATAAGTGATACCATATAATATTTGTCTTTCTCTCTCTTACTTTACCAAGTATATAATATTCTCTAGGTCCATCTATGGTGCTGCAAATGGCAATATTTCATTGCTTGATGGCAGAGTAATATTTCATTGTGTGTACATACATATTTATACACACATACACACCACATTTTAAATTAGCTATTTGTTGATGAATATTTGGGTTGTTTCCATGTCCTGGCTATCGTAAATAGTGCTACTATGAACACTGGGGTATGTAAATCTTTTCAAATTAGAGTTTTCATTTTTTCTGGGTATGTACCCAAGAGTGGAATTGTAGGATTGAGGATCATATGGAAGCTCTATTTCTAGTTTTTTTAAGGGATCTCCTTACTGTTTTCCACAACGGCTACGGCAATTTACATTCACATCAACAGTGTAGGAAGGCAGCCTTCTTTTAATAACTTCTCCAGCATTTATTGTTTGTAGAGTTTTTGATGATGGCCATTCTCATGGGTGTGAAATAAAACCTCATGGTTTTGATTTACATTTCTTTAACAATTAGCAGTTTTGATTTGCATTTCTTTAATGATTAGCAGTGTTAAGCATCTTTCCATGTGCCCATGGGCCATCTATATGTCTTCTTTGGAGAAATATCTATTTAGGTTTTCTGCCCATTTATTGATTGGATTGTTTGGTTTTTACAATATTGAGTTGTATGACTTAATTGCTTGCTTTAGGTATTAATCCCCTGTCACTTGAATCGTTTGCAAATATTTCCTCTCATTCTGAAGGTTGTCTTTTCTGTTTTGGTGATGGTTCTCTTTGCTGTGCAAAAGCTTTTAAGTTTGATTAGGCCCCATTTGTTTATTTTTGCATTTATTTCTCTTGCTTTGGGAGATGATCTAAGAAAACGTTGCTATGGTTTATGTTCGAGAATGATATACCTATGTTCTTTTCTAGGAGTTTTGTGGTGCCGTGTCTTGTATTTAGGTCTTTGAACCATTTTGCATTTATAGTTTTAATATAGTCTGAGGGAGGGCTCTACTTTCTTTGATTTGTGTGCAGTTGTCCAGTTTTCCCAAAACCACTTGCTGAAGGGACTGTCTCTTCTCCATGCATATTTCTGCCTCCTTTGTCATAGATTGACTGTGGGTATGTGGGTTTATTTCTGGGCTCTCTATTCTGTTCTGTTAACCATATGTCTCTTTGGGGGCCAATACGATGCTGTTTTGATTACTGTAGCTCTGTAGTATATGGCTCATGTAATCTTTAAAAGAATATTTAATGTAGATGCTATCATTCTCGTTTTGCAGAAGAGGAAATTAAGTTTACAGAAGTAAAGTCGCTTGTCCAGCTAAGTGATAGAGTCATGATCCAAATATGTATCCATTGTCATCATGCCACGGTGCCTCCCCTCAGATCGCCAATCCCACTCAGCTATTTTTGTTTCCTTGAGCAGCCCATGCCCTCTCAGACTTTTGCACAAAAACATACCTTCCTTCCTGAAACACTTTCTCTAACTTTACTTAGTTTACTCTTACTCATCATTTGAGAGTCAGCTCCAATGACACATCCTCCAGAAGACTTTGCTACTTTTCCCCTTTTACAGGTTGGATTATGGCTCCTCTTATGTCCTGTCAATGTGCCTTCATTATGATTTTACTTTCCACATTGCACTGTAATCATTGCCCTGTGTTCCTGGACTCTGGTCCTGTTGCTTCCTTGAGGACGTACAC
>SJYA01001157.1:984267-1107854 GCA_006410615.1 Neotragus moschatus | reverse complement strand
CGGCATGAGCTGAAGCACAGGGTGGGCGAGGCAGGGGCACCTTGCTCTGTCCTGGGCAGCTGCAGGCCCCGTCCGCAGCAACTGTGCAGTGGACTGTAATAAAATGAAGGCATCTGACTCGCCTTAAGTATAAGTAGATCATGTCTGTGTGACGTCTTTTAGTCACCTGCCTTTAAAGAGACTTTGATTCCCTGTGCTCGCATGGCACAGATTTCCAGTAAGCGGAACTCAATCTGCCGGCGCGCCTGCAGGGCCCCTGCACGTACATACCGCTGTGTCCAAAGGGCGGAGGGCTCCCGACAGGCTCCCTTCTCTCCTGGCAGCTCTGACGTTACAGAAGGTGTGGCTTGCTCTGCATGTTTTATATGGTTCTTCGCACCCTTCGGGTTTATTGTTGCGTTTAAACTGGTGCCACCTTTATTGCAAACGGTACTTGTTTGTTTCTTCGTCTCCTGCACTGATGCGTGGGTTCATGGGAGAGAGGCTTTTTCCTGTGCCTGGCGCCTGCTCTGTGAGTCAGGCATTCATTCCACAAACTCTTTGACAGCAGAACCACCACGTTTCCTTCAGTCCTACTGGTCTTATTAAAAAGAAAGTTGTTATCGAAAATAATACAAGATTGTTCTGGCATTTTTTAGCTTATCAGAGAACACAGAAGAAAGAAAACAAAACTTAATTGGTGATAAATTTATAATTTAGCTGAAGACCAGCAAGGATTTGAGTAGCTAATGTTATTCAAAAAATGTTTTGTACTTCGGTAATTTATATCAAACATATGTTTGATAAAGTATTAATAATACTTCTATAGGTTATAATACTTTGTGTATATTTAGTATAACTTTTGAGACTTTATTGAAATCAGTTAATTAAAATAATTTGTATATCAGCCTGAGTAAGGTATTTCCAGGCAGACCATTTGTTAAAAACAAATTATTTATGCCCAGGGAAACTAGTTTTCTTTGTGAAAGATTTAATAGTAGCCCAAGAAAATGCAAAGTCGGCTAACAAAGGTGAGTAAAAATTAAAGAGTGGTAATACCCACTGGAGATCAGCCCTGGGTGTTCTCTGGAAGGAATGATGCTAAAGCTGAAACTCCAGTACTTTGGCCACCTCATGCGAGGAGTTGACTCATTGGAAAAGACTGATGCTGGGAGGGGTTGGGGGCAGGAGGAGAAGGGGACGACCGAGGATGAGATGGCTGGATGGCATCACTGACTCAATGGACATGAGTCTGAGTGAACTCCTGGAGATGGTGATGGACAGGGAGGCCTGGTGTGCTGCGATTCATGGGGTGGCAAAGAGTCAGACACAACTGAACAACTGAACTGAACTGAATACCGAGTGGTGTTTACAGTGTAAGAAATCTTTGTGTTCTGTGTTAGTTGGTAAAACGTGTATGGAGAGCAGTTGGAATACAGCTGTTTTTATAGTTTTTCAAAGATTTCTTCACAGATAATGAAGGTTGCCAGGTACTGTGCTGCACCTTAAATTAGCAATTCCATTCCTAGCTCCTTATCTGAAGTTTTGGGTTCGTACACAGATATCTGTGTATATTTCAGGTTATTTATAAAAAAGAAGAGTTGGAAAAAATGCACATTTCCAGCAGTAGAGAAAATTAGGTAAGTAAATAGAGACTATCCATGCAGTGTAGCACCAGGATATTGATCCGTCAGTTTAGGAAGGTGTGGACACACTGTGTGAGGAGGTCATGTAACAGAATGGTGTGGAAAGGCCCCTGCTTCACATCCTGGAACGCACACAGAAATCTGGGTAGACTGGAGGTTTTAAAATACGTATCTTTATACAACAGAATTAGAAGTTATTTTCTTTATTCTGTTCTTTCTTTTCCCTAAAATAATTGTAGCAGTAATCTGGACCTCACATACCTCCTGAAAGGTCTCAGAGACTGTGGGGTGCACAGGCCGCTCTGGGCACTGATGCTGACTTAATGGTTTGAGACCCGCACATGGGAGCTTCACCTTAGCTGCTGCTCCTCAGCTCCTCCAGATCAGAACTAGAGAACATTTTTTAAAACTACCTGTTACAGGTAAATCTCAGTGTAGCCCAGAGGTGCACTTCTGTAACTTTAATTCAATGAACGTCTAGTCAAGGCTATGGTTTTTCCTGTAGTCATGTATGGAGGTGAGAGTTGGACTGTGAAGAAGGCTGAGTGCCGAAGAATTGATGCTTTTGAACTGTGGTGTTGGAGAAGGCTCTTGGGAGTCCCTTGGACTGCAAGGAGATCCAACCAGTCCATTCTGAAGGAGATCAGCCCTGGGATTTCTTTGGAAGGAATGATGCTAACGCTGAAACTCCAGTACTTTGGCTACCTCATGCGAAGAGTTGACTCACTGGAAAAGACTCTGATGCTGGGAGGGATTGGAGGCAAGAGCAGAAGGGGACGACAGAGGATGAGATGGCTGGATGGCATCCCTGACTCGAAGGGCATGAGTCTGAATGAACTCCGGGAGTTGGTGATGGACAGGGAGGCCTGGNAGAGTTGACTCATTGGAAAAGACTCTGATGCTGGGAGGGATTGGGGGCAAGAGCAGAAGGGGACGACAGAGGATGAGATGGCTGGATGGCATCCCTGACTCGATGGACGTGAGTCTGAATGAACTCCGGGAGTTGGTGATGGACAGGGAGGCCTGGCGTGCTGCGACTCATGGGGTCACAAAGAGTTGGACACGACTGAGTGAGTGAACTGAACTGAATTAAATGAACATTCATTTCAGTGGACGTTTAATGGGCGCTTACTTCGATCGGGGCCCAAGACAATTTAAAACATTTGCTACTTACTGTAAATATGGCCAGAGTGTCAGGTCTTGGGTCGAGTGGCAC
Organism: Neotragus moschatus; assembly: GCA_006410615.1. Classification (NCBI taxonomy): domain Eukaryota; kingdom Metazoa; phylum Chordata; class Mammalia; order Artiodactyla; family Bovidae; genus Neotragus; species Neotragus moschatus. The sequence continues at coordinate 1,105,013 of SJYA01001157.1, read as the reverse complement.
TGTTAAATATCCTCCTCTCCCCTGCACCCCAACGTCCTCTGTGGCCCTGCCTTGCTGTCCTGTGTCATGCGGACTTACTCTCATAGGCCACGACTTTTCAAGAGTGGCTCTGAGTAGCGTCCTTGAAACTGGGAACCCAGGAGGTTCTGACACGTGCTCAGGTCCGGAACCCTGACTGAAGGGCAGCTCTCAGACGGCAGGGCGTGGAGCCTGCCCGCGGGCTCAGGGGCCGTGAGGGGCGCTCTGGGTGGTGGTGGGGGGGGTGTTCTCTCACCCCTCGACGGGCGGGTGGCAGGGGGGAGCGGGGGCCAGTATGTGGTCACAGCAGGGTCCCCAGGTTGCTGATGGAGCTGGAAGGACGAATTGCCCTGCAGGAGGGGATAGTGCGGAGGGTCTGTGTCAGTGAGAGAGGCCCTTTGGGACCAAGCGCTGAGCTCAGCTGTTTTCCACTGCCACTGGAGAGAGTGGCCGGCACACAACCGGGTATTCCGACCTGAGCGTTCAGAGACGTTTTCTCAAATGAACTGATGGAGACAATTGACTGTTTGCTGTCATTTCTAAAAATTCAAGATTTGAAAAGCAAACATTAGAATTGGGGGAGTTGTAACCAGCCTTGTGAGCGTGGCAGCCGCTCACTTCCTGCAGACCTTGCTACTGTGATGGTGCTGTGGCTGTGGTCTCCCCTACCGGGAAGGGATGGGGAGTCGGTGTGACGGGGAGCTTCACTCTGGGGGAGCGCTTCATAGCCTAGTGAACGGATCTTTTCCTCACGAACCGCAGGAGTCTCCCGAGGTCCAGGCGCGCGGCTCATGGAACAGCACAGCACGTTCTGGCTCTTTCCGCGGGCACATCTCCGCCGAGCACCACAAAGCGGTGTCAGAGCGCAGGTTTGAAGCTGAGACGGAGCTGAGCAAGCAGGAGCGGAAGTGGTCCTGCCGGGTAGCAGGGCCGCCGGTAGGGGTGGGCCCGGACCTGAGAGGCCCTTCCCGTGGGTCCGAGGGAGGCAGGGAGGAGGCACTGCGTGGCGCAGTGTGCTGTGTGGTCGTGTTGACGGACAGAGTCCTGACTCACTCACGCTCACGGCTGCTGAGGTGAGACGAGGTGTGCTGGGACTTTGCTATAATTAGGAGAGTGATCCTGGTGGTCTCGGCTTTAGCCAGCATTCTCTCAACTTGGGTACGGTGTGGTCCTCTGCCTCAGCTTCCTGATCTGTAAAATGGGGATGAGAACAGTGCCCCAGCAGGCACCGCCCAGCGCCAGTGCTGGGCAGGAGCAGCTTCCTCCAGCGAGCCTGACAGTGGCTGCAGGAAGGGGACTGCCGTGTGTTCCGCCAGGCCAATTCAGCTTGCTCTTGCGCTCTTGACTTTCTGCTCTAGTGGGAGGAGTCTTCTTTTTTAAAAATTACTGCAGAATTGTTGGTTTACAGTGTTGTTTTCGTTTCTGCTGTACAGCACATGAATGAGTTACATGTATGTCCCGGTTTTTAGATTCTTTTTCCATGTACTGCATTACAGACTATTGTGTAGAGTTCCCTGTGCTGTATAAGTGGGTCCTTATTAGTTATCTGTTTTATATAGTGTGTATATGTCAGTCCCAATCTCCCAACTTATCCCTTACTTCCTGGTAACCATAAGTTTGTTTTCTACATCTGTAACTCTATCTGTTTTGTAGATAAATTCATTTGCATCCTATTTTTAAGATCCTTTTCCTCACTCCACGTAGTATGCTAGTCTCTGGGTTCATCCACGCTGTGCAGATGACATCATTTCGTTCTTTCGTTGCTGAGTGGTATTCCATTGTACGTAGGCACCACATCTTTACCCACTCCTCTGCTGATGGACATCTAGGTTGCTTCCATGTCCTGGCTGCTGTGAATAGTGTACAGTGAACACTGGGGTGCACAGACATGTCTTTTCAGACTATAGTCTTCTCCAGGTGTATGCTCAGGAGTGCAGTTGCTGTAACATACAGTAGCTNCATTGTACGTAGGCACCACATCTTTACCCACTCCTCTGCTGATGGACATCTAGGTTGCTTCCATGTCCTGGCTGCTGTGAATAGTGTACAGTGAACACTGGGGTGCACAGACATGTCTTTTCAGACTATAGTCTTCTCCAGGTGTATGCTCAGGAGTGCAGTTGCTGTAACATACGGTAGCTCTGTGCTTAGTTTTTTGAGGACCCTCCATACTGTTTCCCATAGTGGCTGCAGCCAACTGATGTTCCCCCCAGCAGTATAGGAAGGTTCCCTTATCTCCACACGCTCTCCTGCATTCTTAAAATTATTTCCATAACTGGCAATAATGTACTATTTCGCATACCTTTAAATTTTATTTTGTATACTTCGCTGGCAGTCTCGTAATTAAGACTCTGTGCTTCTACTGTTGGAGGGCATGAGTCCCCTGTGGGGGAACTAAGATCCCACATGCCTTACCATGCAACTAAAAAAATCAATAAAAAGTGAAAATAAAACAGTTACTTTAAAAAAAAGTTATTTTGAATTGTGCTTTTGTATTAGCTTATAAAATAGTTTTGCTTTCCTTTACATTTTTAAAATTTCTTAACACAGATTTGAAGGTAACATTTAAAAGAATTTGCTGATGTTTAAGTATTACAAAGGTCTTCCCGTTCTGCACAAGTGGAAAATTCTTTTTTGGAGTCTCGACATCCTTTTCTCCTGTTACATCAGACTTCTGCAAGGTGGTATGTCAGATCCTAGCATCAAGTGGACGCAACATAAACTTGGCTGAACCTCACTTATTAGATACCTTACGTCTCGGTTGTAAACATCACGGGGATAAACAGATCTCATTTGCTGTTTCTGTGACTGGCAGGTATTTATTAATACTGCTTTTCTCTTGTCTGAAGAATCTGCTGGGGCTTTGAGAGGACGTTGGTGGTTATTCCGCCTTCTCTTTCTCGGGGTTTGATGTCTGTAACTTGGCTCCCCTCAACTTCCCAGGGTCGGTGCTCTCAGTAGAGTAGCGTACATACGAACGAGGGCTACATGCTAATGAGGGCTTTTACTTCTTTTTCAGATTATTTTTGATGAAAAAACTTAAAGAAGTAACAGATAAGAAGAAAACTAGTCTCTTGAAAACCATAGATGAGAAACTCACAGAAGCAGCCAGAGAACTGGGGCTCTCCCTGGAGCAGAGAACTGTGAGGATGAAGCAGAGAGACAAGCAGGTATGTGTCCCATCTGTCAGTCTCTGCTGTTTTGGGGTCGAGGGGTGGCGGGGTGGGTTCCCGCTCTCCTTTCCCGCTCACCTGCGTGTCTTCCCTTCCCCTCCTGAGGAGAGCTGCCGCCACCTCCCGCAGGGCTGGCTCCAGGGTGGTTCTGGGGCTGGACTGGAAGGGTCCTCCAGGTGTGGTAGGCACGGGACGGGGCACCCTTGCTGTGGTTGCAGAGCTCAGGCCAGGCCAGCCTGCTCTCTCTTTTGTCTCGATCTACCAGTCACTCATCTCATACTAGAAGAGCGGCTTTTTACCTCACACTTGCTTACATTTCTTTTTTTAGTAGCTAAGGTTGGATGATTTCATGCCAGGTGATTTTGGGTAGATTTGTAAAGGTCTGCCTTACAGCCCTGAGGGTAGTTGGCATATGGACGAGGTTGGTCCCGAGCTGTGTACTTTGGCATGTGAATTCCTCCAGGAAATGGTGTGAGAAGTCTTCTCTTCTTGCTTTATTGAGCCCACCAGCCTTCCTTTTGCACTGCTGTGTGAGTGGAGTTTCATAAACAGCAGATACCTCTGGGTTTGGGATCCTTTGGGTTTTTCACTTGTACCTGCCTGGGTAACTTAACAGAGAAGCTGAAAGAATTCTGCTTTGGGGCAAATGAGAATTCTGAGTCTGTCCTGATAACCCCTGGGGAGGAGGGACATTTATTACTGGAGTCTGGACACCCAGTCTCCTCCAGCCTCTGAACAGTGTGTCCTGCATGTGGCTGCTTCATCTGCGCATTCTCAGCCAAATGAAGTACTAGTCAACCCTGAATACTAAGTACTTTAGCTTAGTTATTGAAAATCCTACTCCAGTTCCTTTTCTGATCCTGACTTAGCTGCCGGGGTGGGTGACTTGCTGGTAAGTTGTAGTCACTGAATTCCTGTGTTATCAGCTCTTTTAGTCCTTGAGGTCAGGAAGTAGTTTTTTAAAAATGTCCATGGAATGATAAACTCCCTGCATAGGGCCTTTCGAGCTGCTCTAAGATTTCACGTTGCTGTTTTACCTCTCCAGTTTTCACCAGGGGCCTTTTCCCACCTTAGAGTGAGGGGAAGGGAGCCTGTCTCACCCCATTGTGACCTAGCCTGGTAAACACATAAATAAAAAAAACCCTTAGAACCATGATTTCAGCCATGGTTATATCATTTACCTCCATAAAGGGCATCCCCAAACTAGAAGCTGCCTGACTTAAGGGAAGTGTGCTGGCAAGTCTGAATGCTCCTGGTAAGACGGGGACCTGCGTCTCATGGGCAGGAGTTCTGGCCACATCCCCTCCTGCTGGGCGGGCCTTCTGGCTCTCTGCCCAGCAGCTGCGGCCGAACTGACGCCACCCCTTGCCTCTGTGGTGGGGCACACGGGGATGACCTCCGTATGCTCACAGTAAAAGCCATTCATTTCATACTCTGTAATTATTTCAAGTGCTTGACTTCTACCTGATTTCAAAGGAAAGAAAGAATAGTAAACTTCTGCCCTGGGGTCCAGATTTACCGACATAAAAGGCACAAGTTATTTTGGCAGAAGTCTTAAGGGTTTGTGTATGAGCTTTATTTGCCCCCCCCCCCGTTGCTTTTGTCTATTTTCCATGTTATTTTTGTCTTATTCAAGGTGGTGACAAAGACCTTTCATGGAGCAGGCTTGGTTGTCCCAGTGGATAAAAATGATGTTGGATACAGAGAGCTCCCTGAAACTGACGGTAGGGTATTTATATGGCCATGAGCATGTGTTAATGTGTGGGGGGAGTTTCCTTGTGTTGTGTAGGTGGATACAGTTCCCCACCCCACCTGCAGTGATGAAGGGCTTAGGCTCTGGGGTCAGGGAGGCTTGAACTGAAGCTGGGTTTGCAGCTGTGTGGCCTTAACAAGTTGTATAACTTTATTAAACCATGTCTTCCACCTGTCCCATGGTGAGTGGCGGTAAGTACCGTCCATAGCGGTGTCTGGGAGTAACCCAATACATAAGGTGCTTATTATTAATGCACTGCTTGCCTAACAGCGCTTGGAACGGTGTTTTTACAAGTTTAAACAATATGAGCCTATGGTCTAGGTGACTTTTTCTTCTGTTTCACAACCTTTGACATTACGGTCAACTTACACCATAGTAGTTTCTGAAACAGCGTGTGTTTGTGGACAGTTTTCCATCTGAATGTAGGTTTTTTAGCTTTTAGAAGCCCATCCTGAGTTACTTCTTATATAAGTATAATCACTCTTTGCAAATGGACTTTTCATACACAAAATCTAATTACTGCTTTGTTGAAAAGGAGGATAAAATCTCCTGCGCTCTCTGCCTGTCCCCTGCCCTTCCCCTTTCCTTTTCTCCTGGGAACACCACTTCATCTGGCTCCCTTGGGAGGGGAGGGGCGGGGTGCAAACAAGAGGGCATCAGATCAGAAATGTTAAGCACTGTTTTCTCTAATGTGGATAAATGTTAGCAGTTTTCTCTATTTTACCTCAAATGGCATTTGTGCTGTGGCTCCAGACCCCCATGTTTGTAAAGGAATTGGTAAAGGTTTAATTCCACAGTGATTTGTCTCTTGTATTTCTTTTTCTGTACTGCTTTTTTAAAAGTAAGTTAGACAAAGGCAAAAACAGCAAACTTTACTGTCTGTTAGGTTTTTTTTTTTTAATCCAGCTCTGGTGTGGATGAGCCTAGAGGTGGGCTCTGGGAATGCTCGGTCTCCATACTGGTTTTTTTTTTTTTTTTTCCACCATTTAAAAATGAAAACACATTCTTATCTTGAGGACAGTTAAAAACAGGTGGGTCAGGCTTGTCCATGGTCTCTGCACCCTAGACTAGCCCAGGGAAAATCTCTGGAAGCTGGTGTGACTTCTGGTTGTAGTTAGACTCATGGAGAAACCACTTTGCTGGGACAAGAAACGGATTTTGTTAAGATTCGGGCATAAAAATGGCTTAAGTAAAACAGCTGATGTGAGTTACAGCACCAAGGCAGGAGGCCCCCAGGGACGGTGTCACGGGAGGTGTAGGTGCTCACAGGTAACGCTGCGGCCCTGCTCTCTCAGCCAGCCTCAGGAGAATCTGCAGGACAATCGTGGAGGCCCAGAGCGATGCCGACAGACTGCAGGCTTTTGCCCCCGTCCAGGAGATGATGACCTACGTGCAGTTTGCTAACGATGAGTGTGACTACGGGATGGGGCTGGAGCTGGGGCTGGACCTCTTCTGCCATGGCTCCCACGTGAGTGAGCACCCTCCACCCCCCGCCCACACACACACACGGGTGGGGTTTGGACTTGGCTGGAGCTGGAATTTCAAAATGAACTTTCTGAAATGATTTTAAGTAGATTCTTACAAGTTTCTTGAGGTCTAAGGATATTTCTTATTTGGGGTTCATCTTATGTTCTGGCCAAGGTGAACGACTGAGACTTTTTTGCCTTCAGGTATATGTTAACATGGGGCTTCCCAAGTGGCTCAGTGGTAAAGAAACCCGCCTGCCAATGCAGGAGATGCAGGTTCGATCCCTGGGTGGGGAAAATCCCCTGGAGGAGGAACGGCAACCCAGTCCGGTATTCTTGCCTGGAGAATCCCATGAACAGAGGAGCCTGGCGGGCTGCAGTCCTCAAAAGAGCTGAACATGACTTAACAACTCAATGACAAATGTTAAGTTTGTATAGCTACGTACACAGCTTCAGAATGATACATACACCTTCTTGGGCTCCATCTCATTCTCCGTAGAGGATCTGTTCTGTGCTAGACGAAGAGTAAATGCTATTTGGAAATATGCTTTGAAATCTTTAAAATTTGGGGGCGATGTTCTATCATCACCACCTCCTCATTAAATAGGAGAAACCCACTTACAGCTCCAGCAGTGGTTACCTCAGCTCTAGTTGTTTCAGGGTCAGGGAGGCAGGTGATATGGTGACTTCGGGGCTGTCACCTGCCTCAAGTCCTGCCTTCCCTGCAGTGGCCGTGGGAGTGTGGGGAGCGCCCCCAGAACCTCTGTCCTGCTTGTGGCTGCAGTCTGTCCTCCCTGGCCACGGCACCTGGAGACAGGTGAAGGGTCTGCACTTGGGACGTGGGCTCTGGTAAACAAGTGCCTGCTGCACTCTCTGGCTAATGTCGCCTTCTTTGGTTTTTCAGTATTTTCATAAAGTTGCTGGCCAGCTTTTACCTCTGGCATATAATCTGCTGAAGAGGAATCTCTTTGCGGAAATTATTGAAGCTCATCTGGCAAACAGGAGTCAAGAGGACGTGGACCAGCTCGCAGCGTGAGCGGGGCTGCCTCTCTGGTGTACAGGATTGCAGAGCTTTAGTGTGAAACATGTTCTGTTTTTAAGGACTACAGGAAATAAATGGATGGCAATTTTACTTTTCTAAAGCTCTAGTGGCCTGCTTTTCTTTCACAGACAGTTGGGTCACCTGCATGGAGATGCCCACCTCACCTACAGAAGAGGGGGTTCAGCCCCACTGTCCCCTCCAATAGCAGGCCATGCCCAGCGCCTGTGGATGAGCCCAGAGGAGTTGGGTCCCGAGACTAGGGGTTAACATGAGCTGCAACCACAAGGATGGGGCCTTGGGGCCCACCCTAGACCCTCCCCAGCTTCAGGTGGACAGCATTCACTCAGCCCCTGGCGTCCATTCCTTCTGGCACTGCTCCCAGGGCTTGGCCTGTCAATACAGCACAGGGTGTGGACACAGTGTGTACTCCACACACCAGGAGGGTTTTCCACGACAAAGTACACACTGGGTCTACAGTGCAGTCCAAGGGGAGCTGTGTTTCACCAGACGCAGATCCTTTTAAAACCTGACAAGACATCCCTCACCTTAAAGACTCAGAGCTCACGCTCAGATGCAAAGCAGCAAGCTGTGGCTGGGCCACAGGCCCATGAGCAGAGCTTCCCCCGAGGTCACCTGGCTCACCCCCATCTTGTGGGACCAGCTGGGCCTGCCCACAGAGCTCTCCAAAGTTGTGTCGCCGCCTCCCGAGTCCCAAGACCTGGGAGTCTTCGGGATGGCGGGAGCAGGACACTCCCCGGGAGGCCCTGCAGTCAGACAAGCCTCCGAACAGACGGGCGCCTGGTGAACACGGTGCCCCTCGCTCGGTGCTGAGGGAGTCTCCAGTACTGCCAGGGGGACACGCTGAAGACACGCCCACCAGTCACAACTCCCCTCAGCTGCAGCCTATGTCCGGCTGGTGAGACGCAGCAGACGGGGCCTCAGTCCCATCCAGGATTGGCCCGTGCTGACAGAGGGCCCAGGCTCTGATGCAGTCCGTTCCCTGAGCTCTACCTCCAGGTCCCAGGCACATCTGAACTCCAGGTGCTTTGTATTAAGAACCCGACACTGTATAGAGTGTGTTAAAACATAGTCTAACCTTTGAAGCAGCACTTGAGCTCTTTCCACAGATTTAATTTCTAAGGTCCTTGTTAATATTGCAGAAGTATTTAGAAATAGTTGTTAATGCATTTACCTTAATCTCAAGTGTACCTTCCATTAAAATGATGCAGGCTGGCTAGAAACTCTCGATTCCTTTAACCGTGCTACTTGTTGATACAACCACCTCAAATTTAAGTTTTCTAAATTTGCCTTCTTGTGATTTAGTAATACAGATTTCAACAGGACTGCTTATCAAGGAATAAACGAAAGGGTAAAAATAAATTCAGCTTACCATCCATTCCTCACACACCTGTGTGCACACCATCAGAAGGCTTGGTATATCAGAACCAAAACAGGGTTTGGGCACCAGTGCCAAGAACATGGCCGTTACAATGTGAAGACTACAGCTACGGGCAGGGCTTCCTGACAACAGGCCTGTGAAGACACTTCCAGGCTCCACACCCAGCAGCTGTGTCCGAGGCCTGGTCACACATTTTGGGAGGGGCTGGCCTTCCAAGGATGGAGACTTGGTCATTCAAGAGCGAGCTCCTGCCAGCCTGACACCAAACCTCCCCTTCTTACCTGCTTCCTGCTCTGGAGGCCTGGTCCCTCGAAATCTCACCAGACATTTTCAGGTCCTTTCCAGCGGCCGCTGTGGCTCCCGGATGCCACCTGCCTTCCTGTTCATTTTCCCCCAGTACCTGGGTTCTTTCATGAATAAAAGCAGCTTCACCCAATTTAACAAAACCATTACCCGACTCAGACTTAGCTTAAGCTCACACCTGGAGCTTACAAACTGTCTTCCCTACAACTTCTCAAGCATGTGTAGAACGATCCAGCCAAGAAGGAAGGGGAAGCGGTGAAACCTCACCCACGACAGTGCTCCCATCTGCGTCCACATGGAGTCACCCTGTGGCACCAGTGCAGAGCTTTCTGCTGCCCAGCACCTGCAAGTCCTGTGTATGCAGACAAGCCAGCTGACACCCCAACCCCGCCAAGCCCCTGCCCTCGTCCCTCCANCCAAGAAGGAAGGGGAAGCGGTGAAACCTCACCCACGACAGTGCTCCCATCTGCGTCCACATGGAGTCACCCTGTGGCACCAGTGCAGAGCTTTCTGCTGCCCAGCACCTGCAAGTCCTGTGTATGCAGACAAGCCAGCTGACACCCCAACCCCGCCAAGCCCCTGCCCTCGTCCCTCCAGCGCCGAGACCTACCTGGTGTCCTCACCTGCCAGTGGGTCCCACCTGGAGACAGGTGCTCCTGCCCCCCGCCACGGGAAGCCTTGTCAGCCTGCTGTGCACTCACACCTCACCCACCTCGTCACTCATGACCAGCATCCCTACCCCCGAGGCCATGTCATGCCCCTCTCCCCCAGGCTGGCGGATTTCTGCCCAGACACTGACCAGGACAGCATGAGGCTCCCCAGGATGACATAAACACAACGTGCTCGGCAACCGCAACACCAACTCATGACATGTACCAGCATCTGATGCTCATGCCCAGCAGTCCCAGGAGCACACTTGGTGCTCAATCATCGCGTGAACAGCACAAGAGCAACAAAACAAGGGGTCCTGGGCGTGCCAGGACCAGGTTCACTCCCTGGACGCCACGGATACCGCTGCACAGCGCGTCTCCCCTCCCCATAGGCAGTTCTGTTTGCAAACCTCTGTGCTTGTTCTCAGAAACACAGTCTGCAGTGACTTACCTGTCTCCTTTGAGGTGAGGTGTGTGGTCCCTGCACCCACACACGTGCTGGTACGCACACCCTGCTGTCACCCTGGGGTCTGCCAGGTCCCCACAACTCTTGCTTGCCAAGGACAGCACTGCCTCGCAGCCCGAGAGACACAGGACACCCCGGGTCGCTGCACGCTGGGTGCCCCAGACACACGACACACAGCAGCCGTGACCCCGGGGCACGGTGACCGAGGGAATGAAAGGCCAAACCACACGTTGTCATATAGATTTTAATAGGTTTTCTGATTGACTCATCACAGTCACCATTTGTACTGTAATGATATGCAGCTTTACTACACTAGTATAAATAAACAGATAAATACAGCTCTAGGCAACATTGCAGATGAACAAACTAGGCATTCATGAGTCAGAACTGAACACAGTTATTAAGGAGAAGAGATGCTGACACCCTGCCCATTCTCATCATACCTTCCCAGGAAAGGTACTCCAATGAGGCTCTGCCTGCGCTCCACTGGGCCAGGCACTTCCACCGCATGGTCTCCAACTCCCCTCGCTGGGCTGAGATGCAGACACACCCAACATACCAAAAGGAAAAGTGGAGTGGAGTGACACACAACCACAAGCGTGCTGGAGGCACAGCCTGCCCCTGCATCTCTGCAGGAAGGGCACACACTGAGGAGAGAATCGGCACCCGCCCAGATGTCAGTGTGGAGCAGGACCTGAAATCGGAAAGGAAACGAGGGAGCCAGAACACACCGTGTGCCGCCACATGTGACGCGGCGCGGCCACGGAGCCTGCACACTCACTGGGCCTCGGGCAAACGCATGGACGAGAGGTTGAGGAGACCAGCTGACCGTGGTTCCGGAAGGGCTGTCTGCACATGCTGGGAAGCAAGTGCAGAGGTGGCCCGAAGGGGGAAACAGGACAAAACACTAACTGCAGGCAGAGCAAAGCTCAGGTGTGGAATTCCCAACGTCTGCTCACCTCTCAATAGTCATTCTAATATGGCTTTGAGATCTTATAAATCCTCAGCATCATAAAGATCTTCTGTGATCTCCCAGACCTTACAGGTTTATTAAGAATCAAGAGGTGAACAATCACTTTCAAAATATAAAAACACAGCTCATTGCAAGATGTGTTTCAGAAAAATGTGTCTCTAAAAATTCATTTTGCCTCCCAAGATGCATAATCCAGAATTTTCAGGCTAGTGCTTCAAGTGAACTGCCTTTGCTGATGTGAATTGAGACCATGATTAAGACAGGTATTTTCCAAAACCCCAAATTCCAAACACATCCAGTACATTTTCAGCCCACTGTGCAAAAAAGTGCAGCATGGATTCAAAATGTCACTGGACACCTGGACATGACCTCCATGAAGATTCCCAAGGTCTGTTCAGATCAACATTTTAACTGCTACCTCTGCCATTCTATTTTCTGGTTTTTTTTTTAAGGTTAACACTATTTAACTTTTAATCTGCAAAATGATACATAGTGTTTCAGCTTCCAGTTAATGAGTCAAAATGGACAAGCCAGAAACACAACCCAGAGGATGGCAGTGAGAGATGAGAAAAGGTTTCCGAACACGTGTGATCACAAAGAAACAACCACACCACATCTGAGACCCTCGTTCCCACTGTAAACTTTGTTCAAATCTCCATATTTCTAAGTCTGAGTTAGTCTATAAAAATCACATTAAAAAGGTAAAAGTATTTAAGTGTGATATTAACTGATCTGTATTTTATAAATTTTAATCCATAAAAATATAAATAAGAATGGTAAATTTTTAAGAAAGAAATATACATTTAGTGCAAGTTATGAATTACATTTCTTCTTCAGTGTCAGCAGTAAAATACCTTAAGGAAAGGGAAAAAAAAAACAGACTGATCTAATTTCAAGAAAAAGAAGATTCCAGTGTTTAAACATGCGACTCATAGCAGGTGCAGCCCGACACAACACTTCCTTCTTGTCACTATCAAAGCAGCAGCATTTCCTTACGCTCAATGGTACTTGTGTTATAGTTTTAGAAACAGAAAAATCTGTGTTAAGACCAGTTCACATTATCCATCAAGTCAGAGAGGGTGAGAAAAGCAAGAAGAAAACTGTCCATCCTTACCAGTCAAGTCCCCTGTGGTGGATGCTGAACCCCTCCCCCGGCAGAGCTTCCGTGGTACCTCGCCCCAAGCACCTCGTGTGGGGACACAGCACCCACTCCCTCCCTGTGACGAGACTCCGGTAGACCACGCACATCTCAATATGAGAAAGGACTGCTCCCCACGTGCACACCACTCTCTGAGGCTTGGTGACAGCTCGCGGGGGAGGGGAGAGGAGAGGAAGCTTGTCCGGAATGTAGAAAGGTAATGCTTTACCTGTACGGTTCAGGAGTTAAACACAATAGTTTTGATTTTAAAAAAAAAGGGAGGGGGGGCAAGACCTTGCAGTCTTAGAGATGGCTCAATTCAGAGGGATCTCTTCTGACACGGGGCCTGCTGGCCTCTCTGCAGGGCCAGAGAGGGCCGGGTCGGGTCAGGGCCGCCTCCAGGGCTGAGCGCTCGGCTGGGATGGCCCCGCGCTGCTCGCCGGCGCCGGCGGGGAGGCCCGGCCGCCTCTGCCGCCCCTCTCCGCACCACAGCGGGCAAACCCGCTGCAGGAGCCCGCCGCCGCCGCCGGTCCTTCCTCCGGATCAGAGCGAGCTGCTGCTGAGCAGGCAGGCCTCCTCTCCGTCCTCCTCCCCCTCCTCCGCGGTGGGGCTCAGTTGAACATGATGGAGGCGGGGTCTTGGTTTGCCGTCTGGGCCATATGACGGAGGATGTCTTTTTTTGTGATGATACCAAGGAGGCGTCTGAAAAGGACAAGCAGAAGGTTGCCGTTAAAAGGAAGGGAAAGGAGAAGCTAAACCCACAGCTAAATCCTTTCGGCTGACAGAAGGAGAGCAAAGCAATCAGCCCGAGTCTGTATTTTCAAAAAGCACCTTGGTCAAATAACTCAACACCCAGCAGCCATGCTCGGAGGTATCGGGCATGACGCCCCTAACCGCTCAGTGTCCCTGCCCGGAGACTGAGAACCCGACCGCGGAGGCAGAGCCTCAGAGTCACGTGAGCCAGTGCGTGAGAGCAGAATGCAGAACAAGAAGGGGCGCTGAGCCCACCTGAGGACAGCTCCTTCCCGCCAGCCCGAGAGAGGAGAGAACATAATGACCAAGTCCCCTTTAGAGTGCACTTTTCTTTAAAGCCAAAACTAACTGCCTAAAAAAACTGATTTAAAGAGCGCCCAGCTGTATGCCAAATCTTCATGAAAGCACATATAATTCAGGTAAAATGCACTTAAAATGGTCAACACAGAATTTCAATCCCAAACTTCAGAACCCCAAGAATAAATCTCTAGGATGACCCAAGTTTCTACTACAGTCATCAATGTCTTCCTTTTCTGATTTTAGTCAAAAAGGTACAGTGCTTTTATGAAAGTCTGAGTTGTTAACGCTTACGTTAAAAGATAGGTTTAAAAAAAAAAAAAAAAAAAACCAAGAAGCAGTCCCAGAAGATTATTACAGATGAAGCAGAAAGCAGAAGAGGTGAGTAGTTACTTATTTTTCTGGCCAGTGCTTTCTTCAAAAAGGATGCATGGAGATCAGTGCTGGACTGAAGACTACAGGGACAGGCCTCACGGAGGGCTAACCACCACAGGCAAAAGAGCCCAGCTGAGACTGCCAGAGCCAGACAACTTATCAGAGAACTCAAAATCCTCTTTAGTCACGACTCCACTGGGACCCATGGCCAGGTACAGTCACCACACGTGACCCTCAGCCACTGCCCACACTCTAGAAACAGCCTACAGAGGGTGCTGGAGCCCAGGCCCCGGGATCTGAGGGTGTGTGGGGCGGGCGGGCTGCTGAGCTGGGTAACACTACGTGTGCACATGTGGGGTTAGACTCCTCATGGCACAGCCAAGACCAGGGCAGAAAGACAGGGACGGGCTGGGGGGGGCTCCTGGGTGGAGTGGGGATACCTGCTGTAGGACTGTACAGACCACACTGGCTACAGTGCTAAAGCCAAGGAGAGGCTCTGGTGGCCAGGAGGTGGCCTGCTGCTTCCCAGGGCAGGGTGTGCACACACCCCAGTGTGAGCAGGAGGAAAGGTCTAGGTAGCCTGAGGGGCGGGGCACGGGCACGGAGCCACCCCCCGCCCGGGCTGGGGAGCAGCCGCGTGATCACCAGGGGCTCGGCGTGCCGCGTCAGCTCCTCCAGGTGCGCTACCATGTTCTTCTTGGTGATGATCCCCAAGAGGCTCCTGCAACAGACCACGTGATGCTAATGACTGCGGGGGACTCAGGGAGGGGCCCTACCATCATGATACAGAGGGCAAGAAAAAGCTAAAACATGAAGGGCTTCAGAAGAATACACACAGAAGTGCTCTGAAACCCCAGGTACCACTGCGTTACTTCTACTGACTTTTGCATGTGATGTGACCCTACTTTAAATACTGGTGGGCAGCTGTCCTTCTTAAATTAAAAATCAAGATTATAAAAGCTCAAAATGAAGATGACTCCAGAAAAAGTTCAAAGAAATGCCATCAGTACAGAGCTGTCCAACTCTGAACCATGGCGTCATGTTCTTTCCACAGAGGACCTGCTTCTCATTCCTGAAGGGCCAGCCCCCGGCCCTCCTCACTGCATCTGCCTTTATAATGGAAGTCAGTAAGTTCAACTCCAGTCTATGAGGTATACACCATGGGTGCCGAGAACCTTAAAAAGCTTTCGTCTTTAAATTCTGGGAGCCCCTCCAGCACACCCTGCGGGGTGACGGGACACCCTGCCATCTGGCTAGGTCAGTTCTGTGTCGCCCTGCCTCAGACCACCCAGGCTTCCTGAAGAACAAACGTCAGCAGGGGGCCTGCTCGGTCAAGGGCTCTGGGCCCACAGGAGGCTGCTTATACAGCGGTCAGCCAGGGGGCAGGGAAGGCCCCCAGGGAGGGATGGGCAGGATGCAGGCAGGGAAGGGACTGGGAGAGGCAAAAACCACTTCTTGGCAAATGTCTTTTCATCTTTTACAACGATGCACTTATCCTTAAGAACAAAGACAAGCTGAACAGTTCTCAGAGCGTGGGAGCACGTCTCCCTTCAATGGCTCAGAACATGCCCCACATAAAATAAGCACCCACTCAGTTCTAAGAGAAACAATCACCAATTCACCTGCATATATGGTTGGAATCAAGAAAACTGAGCATCTTGACATTAAGAACCCCAGTTTAATTCTTACTCGTTCTTCTCTACCCAGTTACATACAAAGATTAATTTCAGTTACTAAGTTAGTAAGCTCTGCTAAACCTCGAGGTACACAACGAATTTATTAAGGACAAAATGGCAAACTTATACATTTATAAAGTAATCTTTGTATTTACAAAGTAACAGCCATAAAAAGAGGAAATACATGTTTCCTCTCTTTAGTTACTGGAGAAAAGAGATTTCAGAGTAATAAGGACAAACTCAGTATCACTTTATTAATTTCAGAAATCTGACTCCTGTAAAAGATGATTTTGTTCCTTGGGGTGCACAACGCTGTAAGAGCAATAAGGCTCGACCAGCACCCTGCCCCAAGGTATCTGTGTCCAGAAACACCAGGCCCAGGAGCCCCTCTGCCCCGCCAGCTTCTTCCCCCAAAGGTGCACATTTGGAAAACCATGTTCACTGTCCGCCCCGTGTGCGAAGCTCCACAGTAAAGAAACCTCTACAGCATTTGATCCAACACTTTCCTGACTCACATGGCCACAGAACTCATTCTGAGCGGTTCCTGTGAACGTCCTGCTGGTTCCACCAAAGCTGAAGGATTCTGAGAGATTCTGCTTATCAGAACACGAAACATGGGCAAGACCCTCCCCCCAACCTCGTTCTCTCCTTTCATTTGCAGGTCTGGATTCCTCAAGTCGTCTTCCCCTGAACACACGGCTGTTTTCCACCTCTAAGGACTCAGTATGAAACTAAAACATGTTGACCATTAGACTCTCCACTAAAATGCAGAAGACACGTGCTCTCTTCCTATATCAGCCTATTTTCCTTGAAGGACAAAAATAAGGAAAAGGTAATCACGGCACCTCCCACCCCAAGCTCTCTTATGAAAAGGCAGGCTCAAGCTAGAACCTGAGCTGTCCGCCCTGACCAGCACCGCCCCCATTCACTCCTCTCTAGCACCTGTGCCGCTCAACAACCTGGCACGGTCAGTGGAGTGCATGGCGGTAACGAACGCCACGGCCTGTGATGCGCTTCAGCAGGACTGCACCAGGACACGCCCACTGGTCACGACTTGGGAGGACCAGCCACGGGAGGCACAGAGAGCAACACGGAGCAGGTCAGAGTTGAGGATGCCCTGGCCTGGCTTCCGACTGAGCTGTTCCTTACTAAAGGGACCCCCACCCGTAAAGCTTTTGAAAAGGTACTCCATTTACCGCCTACTTATTAAGCTTTTAAACAAGGAAGTTTGGTACCATTATTCTTTAAACAACCCTAAACAAAAGAAAACAGCTATTTTGCTGACATACATCTCTTCTCCCATCAGTATCCGTGATACCTGATCATCCAGTGCCCTGCCCATCACTGAAGACAAGCCAGAGGGTAAAACCGCCTCGCACACCAGTTATAAACCTGGAGGCTGCACACCAAATAGACCTGCTTGGTCGACGGCCATTTATCTTTCATTAGTTGTAAAATAATGTAACGTAAAATCCAGATTTCTGACGACACATCAATAACTACAAGATATGCCCCACATAAACAAAGCCAGCGTTACACCGTCACGTGACGGCCGACACGCAGCTCAGCCCAGTCCCCGACCCTCCTGCCCCAGCCTTTCTGGAGCCACTGCTTCTCTCAACCCCAGTCCAGCTGACACCCATTAACTGGAGGAAACCGCAAAGTGGGAGGATTTCCCCCTACTTTCTCATTTCCCTATGGATACACTAAAATAAATGGGACAAAACTAATCCTTAGAAAACCTCAAAAAGTCTCATTTTAGGGAAGGGATTTAAGAGGAAAGCTGTGAGAATCTGCTTTTCTCTCCCACAGTGAGTTGGAGAGGAGAAAAATCTTAATTTGAAGCAACTAATCATGAACATGAAAAATACACAAATCAACTAATATTTGCAGAAAACCAACCATGTGCAAAATTTAGTGCCAAATACCCTAGGAGGCCAAACCGCATGCCTGTAGCTACGTAAGCTCATGGTCTGATGCCATGACTCCTCACGTATGAGGCACATAAGCCAACCTTAGCAGTCCACCCAGTCATATTTGACAACTAGTTACCAAGTCAAAATGAGTCAGCTCAGTCATCATATGTATACACGCACAAACATGGCTTTTCAAACATGGGACGCTGGTTTAACAACTAAAATTCAAATATTCAAATGCAGCGATATCACTATGTGATAAACAACAGAAACTGTGTCATCATGTCACACATGGGACCTTGAGATTCTTTACACTGAGACACTTCAAAACATGAACACTTTAATACTGAAGGTAAATTATTTTATAGGATAATATGAAAATATCTATTCAATTTTCAATGCATTAACTTGCAAACTTTTCACTTTTACGACTTTATTTTTCAGATCAGTTTTGTTCAGTCACTCACTTGTGTTGACTCTTTGCAACCCCATGGACTACAGCATGCCAGGCTTCCCTGTCCATCACCAACTCACAGAGCTTGCTCATGCCCATCAAGTCGGTGATACCATCCAACCATCTCATCAACTGTCATCCCCTTCTCCTCCTGCCCTCAATCTTTCCCAGCATCAGGGTCTTTTCCAATGAGTCAGTTCTTCGTATCAGGTGGCCAAAGTATTTGAGCTTCAGCTTCAGCATCAGTCCTTGCAATGAATATTCAGGACTGATTTCCTTTAGGATGGACTGGTTGGATCTCCCTGCAGTCCAAGGGACTCTCAAGAGTCTTCTCCAACACCACAGTTCAAAAGCATCAATTCTTTGGCGCTCAGACTTCTTTATAGTCCAACTCTCACATTCATACACGACTACTGGAAAAACCACAGCCTTGACTAGACGGACCTTTGTTGGCAAAGTAATGTCTCTGCTTTTTAATATGCTGTCTAGGGTGGTCATAGCTTTTCTTCCAAAGAGCATCTTTTAATTTCATGGCTGCAGTCACCATCTGCAGTGATTTTGGAGTCCAAGAAAATAAAGTCTGTCACTGTTTCCATTGTTTCCCCATCTATTTGCCATGAAGTGATGGGACCGGATGCCATGGTCTTAGTTTTTTTAATGGTGAGTTTTAAGCCAGCTTTTTCACTCTCCTCTTTCACTTTCATCAAGAGGCTTTTTAGTTCTTCGCCATGAGGGTGGTGTCATCTGCGTACCTGAGGTTATTGATATTTCTCTCAGCTATTTCTCCCTGCATGTTCTTCAGCTATGCATATGTGAATTAGTGCATACGAATGTTCCCTGAATATTCTTTGTAACAGTATAATTCAAGAGAATGGTCACAGTCAACCAGAAGGCAGGACAATGGACTGACCATGACCCTTGGCAAGGCTGTAAGCTCTCGGCTCCTGCCCACCAGCATCTGCTCACTGTTATCACACTGACTACTACCTATTTCCTGTTCTCCCCTTTCGTGAGCAGTATTATTGCGATTGTTTTTTCTCATCAATGCAGTCTGAGGGCATCTGAACCAGAAAACTTGCCCTTTGGTTTCCAGAACAGTGAACATTCCTTACAGGCTAAAGACACTTTGGACTGTGAACATCAAGCCGGATGCAGTGGCTGAGGAAGACCATGGAGCTCCTTCATAAGAAGGATAAGGGTTATGATCTGGCAGGAAGAGTGTTGCACAGATGAGTATTTTAGTTGCCCAAGGAGTCTAGACTACCTGATGCCAATTCTCAACCTTTCCATTACTAGCACCCTCTTAGAGTTTTAAATATTAAATTACACAACGAGGCTTGCATCTAGAGGCCACGTGGCACCATACTGGTGGGCGATATGCAGGCGGAAGTTGCAGGGTGGGTCTCTGTGGAGAACTCCTCGGAGGAAGAGTCGAAAGAGATGGCACCGGCAAGCCTGCAACAACCTGGGCTGACCAGCCGTCTGCAAGCTCAGAGCAGCCACAGAGAGCCAAGGAAGCCCCAGATACTTTGTTCTGGACGCCCTGAACCCACCACCACTCCCAGCAACTACCTGTACCTGGATTCCATCATGTAATAAAAAGAAAACCCTTATCTTGGAAAAAAACAAAGAGAGAACTCCCTGCCCTTGATCAAGAGCTCATCCCTCCATGGATTCCTCCCTGCTTCCTGGAGCTACCTTCAGTGGCTAGCACAGTGCAAATACTAGCCATGAGTCATGCTCCCTCGCTTCTATTTGTATTCCAGACCCTTACGGGCTAATACATTGTCCCAGAAATCACAGCACTTTCCTGGTGGTCCAGTGTTGAAGACTACTGCCAATCCAGAGGGCATGGGTCCCATCCCTGGTTGGGGAACTGAGATCTCACATACCACACGGTATGGCCAAAAGAAACACAAAAAAAGAAATCACCAAGAAAGAGACGGACTCTCCTTGTCGACAATCACATCAAACAGCAAGAGGCAGGACTTCTGAGCTGGGAGGCTACTGCCCCCTGGACGACCTGTGCTGACCACGGGCCTGGGCACGGCTTCCCACGTGGACGACCGCCTCCATCCAGAGAGGCCGCGGGGGCGCTGCAGCCCGAGGCGCCCTCCTCCTGCCGTCCCCCAGCGGGGCCTTCCTGTTCTGTCTGTGCAGGATGGCTGTGGGACCGCTGGGCCCTCCCGCGTGCAGTGTCTCCAGCAGTCTCACAGGGTGCGGGGCAAGCGCCCCACCTGCTCCACCCGGCCTCGCTGTCCTCAGCCTTCAGGTGCAGGCTCCGAGCAGCGAGCACAGCGTGGTGGGAACCAGGGGGCCGGAGAGAAAGGGCGGCAGGGAGGCCCACCGCGGGCCCGGGAACGGGGAGCAGCGCCAGGCAGCAGGCTGGCGCCAGGGCCAGAGGCGCGGTGTCTCCCTGCTCCCCAGCTCCCACCAGACCACACTTCCCCAAACTCCCACGGGGAGAAACACGGCCAGGTTATGTGCGAAGGGCAGAAAAACCAATGTGTGCATTTTAAATACATAAGTGTTTATCTGCCAGCACTGTATGCACAGGATCTGCAGATGGAGACTGTGGAAAAATGGAAACAGAGCATTTGCAAAAGGCTTTCAGCTAATCCACCAGCTTTGTCTAATTATACACAATTTCCATCACCACACAATAAATCACATAGTAAACAGCCAGCTCTTCAGAGAGTTATTACTGTCCTAGAGACAGACACTCTGACCGTGAAATATCTTCAAGAACAGGCCGCTGCAGTGCTCCATGCAGCGGGGTCCACGGCTCTCCGAGAAGGGACCCATCAGCTTGGAGGCCCCCAGTCTCTCCGCGACCCCCTAGGACACATCGCCTCCCTGCAGCCTGAAGTGCTCCTGGTTCAGCAGAGACCTAGCAGTCGACACTTCGCCCATCCTTGTAAGTGGGACTCTGAGGGGCTAATCCGGAACGGCAGACCTGCCCTGGGGGCCTGACTGGGCTCGCCTCACCCGACCCCGAGGGCCCCGCACAGGAGGGGGACACACCCACCCGTTGTGTGTGACGAGGCACTGGCGCAGGCCCAGCTTCCGGAAGATGTCCACCACGATTTCCATGGGCGTGTGGTCTGTCACCGTGAACGGGCTCATGTCCAGGATGCTGCGGAGCTTCAGCGGCCGGGGGCTCTCGGCCGGCAGGGACGGGGTGTGCTGCGCGAAGCACACGCGCGAGCTGCCCACAATCCCCTCCTGCTTTTTCCGGGCACTTTCTGCAGAGACAGAGAAGACCACCCATTACACACTGACAGGGCTCCTTCTGTTTTAATGGCGACCTGCTTATTCGCAGACTTAAAACGATAAACAAACATATCCTTTTGACCTCTTCATTTTTTCCTCTCTTCCTAACCAAGAAAAAAAAAAAACCCACTGAAAAGCTATTTCGCGATCTCTTGTACTCAACAGAATCAGAATCCACTAATAACAAACCTTTGTGCAAGTAAAATATTTTTGCTGTAATCCTTAGCATGGCATGATTTTCGTTGCTGCTGTTTAACTCTGACGGTCCAGGAAGCGTGCTGGGACCATGGGAGCTGACACCTGCACAAGCAATGAGACAGCCCTCACTAAGGGAGCCTCCCGTCCAGGGCTCGCCCTCGCTGGGTCCACAGGGAACTCCAGCCTCCTGCCAGGACCGCACTGTCTGTCCCTTGCTGCCGGTGCGCCCGCCTTGTGTCTGCTTCCTCTGCCACCTCTCAATGTGCAAGACAGGTCGTGGCCAGGAGGCAGAGCACTGCCGAGGAAGTACACAGACCACGGGGCGGGAGGAGGAAACCCACAAAAGGGAGCGCATACACAAGGAAAAGGAAAACGCTCGTGTTCCTGCTGCTGAGTCAGTGTGAATTCAAAACTGTGTACACGCTTGGCATCTGTCAGACTGAACATTATTTTGAACAGAAATTTTGCTACAAAAACATTTAAACAAATGCACTAAGCATCAGTCCTGCGTGAACAGTGAGCACAGTTCGTAGACACAAGCTGCAACTCTTTCCACTCCTTCTGATCACTAAGGCCTGGCTTCACCGTGCGGTAACGCCCAGTGGGGTTCTAACACTGGGACTCCCGAACACAGCTTGAAAGCACGAAGACGACACAGGGGAGGAGAAAGCCCCTCAGCAACGGACATAAATGACTTCGGAAAAATGCTTGATGGGCTGTTGTTAGCCCAAGGAAGCATCAGGTTACTGGCCCATCACGAATGACAGTCACTCCAAGTGCTTTATACAGCTAACCCCAATGGTCAACCTGAAACCTGAACTGAGCACGTATTATACCATCAGTGCAACAAGCGGAGAGACTGCTTAAGTATACATCCAATGATAAAACAGTCCCAGAAGAGTTTAGAAAAACGCTATCGATGACTAATTCATTTACTTTTTCCTGGAACTACGGGCCTTTATACCTGCACAAGCAAGGAGACAGCCCTTACTATGGGACACAGAGGCACGCGCCTAGGGAGCCCATCGGGGACTCTAATGTGTGGTCTGAAGAATACCGCTTTTATGTGAAGGCCGGCATCACTGACACAACNGGCTTTCAGCTAATCCACCAGCTTTGTCTAATTATACACAATTTCCATCACCACACAATAAATCACATAGTAAACAGCCAGCTCTTCAGAGAGTTATTACTGTCCTAGAGACAGACACTCTGACCGTGAAATATCTTCAAGAACAGGCCGCTGCAGTGCTCCATGCAGCGGGGTCCACGGCTCTCCGAGAAGGGACCCATCAGCTTGGAGGCCCCCAGTCTCTCCGCGACCCCCTAGGACACATCGCCTCCCTGCAGCCTGAAGTGCTCCTGGTTCAGCAGAGACCTAGCAGTCGACACTTCGCCCATCCTTGTAAGTGGGACTCTGAGGGGCTAATCCGGAACGGCAGACCTGCCCTGGGGGCCTGACTGGGCTCGCCTCACCCGACCCCGAGGGCCCCGCACAGGAGGGGGACACACCCACCCGTTGTGTGTGACGAGGCACTGGCGCAGGCCCAGCTTCCGGAAGATGTCCACCACGATTTCCATGGGCGTGTGGTCTGTCACCGTGAACGGGCTCATGTCCAGGATGCTGCGGAGCTTCAGCGGCCGGGGGCTCTCGGCCGGCAGGGACGGGGTGTGCTGCGCGAAGCACACGCGCGAGCTGCCCACAATCCCCTCCTGCTTTTTCCGGGCACTTTCTGCAGAGACAGAGAAGACCACCCATTACACACTGACAGGGCTCCTTCTGTTTTAATGGCGACCTGCTTATTCGCAGACTTAAAACGATAAACAAACATATCCTTTTGACCTCTTCATTTTTTCCTCTCTTCCTAACCAAGAAAAAAAAAAAACCCACTGAAAAGCTATTTCGCGATCTCTTGTACTCAACAGAATCAGAATCCACTAATAACAAACCTTTGTGCAAGTAAAATATTTTTGCTGTAATCCTTAGCATGGCATGATTTTCGTTGCTGCTGTTTAACTCTGACGGTCCAGGAAGCGTGCTGGGACCATGGGAGCTGACACCTGCACAAGCAATGAGACAGCCCTCACTAAGGGAGCCTCCCGTCCAGGGCTCGCCCTCGCTGGGTCCACAGGGAACTCCAGCCTCCTGCCAGGACCGCACTGTCTGTCCCTTGCTGCCGGTGCGCCCGCCTTGTGTCTGCTTCCTCTGCCACCTCTCAATGTGCAAGACAGGTCGTGGCCAGGAGGCAGAGCACTGCCGAGGAAGTACACAGACCACGGGGCGGGAGGAGGAAACCCACAAAAGGGAGCGCATACACAAGGAAAAGGAAAACGCTCGTGTTCCTGCTGCTGAGTCAGTGTGAATTCAAAACTGTGTACACGCTTGGCATCTGTCAGACTGAACATTATTTTGAACAGAAATTTTGCTACAAAAACATTTAAACAAATGCACTAAGCATCAGTCCTGCGTGAACAGTGAGCACAGTTCGTAGACACAAGCTGCAACTCTTTCCACTCCTTCTGATCACTAAGGCCTGGCTTCACCGTGCGGTAACGCCCAGTGGGGTTCTAACACTGGGACTCCCGAACACAGCTTGAAAGCACGAAGACGACACAGGGGAGGAGAAAGCCCCTCAGCAACGGACATAAATGACTTCGGAAAAATGCTTGATGGGCTGTTGTTAGCCCAAGGAAGCATCAGGTTACTGGCCCATCACGAATGACAGTCACTCCAAGTGCTTTATACAGCTAACCCCAATGGTCAACCTGAAACCTGAACTGAGCACGTATTATACCATCAGTGCAACAAGCGGAGAGACTGCTTAAGTATACATCCAATGATAAAACAGTCCCAGAAGAGTTTAGAAAAACGCTATCGATGACTAATTCATTTACTTTTTCCTGGAACTACGGGCCTTTATACCTGCACAAGCAAGGAGACAGCCCTTACTATGGGACACAGAGGCACGCGCCTAGGGAGCCCATCGGGGACTCTAATGTGTGGTCTGAAGAATACCGCTTTTATGTGAAGGCCGGCATCACTGACACAACCACACTTACTGAGCACGCACCAAGTACCAGGACAGCTCCTAGATTCGGTTTTTGGAAAAAAAAAAAAAAATTGTTTTTGAATGTTATTCAAGGCCTTTGCAGCGGAAATCATCATCTGAGTTTTGACAGGACTCCCTCTTCCTTAAGGAGTACACGCAGAGGCAGAGTTACACCCCAGGAGAAGGCCTGCTTGTAGTAACTCAGGAAGCAAACAGGTCTCTATATGCACAGCACGGTGTTTCAACTGCCTAAGCAGGTGGAAGGCTGATGTGAACTCCTCTAAGGAGACACACGAGAGATGGTCAAGGGGCCAGCGTTCGGACTCCTGAGTAAGCACCGCTCCACGGTCTGGGGTTGGTAAGCCTGCTGTGGGGAGAGCCTGAGCAGGGTCTCCCCTGGGTGCGCTAGGGCTTTACTCGGCACAGGTGCTCCTGAGGGGGCGGGAGAGCCGTGCGGCGAGGCAGCAGCCTACCCCTGTGCCTGCACCTCTCTGACCCTGGGCACTCTGTCCATGGCATTCAAGTTCTCACACATGCACAGTCTCCCTGTAAAACCCACGGTTCCTAGTACACAAACAGAAAGGAGCAGGCCCATTTTTACACCCTAAGGTGGAACACAGGAAAGACAATTCCATTCACAGGAGAAGTACTGTTCACTATATGCTTCACTTTGCTTTTTATTTACTTCTGTATTAGTCTTTTGGTCGCAGCACAGGGTATGTGGGATCTAGTTCCCTGACTAGGGATCGAACCTGGGCCCCCTGAATTAGCAGCATGCAGTCTTAACCACTGGGCCACCAAGTCCTGTGCTTCATTTTAAAGACACCCACACAACACTCAGCCTTACTAATACATCTGGACCCAAAAAGGCAGGAGGCGTGTCTCTCCATTTGGACTACACTTGAACACAGTAAACTGCTGTTCACTCCTGGTGAGGGCACGTGGCAGAACCACGACTTAAGAGTCTGAAAATGTCTCACAAAATCACACGTGTGTCACTCTCTGACTCAACACCTCCATTTCCAGTATTTGCCGACTTCTGTGCACAGAGAAAACATCAACTGTGTGAGGTTATCAGCTGTGTGAGGAAGCAGTGTTTATCGCAGCAGCAAAAGGGGAGCATCTTCAGCGTCCCTCAGTGGGAAGCTGGCTTATAATCACGGTGGATTCCACGGCACCTCCACCCAGTGGCGCTAAAGCTGCTAAAGATAACATGGTCTGGAGAGAGGCCCAAGAGCTCCCCGTACAGTGGAAAAGACGAGACATAGAGCAGCGCACGATACAACCTGCTGCTGAAGAAAAAAAGGGGAAACACACAAGCTGACGTACATGAGCACGGAGTGCTGTCCACAGAAACGGCGGAAGCCGCCCAAGGGCCTGCCTGCAGAGGCAACCAGCGACTATGGCGGCACGGTGAGAGGTTTCCACTGTATGTTTAACCTTCTTGAATTTGAACTCTGTGTATGTACTGCCTACACATAGACTTAAAAAAATAGTTTTAATAAAAATAACATTAAAATGGAGAATTTATAAATAAATCTGGGGAAAAGTGGTCTTTTAAATCTTGAGTTTTCCTATCTCCAGACACAAGACAGCACATGACTTACTCCAGCATTCTTTCTTGCTAAAGTCTTTTTAGAAGTATCGTACATAAATATATATAAACAATATATTATATCTTATATATTAAACTACATATCTTACATAAATATAAACTACATACTATAGTTTATATAAATATACATAAACTACATATTATATCATATATAGTATATTGTTTATAACATAAAAAATCTAGTGCACAGGTCTATTTTTCCCATTCAATAACTAAAACTTCAGCAAAATATATGTGCATTAACATTTAAGGTATGGTACAACAGACCACAATGTAACCAAGCTTTCTGACAACAGGGTTCACGAGAACTCACAGACCTAAGGCATCCCCAGTCCCTGAAGCCTGTCATGCCAATATTTTATTTCCCAAGACAGTAATAAAAAATATTTTAAAATATATCCACAGAATCAATGGGAGTACAAATAATTCTTAACTTTACCATCGTCTTATCTTTTAAAAACCTGGGCTTTTTCCTTTATATTTCTAACGTCAAAATTCTGACACTTTTCTTCCTCATTTACTACTACAGCTTACAGTGTAAAAAAGTAAAGAAGGAAGCTCTTCTCTGACGGCACGTCGGCCGTGGCGGCGGCCCGGGGGTGGCCGCGCCTGTGCACAGCCCTGACGCCATGCACACTGGGACCCTCACCCCTTGGCCTCCAGCAGAGCCTGCAGTGCCAGGACCGCCGGGCTGTGGAGGCCTCCAGGCTCTATCTCCACAGCTGCACCGGCTGCTCTGCAGACTTGCTCTTCTGTCTGCGTGAATAGCTTTTGTAGCTGACAGCTTCCAGTCTGACATGAGAAATACTGCTCATCACACCATCCAGCCTCCCCTCGTAAATGGTGCAAGAACCCAAATACTTCGCAGCCCTTCTGCAGCAGTCAGAGAGGTCAGCTGGAGGGTGGCGCCAGGTTCACAGGAATGACCCTTGGGGACAGGCTGAGTGCTCTGTGTGTTCAGCTCGCCCTCTACTGAGCACTAGGAGTGAGCATCAAAGCAACGGCTGGACGAAAACACCCTCTGTCACCTCTGGGGTTCTGGGAAGAGCAGTCAGACTGTAGAAAAGGAGTCAGATTATGCAGAAGTCTTACTGGCCTCATCAACACTACAGGACTACAAGGAGAGGGGATAAATACATTTTGGAGGAACAAAATTGGCTTCCTCCTCAGAAATGGTTTATCTCCAAAAAATAACACAGATGGCGAAGGCCTTTAAACTATCAATACATTTTCAGGAATGTCAGCACAGAATACAGGCGTACTTCCTTTTTTATCGTAGCACTTAACCAAAAATAAAATCTCAATTATCTTCTTCACTTGAAACTATATATTACAAATTAATAGTATAAATCTAAATTCCAAAATCAAAAAAAGCAATACCCTGTGGACTGGATATGAAACAGACCAAAGATGATGGGACTTTCAATTACTTGCATTCAAACATGAGAATGTATTTAGCTGAATACCTCAACAGTTACTAAGGCCTCATAGCACTAGTTCACATTATTATGAAAACTGTCAACAATACTCTTCTGGTCAAGAAGAGTCTGACTCCAAGCTTTCGAAATCATGCCAAATCAAAAGCTCGAATAATATTCAGGTGGAAAACAACCCACGGAAGCATAAATTCCTTTCCTAAAAAAATCCTAAGAGATGAAGAGATACACAATATACCACTTCCCCCACAAACTCAACAGATTATATTTTCCAGTTTCCCCTTCTTTCAGAAATCTATTATAGACTCGTATCTGGCCACCTTCGTGCCCAGATGCCAACAGCCAGTCAGGAAGGGGCATGTGTGTGTGCGTGCGTGCGCGCTTCCCTGCAAGGGTACCTATGGCAATGGTCAGGTCTCTCCGGAGGGCGAAGCCCACGAGTCTCTGCGACTCTCTGGACATGATGACAGGGAAGCCATTGTAGCTGGTCTCACTGATCATGTTCTCTATGTCATCCACCGTCATGTTGTCCTGGGTCAGCACGGCCAGCGGCGGGTCGCTCCTCCGAGGCCTCATGACGTCGGCAGCCAGGGTGGTGTGCGTGAACTCTTCCTTGGCATCCAGGAAGGGGTACCCGTTCAGCCGGATGTGGGCTTCATAGATGCCTTCCCTCCCGAAGGCGTCGCCCACCCACTTGCTGGTCATCACAGCAGCCATGAGGGGCACGATGTACTCCAGGCCTCCCGTGAGCTCAAAGACGATAACCACCAGGGACACGGTCATCCTCGTCACACCACCTGGAAAGCAGGAAGGGCCCGCGTCAGGAGGCACAGGGCCCCACCAACCCGCGGCAGCAGGACTGCCTCGCGAGGCAGGGGAACCCGAACTACAGACACAACTTTGTGAAAAAGATCACGGCTACTGTGGTAAGATCCCGAGAAACGCCCATCTTCTTTATAGCATTTCAAACCTGTTATACTTCACACACACACACACAGCTGACACACACACACACACACACACACACACACACACACACAGACACACACACAGCTGACCAGCTAAAACAGTCTGCTGTTCTGGTTTAACACTGTAACAGCAACATAATCTCACCCCTAGGAAAGCTGATGGTTAATTCTTAAAACAGTTTAGTGAAGCATATCATAGCTAACTTATTTACCACCCATTTACAAATTAAACTCCTGTGGGCAGAATATTAAATTAATGCATCTGTCCTCTAAATCTCTTCAAAACGAGTAAAAACATTTGGACGTCTTGTAATTTCTAATACTGTAATACCCCCTTAGGAAGGCCTTCTGAACCATTCACAGTGTCCACAAGACCACCACAGGGACCCACCCTTCCCTGACCGAGGCCTCTGCACCCACTGAGCTGCCTGCCCCCCATCTCCAGCTACTCATACCTCATCTTATTACAGTCATGCTCGCCTCATTTCCAACTGTGAAGACTTCAGGTGACCCCTTAGCACAGAAACCACCACACACTCAAAACCAAACTCCTCCTCTTCTCCAAAAAGCTCTCCATGCAACCTCCCTGATGCCAACGCCGGGCACCACGTCCCTCCTGACAACCGAGTGGCCACTCCTGATTCACCCCTTTACTCCAGCACCAAGACTCTCATCTCATCCGCTCAGATTTGCTCTGCAAATCTCTGTGCAGGGGCCCCTTTCATAGTATCTTCACTCCCACCAGCCCAGTTGGCCCTCAGGACTCTTCTTCAGCCTGAGTCGTTTCATCTTCCCTCCCTGACTGCAGCCCCCATCACCTTCCATCCACCTGACCAGCCGCATTCCCAGGTTAACCTCTCCTCGGTGCTGCTTCTACCAGGCTGCCTCTCTGTTTGACATCCTACCAGGGGATCACAGTCTATACAGTATCACGCTCAACCTCGCTCTTTCTGTTGTTAGCCTAAGAACAGAAGGCAGAAAGAACCCACCATATATGACATCTCTGCATTATGCTATGGATGCCCCAAGCGGTTTACAGAAGCTTCTATTATTTTTAACTACACGCACATTTCATCAGGTATTATGCTAACAGTTTTATATGCGTATCATTGTCTATAACCCCCAACAGCAAGAGACAAGCAGTTACTACTTACATTTTGAAGAAAATAAAAAATCAAGAAGTAAAGGAACTTTCCCAGAGTCCTCGCGTTCAAAGTGGCAAAGCCACAAACAACCTCACTACAGACTTGACCGATTCCAAACACAAACTCGTCCTGATGAGAATCACACTCCTCCTCACCAACGCAACTCCACTTCCCGAGGTGCCCACAATGCTCTTCCCTGCAACACTGCCAGTTGCTTCAGACCCCATGAATGCCAGGTCCATCACCCCAGTTCTGCTGTCTGCACACTCCTGGCCTCGTGAACCAAGCCACCCACTGCCAAGCCCACGCCTCTCTCAGCACAAAGTGCACGTCCGTCCCAGCCAAGCCCCTGCCGCCCGCTCACCTCTAGGTTCTGCAGCCCCGGTGGCAGGAGGGCCTGTGTTCACACTTCTTTCTGTGTCATTCCCCACTTCCCCATGGCATCTGCTTCTCTAGAGAGAACCACTCTCTCCGTCACTTTCTTCTAGGACACACCTGAAGATCAGTAACTACACAATTTTAACTCACTGAACAGAACTAAGTCAAAATACCAAGCATAACTAAATATTTTAACTAAAATTATGCTGATATTTTAAATATAAAAACTAACAATTTTTCATGTTCAAGAGAACAAGAAATAGATTCTTAGGAATTTAATGCCAGTGTTTTGCT
Organism: Neotragus moschatus; assembly: GCA_006410615.1. Taxonomy (NCBI): domain Eukaryota; kingdom Metazoa; phylum Chordata; class Mammalia; order Artiodactyla; family Bovidae; genus Neotragus; species Neotragus moschatus. The sequence goes on along the minus strand of SJYA01001157.1, from coordinate 1,074,804 downwards.
TTTCTCTTCATTAAAGCAGAAGCTATCTTTTCTCCTTCTGCTATTGAAGCACCTTAAGCAGAAGCAGGCTGATAAAGAAACCTTTTACTATGGCTCACGGTCATCACTGCAGAGCTGGGGTGAAGGTGCTCAGAGCTCTGCTGGAATCTGGACCCAGGAACCATGCCAGAGGTCACAGGTAAGCCAAGGAAAGAGTAAGCAACTCCTCGGACAGGACTAAACAAGCCTTGTTGTCTGAGACGTCTGCTGTCATAAAGCATCACACAGTACTGAAATGAAGTCAACCACACCTACAGTTCTGCACTAATGTGTGTTCAGGAACGGGTAAAGTGAAAACTAGTTCTGCACAGGCTGATGCCCCCGCTGGGCCCTCCTCCCTGATCACACTACTCTCCCAGCAAGCCAGCCAGCCAGGCAGACGCAGACGCACACACACAGACACACACACAGACACACACACACACAGACACACACACACCACACATAGACACACACACCACACACCCCCCCACACACACACAGACAGACACACACCACACATAGACACACACCACACATAGACACACACACCACACACACCCCCCATACACACACACCCACATACAAAACTAGTTCTGCACAGGCTGATGCCCCCGCTGGGCCCTCCTCCCTGACCCCCTACTCTCTCAGCCAGCCAAGCAGACACGTGCACATGCGCGTGCGCACGCGCACACACACACCCCAACGTGCACATGCGCGCGCGCACACACACACACACACACCCCCACACCCGCCCCCCCGCCTCGTTACCTAAGCACGCGGCCGCGCCGACCATGGCATACAGGCCGGGGGTGATGCAGTCAGCGCCGACCTCACACCACTCCTTAAAGATGAACCAGTCGTGGTGATAGTAGGCCAGCTGCTCCACCGCGATGCCCACGATGCGGCCTGCGATGGCGCCAATGGCCATGCTGGGGATGAACAGGCCAGATGGGACCTGCGACAGGGCAGATGCTCAGTGAGGCGAGTTCTCTGCGCACCTGCCCTGCACGGGTAGTAGGACCCTCCTCTCACAGGGCAAAAATAAAGCTGCAGCAAACCCTGGCAACAGTCTCCCTAACAATCCCAACAACTAAGTTACAGAGTAACAAACCACCTTCTCCAGTCCAAAGAGACGGTAACCCAAAACGTCCCCTTAGAAGGGATCAAACAGGCTTCTCATTTTCCTGCATGTTAGAGCCAGCCAGGAGGGTGGGGGTCTTAAGGCCTGCTCTGCAGTGACACAGGATGCTGAGCTGGGGCTGCCCACACTGGACAGCCACAGCCTATTTCCCGGGAATCCAGTCGGGAGGCAGAGCAAGGGCTCCCCACACTGGACAGCCACAGCCTATTTCCTGGGAATCTGGTCTGCAGTACACAAGGAGGAATTCAGAGTGTTGATCAGCTGACCTTAAAACAGATTATCGGGGATGATGGGGATGGGCCTGAAGTATCACAAAGGCTTTTGAAAGGTGAAAGAAAAATTTGCAGAGAATAAATTGAGAATGCGGAGATAAATCGAGATATGACCAGACACACTGGTTCAGAAGAGAAGGAAAGGGGCCGTGAGCCAAGGCTCTTGGAGGCTGGAAAAGGCATGAAAACTGATTTTGCCCAGAACCTCCGTCACTCCCGTGTACATGGTAACTTCAGCTCAGCGAGATCCAATTTGGAGTTCTGATCTCTGCGACTGTATTAAATGTGTGTGATTTTGTGGTGATTTGTCACAGCAGCAATAGGAAGCTAGTATGTGGCTTTAAAACATGATCACAACTCTGACACCACCCCCGAAGTAGAGAGTATGTCTTCCCAAGAACCCAGGACCTTGGTGACCATATGCAGAGAAAAACACAGCAGACAGTGTGCGCAGGAGACATCTCGGGCTGGGCTAGAAATGGTCCTCTTAGGACCCTCACTGTGGGGACCCTGAGCTGCCACAAGAGGCACCTGCCAGCCTCGCCTCCCCGACACTACCCAGGCCACCATGTCGGAAAAGCCAGAGACAGGAGAGAGACAGGCAGATGGAGAGACAGGGCAGGAGCCGTGGAGGTCCATCCCAGCTGTCGGAACCTGCTCAGCCCTGCTGCCTGACATGCAGATGGCTCTGTGATGCCTGGTCCGAGCCCTGTCTGCGGACGGCCGCAGAGCTGACCACAAACAGCCTCGCAGCTGAGTGCCCCCACCTGCTGAGCCAAGAGCGAGCGCACAGTGAGCAGCTCTCTTCAGCTGCTAGGTTTGGGGTCAGCCGCTACACAGCGACAGACACCGTGCTCAACAAGGTATCCTAAAGAAGCCTTCTTCCCACAACTAAAAAGTAAACCCCAAAGAGCTTTCTCAGCCTATATTCGTGAATCATCTTCAGATGAAACCTTTGTTTCTCTTTCCACGTACAAGTCTTGGATCCGCCACGGTTACCCCAGGATCCCCTCACAGGGACACTTACCTTGATACCAAAAGTGAACACAGTCATTATGATCTTAAATACGAGAGCCAGGCACAGCTGCCATATGGCAGAGTACACCCCCAGGCCCGCGGGACGGTCGGGGATGTCGTCCACGATCTTGCTGGCGTTCATGTCGCTCCGGTAGTCGCACAGGGAGGACGACTCCAGGGGCCCGCAGTCCGTGAACAGTTCTTTGATCAGCTCGCTGGTGTTGAGCCGTGTGTACGGGTTGGGGAAGGCGACCACCGCGGTGATGGCCGCCACCACGATGACCTCGAGGACCGGGTACTTCCCGAACTTGGTGGACTTGCGGCGGCGACACCAGGCAATGTTGGCCCTGATAAAGAAGGCTCCCCAGAGCCCGCCGAACACCCCCAGGAGGATAAAGGGAAACAGTTCAAACAGGTACCATGGAGTGTGATACTCCACGTAGAAGAGGACCAGGCGGCTGTTACCGAACGGATTGATGGATCTCAGAACAAAGGCAGCCACCAAAGCAGCAAAGAACGACCTCCACAGAGTCTTCAGAGGAAAGTAATAGCTGACCTAGAAAACCAAGGGGGAAATTAATGCAGTGATTTTAGAAAACCGCTCTGATATGTTATAACTTGAGCAGTAAATATCAATGCTCTAAATTTTGCTGCAGCTAGAATTTATACATAATGGATTTTCATGCAGTAAGAAAACACCACTATCTTAGTAACCTTGGCTATCACACCATTACAGATTCACAGTATCGATTGATTATAAATGTCTAATAACTATTTAAAATACCTAGCATTGTGTTATTTTCAAAATGAGCTTCACCCCAGCTCAGTCGTATTAGTTAAGAATAAATGTACAGTCGCCGCTCTTGTTAGTTCACAAAAAAGGGATTAAATTTCCCTCTTCTCTACTGAAGGAAAAAGAACGTAAACAATTGGGGGAGAAAAGTAAATTTTAAACTATTCCTGAGTCACATTTTTGTGTAAAAACTCTTAAGCACCAATGACAGAACAAAAACAAAATATTCTGCTTAAGTGACTAGAATTACTTCCTTAAACGTCAATAAGGGCCACAGAAGTAATCACACACAAAAGTTAAAAAGATGACTTAGAAACTGATTAAAAATCTTAAATAAAAACAAAGCTATAACTTAGCAGATAAGGACTGTTTCAAATATTTTCTATTTAATTCATTGGTGCTTACTTTTAATCATGTCAAAAAGGTTAAATTTTAAATAATCACATATATGGATAATATTTTTTAAAAGACGTCTCAATGAAGAACACACATATTACTTTTTATGATTTTTTAATGTTAGCAAGAGTGAAAAGCAACTATAAAAACAAATTTGAAAACTTAAAAACAAAGTATCTATCACAGCAGCTAAGAAGACTGCGAAGTGTGCCAAAATACACACGCAAAGGTGCTTGTGCCTCACTGTACTGCTGGTGGCAGCTGTCGTCTTGACCTACCTCTTCCAGACTAAACAGCACTCCTCCAATCGGTGCGCCAAAAGCCACAGAGACGCCTGCAGCGGAGGCAGCCGACAGCACCTACGAAGAAGATGCAGCCGTTTCATACGCTTACAGGCTCAGCAGGCCGAACTCAGGGTCTGCGTGTACTCAGAGTGTCTACATCCCCTTCCAAATTTAACTCACATGTCACCTTCCTCTCCAAGCAAACACAAATATTTCTTAAAACATTTGTTTCTCTTCTGCTTTAAAAGTCATTCAAATATTCAATACTCAGTCAAAACACATCTGCGTGAGATATACCAATGTAAACAGGATGTAGAGGATAAAAGGCAATGAATGCAAGCATCAAGGTGCCTGCGCGAGAGGACCAGCAAGCTGGGACTGGGGCTCAGGGAGAGCTGTTTGTTTTTAAGTAGGATATCATTTCTTCAGATTTCAGGGGTCCCTGCTTCATCTCTAATTATTACTTCAGTCCATATCCTAGTGAAATGACCAGGGAACTGCAAACCCACCACGTTTCCCTACATTTCCAGTCAGCTGAGTCCTCTGAAGAGATGGCTGCTGCCACCACAGAAGCCTCACATGAAGGTGCAAACCCTGGCTGCCCTGAGGGCCCAGGCTGACTGCCCCGAGTCCCTGCACACAGGCCACGGGGAAGGAAGGAACAGAACCGAGGGTCCCCCTCTAGCTCCCACCAGCATGAAGGCAAACACACACAAAGTCACTGGGCATCTACTCATAATTAACCACTTTTCTGAAGAGTCTTTATTCCTTCTACTACTTGACTCCAGCAAATATCTGAGGCTACCAATGCATTTCCTCAAATGCTGAATTTATACATCTTTGAAAGAGAAATCTGAAATAATAAAGAATTAAATTCTAAGTGTTATGACTCCATAGTCAGGTTGCTAGCTGGTAAGTTAAAAATGAACAAATACGTGTTTTACTTAAACTGTACCTGGCCTGAGAATGCAGACTCTGACAGGGAGGAGCAAAGCTTATTGTTTCAGTGTTTTTTTCCCACCAACACAACTGCAGACGGCACACCTTGCAGAATTTTCTGATTCTAGCTTTAACAGAATTTATAATCAAGCTAGCACCTATGTACTACAACACACAGATTTTTAATCTGTTCCACATAAGTATCTAAGAAGCATTTACACATATCAAAAAGAAGTGGGCAAAGGAAGGAAATCAAAATATGAGGCCTAAATGCTTTCAATTAACATGAAAGCCAGCCATGTATACCCCAAGGTGTTAGAATCAAGTTAAGTCATAAACATCACAATGTGTTTACACCAAAATCCAGGTAAAGTTAATTTCTATAATATTACCTAATAAGGTAATATTTGCACTTATAGTGAACAAATAACAAACCTTCCCCCACAAAGTCAAGGTCTAACAGCGAGTAATGGGAGTGAACTGACAGATGCAGACTAGACAGGGACACATGAAGGGATGGGGCTCCCACAGTCTGGAGCTGGTAAGAAGGTGCAAGGAGCCCACTGTTCCTCTAGAAAATATCCACAGCAACCTGCAAACACCAGGTTTCCATGTCTGCACGATCTCAGGACGACCTAAACAAAAGGGCAAAGGAAGTGGCCCTAAAGAGCCAAGTAAAGAGCAGGTGCGACACGCCCTTCACTGGGCACCAGTATCAGCTTCAGGTGGTCTGACGCCCTCTGGGTTCCCTAAGGAGCCGCAAGCCCCCTGAGGTGGCACCCCTCCTCCATAGGAAAACAGCTGGTGAGATGCCCCACTCCAGGAGAATCACTGACAGGGAGAACCAGGAGAGACAGCAATGCTACATTTGGGAAACATGGCAGAGGAGGAAAGGTGTAAGGTAAAGCAAAAGCAAAGGAAAATATTTCTGAAATCCTACTGAAACCAACAGACACCAGGCCAACTCTAGAGACCATTCAGAAAGGGGGAAGGGGTACAAGGATGCCTCACATTACAATCTGAATCTGAGTGCAGAATTTACCCAAAAAGTAGACAGTAAACTGTGAACCTGCTCAAGCAGTAAGTGCATGTAGTGGAGAGTCTCCTGCTAAATAAAGGGCAGGACACACTCACCTCTCTTTTTTTAGCTTCATTTGTGCTGTACTTCGGAAAGAGGTAGGAGAAGATGTTCCCGCAGCAACAGGCAACATGGACCAAGGGCCCTTCTTTTCCTAAACTCAAGCCTGATGCCACAGCCAGGACTAATGTGACGGTTTTAATCATTAAAGTCCATTTGCCCAAGTAGCCTCGGATGATGAATCCACTCAAAATAGTTTTAATCTACAAAGGAAAGATCAAAGCAGCTTAATTTCCTTGAAAAAACTGCAAATTTCAGTGGGCAATGGGAAGATTCACAGTTCATTTTCTCAAAGTCTGAACTATTATGCTCTATATAATAAATCTGTAGCGTATTCTACCTCTCTTCCCCTCGAGGGTAGAAGGCAGCCCTAGCTCATGAACCAAACTGAAATACCAGGCCAAAATAAGGGGCTACAGGCTTCGTTACGGGAGGTACAATTACATAACCAGCTAATGGCAAATCCCAATATTTCTACTATAGAAATATAATACAGTTAGATACATTTCAGATACTCTGTGTCAGAAATAAAGGTATTTTGCCTTTAAAGACAGTATGTCTTCTCAGAGAAAAATGTGTAATTACGTGTAATATTTTCTTATGTATTAAGAAGGACGTGTGACAACTGGTGAATACTATATGGTATTGTTCCGTATTAAAGATGTTCTTAATACAGCTTTATGATCACTAACATTGCTTTTAAAAGTATGCACTAGAAAAAGCTACTAACTTATTTAAGACAGAAAAATAAAAAGGAGGGGGGGGGTGGAGAAGTAAGTTCATGTTCAATCCTAAATGTATTCTTCACGTTATTACTGATAAAAAGTAAAACCTCAAACTTTATACTATGATCAAATATTTAAAATATAAAATCATTATAAATATTTGCCAAATTCAAGGATTATCTTATCTTAATTTAGAAAGTTATAAAAAGAGAATAAATATATTCAAATCCAATTCATAAGAGAAAAACATCAACTAATTCACCAAAGAATTTTAGGCTGACATTTTCCAAGTTCTTGGTGTTTAACTGAGTGCTGATATTTGTTTAGTTAATTACATTAGCGCCAGAAGAAAAAAACAACGACCTCCCCAGAAAACAATGACATGACTACAGGGAAGGACTTCTTTCAACAAAGTCTACTATCGGTGGACATTTAAAAAAGTTTCTTTCTTGGATGACAGACAAACTGTTTCCCCAGCAAAACCATTATCTCGCCTCCCACGGGCAAAAACCTAAGCATCAGGATCACAAAACGTGAAGACACTGAGCGCTGCAGGGCTTACCTCTGGGATCCCAGAGCCACAGGCGTATGGCGCAAACACCTTCACCAGGGAGACGGCAAGAAAGGCGAAGCTCAAGGCCCAGAAGGTGTACATCATGTAGTTCATGATGTACGAGCCAGGACCCTGAAACCAAAGGGTTCAACAGAACGAGCTCACCAGTTACTGACGGGCACTGCTAATCCCAGTGCTCGCCACCTAAGCAACTTGCGGCAAACTCTGCAAAGGCTCCTGGTTTACTGCCACAACTGTAACGGCTTTACGGAGCAAACTATTTAAGTAGAACCTAAAACATATTTGCATACACAGAAGGAGACAATCTATTTAATATTTTCCCTAGCTGCTTTCTGATCCCCAGAGTCTTGTTGCCAAGAATCTCAGCTGCACTTCAATCTCTGCCAACCCACAAACCAGTTTTTGAAAACAGTTGGTGAAGACAAAACTGCCTTCACACTCAGCTTTCATTTGCTGCAGTTCTGGAGATAAAGTGGGAGACAGTACACTGCCCATCTCATTCTTTCCAGCTCTAAGATTCAACTACAAGAAAATTCTAAAAACATATCCATAGCTCCTCAAAAACAGATATATATATATATATATATATAAAATATACATACTATTCTAACTTCTAAAATGTTCTTCATACATATATATGACATTCTGACTTTTAAATGTTCTTTATAAAATATCATCAATAATAAAATAATCATGTAAATACTGTAATGCCCCAAGGAAAAAATCTAAGGATTTCTATAAAATTATCTCCAGTCAAAAGACTTACTTTACAGTTCTTGATAACCTATACTTCCCAAACAATTCTGATACAATATTAATGAGCAGTTTTGATAGCTTGGCTTCACATTAACCTCTGTGTTTATACAGTTCCTACTGCAGTTCATTTCCACAATAAAAACACAGTTTACATCGTATCGCAGTAACCACTTGTTTGTGATCATGCAGTTAACTAATACCAGAGCTTTTGAAACAATATTTAAATTCTACTCACAAATGCAGTCTCATATTCTCCATTCTACCCCGTTACATACACTTCTCTATTTCCCTTTAGGACAGGTCCAGCCCTCCAGCTTGCTAAGTGAACTGGAGACGGGCTTCACTGTGCTGACTGTTAATTCACGCGGACACAGGGCAGGACTCACCTCGGCCTGGCCTATGATCAACTCTGCCCACGTTTTCCACTGTGGACACTTGTCCCTCTCTTCGAATGTGGTTTCGTTGGACCCCCAGCAGCACTGCTCGTGGTTGTACCAGAGCGCGCTCAGGCAGATACCCTCCTTCAGGTCCGTCATCCAGTCGGCCGCAATGTCTATTAACCCAGCCAGTGCCCCTGCAAAAGATGTTGGAGGCGCTGAAGACGGTCAACTTCTGGGGCGTCCGAAACTGTCAGCTTACAGGGTCAAGGAGAGCTGGGGATGCCCTATGATAAATGGTCATATGGGAAAGACTACACGAACCTAAGGTTTTCAAATCTTACCATATGTACCTTTATATGACTTCTTAACAACCATAAATAGCTATTCTTTAAAATAGAATTGTTCTTCTTTGAAATTAAAACTACTTACATCATTGAAATTGACTGTAACTTTTTAAATGTGTCTGACTCTTTCAAAGGCTGTCCCTTGGCAGAGGAGCCTCATCTCTGGCTATGACATCAGAGTTTTTACTGGTGTTTTTTAATTGGAAACCTAATTCATAGACTTACAAAGGACCTTAAGCTCACTCTAATGGAATAACCATTAGATTTAGTGAGACTCATGGCAGGAATGAATTACTGTGACAAATAATCAGGTTTTTTCTTTTAACAGAAAAATAAAACATCTCAAGACCATATTACAAACAGAAGACAAAGAATACACAAGTTGATGGTCAAAATATAAGTCCTTCTCATAAAAATAAGGAGGTGAACAGGTCACATAAACACCTCAGAATCTCAGGACTTCCCCTTCTTCTCTCCACGATTGTATATTTTTCTGTCGTGCTCTTCAGGACATACTTGTCCATGGTGGAAGCTCAAAGTCAGTAAAGCAGCCCTCCCTGCTGGTTTGTACATCTCGCACTGCTATTCCAGTCGCGCCCAGGACCGCTGAGCACTCTGCGGCCCAGTGGAGCCTCTAGTCCGGCCCTAGCCGTGGCCTGCCCACTCACGAGCTGTGATAGCTCATCAAGTCGCTTAACCTCTCTGTGCTCAGCCCCCCATCTGCACGAGTCAGACCACGGGACTGCCATGAGGTCTACACACACACAAAGCTTTTGGAACAGGGCATGACCCATAGGAACCACTCAATAAATATTACCTATTTATTATGATGTTAACACTAAAATACACTTTACCGACCATCTGGTGCAGACTAGGTATTTTACAGATAAAGACAACAAGTGAGAAAGCTCAAACTGGACACTTAAGGTGATTGAGACAAGCCCAGAGCTCTGAGCCTCCCGCCTCCCCCTCTTACATTTAAGGATATTTTTTTGAAGGAGAGAAACAAAACAAATGCTTCTAAAAATCCAAAATTTCTGGGAAAAAAAAAAAAAACTGCAGGAAGGAGGGGAGAACTGTTTATCATCCTGTTAACCAGAGCAGCACTGCATGAACAGTCCTCTTTACCTGATGCCAACCCCGTCAGCGTCACCACGAGCCACCCTGACCACGCATCGTACAGGCTTTTCGTCATCTCCCATGCTGATTCTTTCTTTTTGCTGTTGATCTGAAATTAGAAACGGTCATGCTTCATTCTTTAAACTGTGAGTAGTAGCCACAATTCTAGAATCCAACAATTTCCTCACTTACTATACATGGAACAGTACTTTCTCAACTAAACAATAGAGTGAGTGAGTTTGGGGCAGAAACAGCAGGTCAGACAGCTGCCACACTTATGAACCAGATGACAAGTATTGACTCAGAGCCTCAAAATGAGAGCGAGGGCCCCACCATCCATGTAGACACTGACCCAGATTGCTTCAGACTGCACCAAAGTTAGCTGGCATACACCTTTTATAGTGACAGAAATAAGACGTTACCTCTAGAAGTGGCTGTCACTCCCTGCTCTTTCTCTGGTTCTAGCAGTTAAGTGGCATGTAGTGGTCCTAAAAGGCAAGGGCAGTGACGAACAGTACTGTGCCCGTAAACGCAGTACAGCACAATCCTGTGAATAAAGGGGCTGCCGAAACCTTCAGGCCTGTAGCGTGCCAGTGTGCCGATGCCACAGGCAGGGTGTCGTCGCTGTGTGAGGCAGAGAACGCTGACGGACCTGACGCCAGCTCTCACCCTCAGACGCCCAGGGCCGGTCTGCTCTCTCAGGCAGCGTGTGCTTCACGAGAAGCCCCCGACCCTGCCACCCCTCCCTGTCCTGCTGCCCGGCTGCTCCACATGCCACACTCTCAGGCCAGGCCTTCTCTGCTCCACCGTCCCGTGGGAGGGCTACCGCCAGAATTCAATGATCTGGTCTCTTTCAAACATCTGGTCTATTTCAAGCCACAAGGCCACATTCAAAAGGCTGAATGAGGCAATTTTACTCCTCCTATGTTACAAGCAACCAATTACAGATAGTCACCTTGCTTTAGGGTTGAAGGTAGGACATGCCTTTCAAAAATAATGAACTTCACATTGCTTTTTCTTAATAACTGTAATGTTTAATAAAATACAATATTAAGCAGAAATTTGAAAGTCATCTAAACGTTCATCAGTACAGTACTGGTCAGATAAAGTGCAGTTACATCTATGTCAGGAGAAACTCTGTAGTCATTAAATAAGAATGAGATGACCGCAGTTATCATGTGAGGGAGAAAAGCAAGGCATCCATGTGTATAGGATGCTACCATTTATCTAAGAAAAATAAGTATATAAATATGCATGATTGTATTAAAAAAAATAAATAAAGGGACAATGTAACACTGGACGTGCAACTCCTGAATACTACGCATAAAGACTGCACACAGACCACTTCTCACACACCGTGAAGGAGGCGGCTTGCCTGAGGAAAAGCCTCTGTGTGGTCTGTTTGGCCTGCCGCGTAAGCCACTTTCACGGAGTGCCATTCTTACCTGAACAAAAAATACTGGAACTATGGTTTTTCAGACTTGGAAATCTGACAGGTATTTTTCTCAAAAAGCGAACCAAGTAAGCCTGTCATTTCAAGTAAAATGTGTATTTGGTTCCAATGACAGATTTTGAGCTTCAAAATAAAAGTGAGAATTTTAGAGAACTTATATCCCTTACTATAAGAATGACAGATCCCAATAGTTAAAGACTTTTCCAAGGAGATTAGTGTTGACCTTAACAAGTGTGGCTTTTTTGATACTATGTACTGATATGGTACAATGAACATGTCGACTATTCAAAGAGCTGCATGAATTAGTGAGTCAGTATTTGCCAAAGGATCACGGCATAACGCTACAAAATCGCTCAACGTAAAGTTCAAGGGGAACCGGACGATTCTAACGTGACCAAAGACAAGGGCTTCGCTGATACAGGTCTAGGGCACACACTGCAGCTAGCCTTTAAGAAACTAACCACATGTCCCTGTCACTGTCTTGCAGTATCAAAGAAGAAAATCCACAATGACCCAAAAAGGTTATTAAAATACTCCTGGGCTTTTCCAACTACGTGGCTGTGAGGTTGGACTTTCTTCATGTACTTCAATCGCAACACCCAGCAGTCTGCAGCAGCAGGTAAGAGAGCCCAGAGGCTCTCAGGAGGCCAGACAGTAATGAGTGAGGCTCATGAAGGTGCAGCCCAGCGCCGCTCTCTCACTGGGCACTTTTTATCTCGAAAAATAGCTATTTTTCATAAAAGCATGTTTGAGTTAACATGTAATGAGCTTGCTATTGTTACTTTTAAGTGTATGTCTTTGAAATGTCTCAGTTTTATCATCTAATATGGTGTCATGTCTTATTTGCAGAAAGGGTGAATAGTGACTAATGAATCTCAGAAGCAGTACTTTTCATAAACAATATAAGCTAAGTCCAATTTCAGGTTTAATAGATATATAAACATTATTATGAAAGGTAGTAACTCATTTGTACAAGCAATTATTACATCTATGAGTTAACTTCAGAGCTCAAATTTGCAAATGGCCTTTTAGAATTGGAATTTCACTTTCAAGAGATTTTTCTCTCTTAAAATTTTTGCATGACACTATCAATAAACCACAAACAACAACAAAAAAGATAACATACGTTGTAGTTTTTAAGCAAAAGCCATTCTTTTATTGATTAGTATTTTACAACAACATTCCATATGTCCACACAGGACTCAATCTGAGAAACAGCTCAGTATTTAAAACCAAGAGAGGAGATAAAATAGCAAAGCCCTGGGAAACTATCTCCCCAGTAAGCTGCTTCTTTTTCCAACAACTGAAATTATGTAACACATTTCCTCTTTGGCCTGATGCTCAAAGTCAAGCGCCATGCTGACTGCTACCTCCTGAACGTGGCTTGATCTCCCTCAACTCACAGGCCTTTGCCTTTCCCTCCTGTTCTGTCTTCCTCTACTTCTCTGATTGTAAGCTGCTTCAAATCCCTTCCAGAAAAATAAAGGATATAAACAAACTTTTAAAACGTATAGAGAAAAAACCCTATTACTTATAGTATGTGGGACCTTACTCAAATGTACTTGTAACATTTTGGCAGCCTGAGATCACTGGCAGAAAGACAACATTATTCACAGATCTCTCTGTGCGCTGCTGTTGTAAAGATTACTGAGCAAACATACCCGCCGATGCCTCTCTCTGTCTTTACACTTCTCTCGCACCCAGTCGATGGTGTGGAAGTCATCATAGGTGCCAACCCCAGGGATGGGCTCGTCCAGAAGGTCCAGCAAGTGTGTGGAGCTGCTGATGCTGCCCCCGTTGGTCATTGTGTAGTGAGTTCCTGCAGAGCCAACAAGGAACAATGAGCGTGTTCTGTGAGCCACAATGGAGAGCTATGCGGCTCATTAGTAATTCCTAAAGAAATAGGATCACTTGAAACAATCGCAATCAACAGAGGAAGGAAAGCGTTAAGAAAATGCATCTCAAACTTGGAAGTAAGGAAAAGGATAAGGGCACACCCTGCCCCACTCACAGGAGTGCAGGAGAAGCCACCTTCCTAAGTCATCTGAGGGTGCCCTGGAGAGGGGAGCTCTGCAGGACTTCCTGGTTACCACCCTCCAGGGCACAGAGGCCACAAAGTGAGACGTGGGGCAGAGGATGGATACACTGAAGTGGATACACTGAAGATAAAGATGGATACATTGAAGGTGAAGGTAGATACACTGAAGAAAATTACAACTGCCCTCCCCAAAAGGCAACTGTATTCTGTCCAGGAGAAAAGACAATGCTCAGTGGAGGTGTGGGTTGCCAGTCAAGATTCTGTCCCAGGAGGAAGTTCTTCCTCTCCCTGACAATGTCTCTCTCGCTCTTGAAAAGCCTCGTCTACATCAGCTGTGTCAGCAAGCAAAAGACTTGAGGGTACAAGGAAGGAGACTGAAAGACAATTCACAAAAACACAACTGGCTCTTAAATTTGAAAAGAAATTCAATCTAACATACAAAAAAGAAACGCAGAGCAAACCTACAGTATCATTCTCCTCTACCAGACTGGTAAAGATTTAAAACGCTGGCCAATGCACTGAGTTGGCAAAGATAAGGGGAAAAGAGGTCCTGGAACAAAATCACTAGGTTCAGTATCAGCCGGTGCAAACTCATCAAGAAGGGAAAGCTGCACACACGCTGTGCAACCCAGCAGGCAAAGTCCAGAACCCTTCCCGCACTTATACTTCTGTCACGCGAGTGTATGCTCCTCGGCTCTCGGTCTCGTCACAGCAAAGATTTGGAGTGACGGACATTAAAGCCCCCTCGGCGTGTCACAGCTCTTGGGTCTTGGATAGACCGTATTATAGCTTTCAGGTCTCGAATGGACCATGTTATAGCTCTTTAGACAAATCAGCATTACAGCTCAGTGTTACAGCTCTATTTTATTTAGAAGATAGCAGGAAAGTCCATCTTCGAGGCGTCAGGGCACGTCGATCCAAAGACACGAGGAGAAGAGCGCCCCAGCGTGGGAAAGAGAGAGCGCTAGTGTTGGCTCCTGTATTTATACGTCTCTCTCCCTAGGCCTGTCCTATGTAAATTGGGCCAGCCAGGAGTGGTGTTTGTTTTACCTGAGGCCCTCACTCCGGGGTCCTCGGACCTTGTTTTGTTGTTATTTTTGGGGGCGTTTCCCTCCCTTGTCTTTTAGCCACCGCCACTTTGGACTCCTTTTCCCTGTTCTACCTGCCTAACACTTGTGTAAGCCCATAAACTGTGCAGTGTGGGCACAGAACCGCACTAGAGCTCCAGGAAGAAAGCGAAACAGACAGATGCCAGAGTGCTCACAATCTAAACCTGGGGTCAGCAAAGGAGCCAAAGAGTCTATCTGCTAGGCTTTGGAAGCCGAACAGTCATAACTATGCAGCTCTGCCACGTTGAGTCTAAGTCTGCCATATCGGCACAAAAGAAGTCCTAACAACAGAGAGAGAGTGAATACGGCTGTGTTTCAGTAATATTAATTTACAGGAGAAGAGCAAGATTTCACCTAATGCCTGACCCTATTTTCAAAGGCAGCGTAGCAAGTTTAACTGGAAAATTATTTGGTTAAATTTATTTGGGGTTAAAAGTTATGCTTATGGTATATTTAAATACAGAGAAAATACTATGAAGCGAAATGAAGCAACATGTTAATAATGGTTACGTCTGGGAAGTAGATTTGTTAGAAAAAGCAGAGAAGGACTTTAATTTTCCGCACTGGCGCCACAGGTGTTTCTATACCCACGTATACATATTCATGTGCTCAGTCGTGTCTGGCTCCTTACGACCCCAAGGACTGCAGCCTGCCAGGATCCTCAGCCCACAGAATTTTCCAGGCAAGAATACTATACTGGGTTGCCATGCCCTCCTCCAGGGGATTTTCCCAACCCAGGGATCAAACCTGGATCTCCTGCACTGCAGGCGGATTCTTTTTCATCTGAGCCCCCATAATTTCAAACAGGTGATCTTAACATAATTGATTATAGATTACATCTTCAAATTATGTAGCAGTAATAGATTTTATGCCAAAAAATAAACATCTAAAACTATGTCATTTTAACAGAAATGTACAAATTGATACAGAATATAAGGAGTGGCACTATACTAATGTTGAGACAAAAACCATAAAAAGAGACTCGAGAAACCCATTTATTTTGTGGTTTTATGGAAAACCAAAATTCCAAACAGCAAAATTCCCCAGACTACCCTTGCAGTCTGATGGTTTAAACGAACTCGTCCTCTTTTGTTTACTAAGAAACTATCGGAAATGTTCAGTCATTCACAAAAAACGACCCTGGCAAAGCCAGAACCTGCGCTTTGCCCAGCACTGTGAACAATGCCAGGCTAGAGCAGGAGAGGCTCCTCGATCTGCCAGGAGCGGGAGGGAGAGGTGCTCAGAGCCCTCACGTCAGTACAAGGACTCGTTTTATTACTGTCCAGATAGAAGCAAATAAACTACACCAGGCTGCACGTTCTGTTCTTTGATCATTCAGAGAGGCAGTCGAAACAAGCATGATCACAGAAAGGGTTATTAGTATTTCAAACGATGTATTCAAACTGAATATTGGGCTCCCCTGGTGGCTCAGCAGTAAAGAATCTGTTTGGAGACATGGATTTGATCTGTAGGTTGGGAAGATCCCTGAAAGAGGAAACGGTAATCCACTCCAGTAATCTTGCCTGGAGAACTCCATGGACAGAGGAGCCTGGCAGGGCTCCAGATGGGGTCGCAAAAGAGTCAGACACAACTGAGCCACTCAACAACAGCAAATGCTGAATATTCTACAATGAACCTAGCGTTTCTTTACTTCTACCAGAGAGAACAAAGACCCTCTTTCCTCTCCACTTTCAACATTTGAATGCTCGGCCCGGAAAGGTGTGAGATTCTAAAAGGACAGTGAGTACTGTACCAACTTGAGTGTTTTGGCAGAAGCACTCAGGATAAATAATTTATCATTCTGGCTAAGGGTTTAAAGGCAATCCCTCAATGGCCCTTGCCTGCACACGTAAAACACAAGCCCTAGACCCTCCACCGCAACCTTCACATGCTCCAGGTCTCTCTCCCCCCATTCTGATTTTATTCAGTAGTTTCCACTTTGTCAAAACTAACTGAAAGGCCATAAATTTTCTTAAGAAAAAGCAACTGGAGAGTAAAAACAATGACAGCATTTATAGTACCTTGACAAATTTCAGCATCTCTGGCTCCACCTTCTGTGTGATAATACTAAAAATGGTCGTTTTGAAGATATTTTTGGGGGGAAGCATCAAAGCCTCTATGATACCACTGAGGAAGACATCTGGGGTAGTCTGCCCCAAAAGCATAACCAAAACAAACTGAAACTGAGGGAAATTCTACAATGTAAGTGGGTCACGATCTTCAAAAATGTCAGTCATGAAAGACTAGCTGCGCTAGATAAAAGGAGACCGCAGAGATGCGCAACCGAACTCAGTCCGCGCCTGGGATGGGCAGCGCGGGGCCGGGACAGTCAGGGCGACGCTCAGCAAACTGGAGGACCGTCGGAATAACGACATACGTAATAGCATCGGCGCCAAATTTTCTGGTTTTGAGAACTGTACTGAAGCTATGGACGCGCTACATATCCTTCTATAAGGAAACACACAGTGACGTATTCAGCACCTGCGCGCAGCACATCTGCACGCGTGCATGCGCAGTCGCGTCCAGCATTTTGTGACCCCAAGACAGCCCTCCAGGCTCCTCTGTCCAAGGGATGCTCCAGGCAAGAACACTGGAGCGGGCTGCCAGGCCCACCACCAGGGGATCTTCCCGACCCAGGCATCAAACCCGCGTCTCCTACGTTGCAGGCAGATTCTTTACCGCGGAGCCACCTGGCAAGCCCCATCACATCTGCATCTTGCCCTTACAGGGTTCAGGGAAGAAGAGCACGGTGCATCCCATATGCACAACTGACAGTGTGTGCAGTGTGTGACAGGGATCGGCCGGCACACGTGGCAGAGAGAGACAGAGACAGGAGGAAAGCCTGAGGAAAAATGCTAACATTCAGGAATCTAGAGGAAGGGCTTATGAGACTCTGCACTGTTTTTCAACATCTCTAAGTCTGAAATTAAAGGAAAAAGAATTTTTAAGTCTACTGTGATATATTTTTGCAAACTTCAAACTTTGTCCCTATTCACTCTTATCTGGGTAGAGATGAAGACACACATTACTGATCTTAATTATTACTGTTCTACACAAAAAATCAAAAGCAAAATTTCTGTACCACCTAACATGCATCGACATGGTAAGTCAGCAGCCGCAGACTAAGAATTCCCAGCTGCTTGCAGCATGAAGATACTAAGCAAACGAAGCGTGTATCCCCAACAGGCTTCTGAACTAGGGAGGAGAGAGCAGAGACCAGCGTCCCCCACACATTCACAGAAGCCGTGTGTCCTGCCTCAGTGACTTTCCAGTCACGAGTCTGTAGAAATACCCCGACATCGAACATACAGAACTGCACAGTAATTGAAAATTCCAGAGAATCAGAAATAAAGCATTCAAGCTTTTCATACCAGGGGACCCACGCACCCACATGTCATGTTTGGGGCATCCCTCGACACTTCTGGGGCTGCCGCGGCACCTGTCAGGTAGGAATCCACCTGTCAGTCTGTGTGCCAAGCAGACTTCTGGGAGGTCAGCCTGTCCGCCAGGCCGATTTGCTCCCACTGGGCACAGTGCCAGTGTACAGGAGAAGTACTGACGGGTCTTCTTGCTTTAGGGGAGCCCACATGTTTATCTGTGTAGATTCACTGTTTCCCCTCTACTTATTCCTAAAAGAAGTCTGAGTCCTTCTGTGACTCGACTTCAAATTGGTTTGGGGATTAACCAAGACCGATTTTGGTATGAAAATAAAAACGTTTTGCTAGTTGATTAGACTATTTCTTCGGCTCTGATAAACATGATGAAACAGCATCTCCAGAGAAAGGCAGACAGTCCAATCTGGCTTTAACCTCTCTCTCCTTGTATTCTGCTTCTTACTGCACTCTGACAACTGAAAAAAAAATCTATCATATTGAATGCAAAATCGATTAACACAGTTTTAAAATTTAAAGTTTGCTTTAGGATTGCTAGATAAAATTCAAGAATTACTTGGCTATTTAAAAAAGGGGGGGCATTCAAACTTTTACTTTAGTGTGTGTGTGACATCATTTCACACATTTTCTTTTACAGTTTGTTCTACCAAACATGGAAATCTGAGTTCAAAGAAGAAGAAAAGGAAAGACTGGGTCCCACTCCAAACTGGTAGGGGACATGCGTTTCTCATAGGATCACAGAAATGCCTATACATCATTGCATGTTAGCAGTAATTTCAAAGACGTTACATTTCCTAACAGTGACCTTGGTTTTTAAATACTCCTAATTATTATTTCTTTGTGTACAGTTCACTGCAATCTAGATTTCACTTAAAGTTTACCTTATAAACGATGAAATGAGACAAACACAAATCACTGACATCCCTGTGCTAATAAAATTCTTGTAAGCAGGAGTGTTAAGTTACCCAGCGTCATCGCCCCACTCCATTTCATGTGTGACACAGCACGCAACTCAGAGGCGCTGCCACAAGCACAGGTGAAAGCGCTCTCACAGGCGAAGAGCATCTCCTTGTCTTTCCTAAAATAGCATTTCAAGGATTGGAGATTAGGAAATTATAACAGGGCTTTCCAAATCACGGGGTGAGGCCACACCCCTTCATAAGACCTCTCCTTGCCCTCCTTGACAACTCCTCCTAGAGCTGGGGGAATACAAAGTGACACCATTTACTTGGACTTCTCTCCAAACACGTGCAGCGCTCACAGATGCAGACACACCAGGACACTTTTTGGAAAAAATCAAAGTTCTCTGTCCAACACTATCTCCTCATCCTCTGTGCACACGCTTCCCACCAATTCAGGAAACACCCTCCGCCACAGGGAAAATCAGAGTGCAATATTCAGCACTATAGCCTCTGAGTTTCAAACTCAGGCTTTTGAAATCGAAAAGAACAGGCAAAATCTTAAACGGCAGTAGATCTGAGTTGTGAGCAATGGGATTCTGGGTTTCAAACGTTTTAAGTAAAAGGGAGTTTCTGCAATAAGCCTTGGACTGAAAGGAGAACAGATGAGAAGCAAGTCTATACAGTTACGTAAGGTTTGTGGGGGAAGCAAGGAGAGGGAATTGAGTAAAGAAGAGAGTTAGAACAGTTCAACTGGCAACTGGCTTCAGCTTTTCACATTTTCTACATGAAAAAAAGGTAAAATCAAACTAGCCACGTGTATTTATAAGCTTTCCATTACTTGGCATATTTTCACTACTCAACACACTTTGTAAAAACCATTTCAGGTCATTAAATGCATGGGCACATCATTTTCAATGGACTTTAGACTGCTATATTTAATTGCTATGATGCACTGTCATTTAGGTTAGTTTGCATTACAAACAGCATATATAATGAACATATGTGTACCTACTTAGTCATCTTTCCCAACTAATTTTTTAAATTATAACCTTTTTCTTGTTCTTAACTTTCTTTCCCAACCCTATGTCCAGATATTCAATATTAACAACCAGATGTACCTCCAAACTGAAAATAACTACATTATTTCCAAACTGAAAATAACTACATTACCCAGTATTGTCCTCAGGTTAGGTTAGTATCTGTGTGATGGAGCCTCATTGTCTCTGCCCACCTTGAAACCTTTCCCCCTTCTTTCTGAAACAGAAGCCATTATTTTTAGGAAACTTCTATTCCTAACGGCATGCAGACTTGGTGGGAGAGTCAGTCAAAGCATCTTCACCACCCCACACCCAGCTGGTCATTCTCATCAGAATCAACCTCCTGAAGAAATAAACCGTAGCCATCACAGTCAACAAAAAAAGGGTCCGAAATGAAGTACTTGAAGCAATCTCAAAAACGACAGAGTGATCTGTTTGTTTTCAAGACAAACCATTCAACATAACAGTAATCCAAGTCTATGCCCCAACCAGTAATGGTGAAGAAGCTGAAGTTGAACGGTTCTATGAAGACCTACAAGACCTTCTAGAATTAACACAGGAAAAAGATGTCCTTTTCATATAGGAGACTGGTACGCAAAAGTAGGAAGTCAAGAAACACCTGGAGTAACAGGCAAATTTGGCCTTGGAGTACAGAATGAAGCAGGACAAAGGCCGATAGAGTTTTGCCAAGAGAACGCACTGGTCATAGCAAACACCCTCTTCCAACAACACAAGAGAAGACTCTACAAATGGACATCACCAGATGGTCAACACTGAAATCAGATTGATATTCTCAGCAGCCAAAGATGGAGAAGCTCTATACAGTCAGTAAAAACAAGACACGGAGCTGACTCTGGCTCAGATCGTGAACTCCTTTTTGTCAAATTCAGACTTAAAAGTGAGGAAAGTAGGGAAAACCACTAGACCATTCAGGTATGACCTAAATCAAATCCCTCATGATTATACAGTGAAGGTGACAGATTCAAGGGATTAGATCTGATAGAGCACCTGATGAACTATGGACAGAGTTCATGACACTGTACAGCAGACAGTGATCAAGACCATCCCCAAGAGAAAGAAATGCAAAAGAGCATAGTGGCTGTATGAGGAAGCCTAACAGAAAGTTGTGAAAAGAAGAGAAGCAAAAAGCAAAGGAGAAAAGGAAAGATACACCCATTTGAATGCAGAGTTCCAAAGAACAGCAAGGAGAGATAAGAAAGCCTTCCTCAGTGATCAAGGCAAAGAAATAGAGGAAAAACAACAGAATGGGAAAGACTAAAAATCTCTTCAAGAAAATTAGAGATACCAAGGGAACATTTCATGCAAAGACGGGCACAATAAAGGACAGAAATGGTATGGACCTAACAGAAGCAGAAAATATTAAGAAGAGGTGGCAAGAATATACAGAACTATACAAAAAAGATCTTCATGACCCAGATAATCACGATGGTGTGATCACTCACCTAGAGCCAGACATCCAGGCATGTGAAGTCAAGTGGGCCTTAGAAAGCATCACTACGAACAAACCTAGTGGAGGTGATGGAAATCCAGTTGAGCTATTTCAAATCCTAAAAGATGATGCTGTGAAAGTGCTGCACTCAGTATGCCAGCAAATTTGGAAAACTCAGCAGTGGTCACAGGACTGGAAAAGTTTTCATTCCAATCTCAAAGAAGGCAATGCCAAATGCTCAAACTATGGCACAATTGCACTCATCTCACACACTAGCAAAATAATGCTCAAAATTCAAGCCAGGCTTCAACAGTACATGAACTGTGAACTCCCAGATGTTAAAGCTGGTTTTAGAAAAGGCAGAGGAACCAGAGATCAAATTGCCAACATCCCTTGGGTTATGAAAAAAGCAAGAGAGCTCCAGAAAAACATCTATTTCTGCTTTATTGATTATACCAAAGCCTTTGACTGTGTGGATCACCACAAACTGTGGAAAATTCTGCAAGAGATGGGAATACCAGACCACCTGACCTGCCTCTTGAGAAATCTGTATGCAGGTCAGGAAGCAACAGTTAGAACTGGACATGGAACAACAGACTGTTTCCAAATAGGAAAAGGAGTATGTCAAGGTTGTNTTATTGATTATACCAAAGCCTTTGACTGTGTGGATCACCACAAACTGTGGAAAATTCTGCAAGAGATGGGAATACCAGACCACCTGACCTGCCTCTTGAGAAATCTGTATGCAGGTCAGGAAGCAACAGTTAGAACTGGACATGGAACAACAGACTGTTTCCAAATAGGAAAAGGAGTATGTCAAGGTTGTATATTGTCACCCTGCTTATTTAACTTCTATGCAGAGTACATCATGAGAAACGCTGAAGCACAAGCTGGAATCAAGATCTCTGGGAGAAATATCAATAATCTCATATATGCAGATGACACCACTCTTATGTCAGAAAGTGAAGAAGAACGAAACTAGAGAAAAGACCCCTTTCTACTGCAGCATGGCCCAGTATAGAAATCCCATGACCTAATGCACTCTGAGGTCAGAAAGACCTAGATTCAAACCCCAGGGCTGCCACATAAGCCAGCAGGAGCTAACTACCTACTAACCTCTCAGGTACCTAAGCGATTTCACCTACCCATAGGCTGTGGTATGTGAACTGCAGATAAGCCATGTAAGATACTACTATTATATACTATATCTGACAAACAGTAAGAAATCAATAAACACAAGTTACTCTTTCTGCTCACATAATTTGGAACTTAAAATGGGCATATTATATTACTCACACGGTATTAATATTAACCAAAAGACTGACAGTATGACAAATGGAAGAAAATTGTATTACAAATATGTGCAATGATTTCTGCTTAGAACTGTATACTGAGCAAAATCCAATAGATTTTTAACATAGCTTAATTCATTATATCTGCTATGGCCACAAAAACAAATTTCTAAAATGCAGTGAATGACCAACCTTTCCATAAGACGGACATCTTATAATTTAAATATCACCAGCATTATTTCATAGTTCAAGTATCAGCGATGTGTTTTAGTGTTAGTGATTCAAATTAGTAAGAGAGCTTTCTTGCAAAATGAGTGAGCTTTCTTGCAAAAATAACTTTATTTATAAGAGGACTTTTGTCTTTTCTCCCCAGACACAATACTTTATAATATTCATGCATTCCAATGGAAGCACATTTTATTAATACCTGTAACCTAAACAAAGAGTTCTTAAATTAATTGCAGGAAAACACAGTTTTAAAGTTATGTTATTTACGTTGTTTTTTTTTTACTGAAACGTAGTTGATTTACAACGCTGGGTTAGCTTCAGGTGCACAGCAAAGGGATACAGTTATACATGTGTATCTATTCTTTCTCAGGTTCTTTTCTCTTACAGGTTCTTACAAAATACTGAGTATAGTTCCCTGTGCTATACAGCAGGTCCTTCTTGGTTATCTATTTTATACATATATATAGCAGTGTGCATATATTAATCTCAAATTCCTCATTTATCCTTCTCCACCCCTTTCCCCTTTGGCAATCATAACTTTTTTCTTCTGTGTCTGTGGGTCTATTTCTGCTTAGTATGTAAGTCCATTTGCATGATTTTATTTGTGTGTGTGTGTGTGCGCGCTCAGCTGCTCAGTCATGGCTGACTCTTTGTGATCCCAGGGTCTGTAGCCCACCAAACTGCTCTGTCTATGGGATTCTCCAGGCAATAATTCTGGAGTGGGTTGCTATTTCTTTCTCCAGGGGATCTTCAAGACCCAGGGACTGAACCTGTGTCTCCTGCTTTGGCAGGTGGATTCTTTACCAGAGTCCCCAGGGAAGCCCCATTTTATTTTTTCATAGTCTCCGTATAAGTGATACCATGTATTTCTCTTTCTCTGTCCATCATGCTTCACAATGACCATCTCCGTGTCCATCCATGTTGCTGAAAACGATGCTATTCCATTTTTTGGCTAAGTAACATTCCACTGTATGTATCTACATCATCTCTCTCCACTCATCCCTTATGGACACTGCGGCTACTTCCATATCTTGTCCACTGTAAACAGTGCTGTTATGAACCTTGAGGTGCATGGATCTTTTCGAATAATGGTTTTTTCCAGAACTATGCCCAAGAATGGGAATGTAACATCATATGGTAGCTCTATCTTCAATTTTCTAAGGAACTTCCATACTAGTCTCCAGAGTGGCTGTGCCAATTTACATTCCCATCAACAGTGTAGGGTTCCCTTTTCTCTATATCCTCTCCAGCATTTATTGTTTGTAGATTTTTTGATGATGACCATTCTGACTGGTCTGAGGTGATAGCTCACTGTAGTTTTGATTTACATGTCTGTATTAATAAGGGATGTTGAGCATATTTTCATGTGCTTTTCGGCTATTTGTTTGTCTTCTTTGGAGAAATGTCAAATTTATTATTAGGTTGTTTGTTTTTTTTGATATTGAGCTGCATGAGCTGTGTATTTTGAGATTAATCCTTGTCAGTCGTGTCATTTGCAAATGCTTTCTCCCATTTCATAAGCTGTCTTTACGTTTTTGTTTACAGTTTCCTTTATTGTGCAAAAAGCTTTTAAGTTTAATTAGCCTCCATTTGTTTATTTTCATTTCCATCACTCTAGGAGGTGGATTCAAAAAGACAGTGCTGGCACTGTTGTCAAAGTGTCTGTCTACATTTTCCTCTTGTTTATAGGCACTGTGAGTTTACTTTTGTGTTTGGTGTTAGAGAATGTTCTAATATCATTATTTCACATGTGGCTGTCCAGTTTACCCAGCACCATTATTAAAGAGACTGTCTTTTCTCTTTTGTATATTCTTGCCTCCTCTGTCAAAGATAAATGCCCATATGTGAGTGGGTTTATCTCTGGGCTTTCTTTCCTGTTTCACTTCTGATCTGTATTTCTGTTCTTGTGTCATGATTACTGTAGTTTTGTAATATGCTCAGAAGTCAGGGAGCCTCACTCCACCAGTTCCATTTTTCTTTCTCAAGACTGCTTCGCCTATTGGGCCTGGGGGTGGGGGTGCGGGGGTCTTTCCATACAAATTGTAAAACGTTTTGTTCTAGGTCTGAGAAAAATGCCGCTGGTAATTTGGTAGGAATTGCACTGCATCTGTACATTGCCTTGGGTAATATGCACGTGGAAAAGCAAATGGAAAGATGCTCGTAAACTGGAAAAGAGCGAAGGCACGAGGAGAAGGGGGAGGCAGAGGGTAAGATGGGTAGACAGCATCCCGGACTCAATGGACATGAACCTGAGCAAACTCTGGGAGAAAGTGGAGGACAGAGCAGTGTGGTGAGCTGCAGGCCATGGGGATGCCAAGAGAAGGACATAAGACTTAGCCGATGAACAACAACAAAAATCACTAATTACTAGAGGAATGCAAATTGAAACTTCAGTGAGGATCACTTTACACTGGCCAGGAGGGCCATCATCAAAATCTATGTCATTCTGACAGTGCTGATTCTTCCAGTCCAAGAGCACAGTACACCTTTCCATGTCTTTGTGTCATCTTCAGTCTCCTTCATCAGAGGCTTATAGTTTTTGGAATGCAGGTTGTGTCCTCATTTGGTTTGTTATTTTTAATATGATAGTAAATGGGACTGTTTTCTTAATTGCTCTTCCTGATCTCTCATTGTTAGTGTAGAGAAATGCAACAGATTTCTGCATATTCATTTCACATTCTGCTACTTTACCAAGTTCATTAATGAGCTCTGGTAGTTTTCTGGTTATACTATTAAGTAAATATTTTCACCAATGGGAAAAGAACAGTCTTCAACAAATGATGCTGCTACCACAGGCTACCTACATGTAAAAGAATGAAGTTGGACCCTACCTACCTCACACCATACATGAAACTTAACTCAAAAAGGATCACAGGCCCAAATGTAAGGGCTACAATTATTAAACTCTTAAAAGAGAGAGACAGGAGTAAGTCCTTGTGACCTTGGATGTGGTAGTAGTTTTGCAGATAAAACTCCAACGCACAGGTGGAAAAGTAAAAACATAAATGAGACTACAACAGAAATAAGACAGTCTTTCCCACCTAGAGGCCTTTAAGACTGTTGATGGTGCCTTCTCCCAAAACACTTACACATGTGCACTGAGCTCAGACAATTAGCAGGACTGACAGTTCACGTCACCACCCCTCTCTGCCTTTGGCTCCAGACCACAAAGTGGCTGCGACAGTTGTCACGGGCCCTGCTTTGGTCCTGCCACTCAAATCCCCATGCTTCAGCAGAGGTCAACGACAATAACACATCTCAGTCTCATCCTCAGGTTGCTCCAGACTCATCTGAGGCACAGGAAGCCAAGCCAACTGACCCTCCACAGGGACTTACTCATAACCCAGTTATCACACTATTTTTCTTACTCACAGCTAGAAACATTTCTGACATAGTGTACAGAAATGCACCCTAAGTAAAAACAAAGTTTAGCATATTTACTAGTTGGCATATACTCTGATACTTTTACTATTTCCTTTCTTCTTTTTTTTAAATATTGGTCACAACCCAACATGTTGAAACTTGTAATTTGACAAAAAATAAACAATAGAAATACAGACATTTATTATCTGGTTTCCCACCAGTAGAAACCTTTATATTCCCACCCAGTAGTCCTCAATATGTATTTGCTGAACTGATCTAAAAGTGGTATGTAATTGTTACATCTTAAACTGAACTAATCAACTAGTAAATTTCACCATCATACACCTTCAGCAGTCTAAAAGGAACATCCAAATAACATGCATTATCGCTCAGTCATGTCTAACTCTTTAGTGACCCCAGGGACTGTAGCCACCAGGCTCCTCTGTCCTTTGGGGATTCTTCAGGCAAGAATACTGGAGCAGGTAGCCATTCACTTCTCCAGGGGATCTTCCTGACCCAGAGATCAAACCTGGGTCTCCTGCACTGCAGGCAGATTCTTTACTGTCTGAGCCACCAAGGAAGTCCATCCAAATAACAGCCCCGCATGTTAAAGCAGGTATATGCTTGTTTACTAAGACTAGCACTTATTATCTCTGGAGTCAATCTCAAAGATAGGAGAGCAGTGACCTTTGCCATTTAACCGTATAGGCAGATTACTACCCATCACACACACATAAAACATATGCATTTTTATTGTAAATTATGAAAGAAGGCAGACAGAAATCTAAAATTCTGCACGCTTCCTTCAATCCAGTATCATGTGTCCATTAAATAAGAGCAGGAAGTCTCGTCCCCAATACATTTTTTTTTCCTTCCCTCTGTGACATCACTGATAAGAAATGGCCACTTTGGTGAGGGAGGGGAAAGTGAATGCTCTAAGTTGATAGTGGAAGTTCCAGGATGTTAACAGGCTTCCAAATGAAAGATTAAAGATGTAATACCAAGCACAATGCTAGTACTTAATAGGTGGTCAATTAAACACCTGCTGGATAAATATGATAAAGTATTTGCTCTTTACATTTGTTCTGCCATCCAGTCATATTTAGCTGCCATCTGTTTCAACTGCAAAAACCTGGAAATTAAAACCAAATGCCAAATAAGCTGAGAGAAGATACACAACCAGTCAGTAGTGACGCTAAGTTACTCAATTCACTATTTCCTTCTCAGTTCTATTGATACCGCAAAATAAAAAGCCACGTTCTTAAAGGTAGGGAAGAGGAAGTGAGGATTAGGACATCTGTATGGCTGGAAACAAGTTCCGTGTTAATTTATTCTCTCTGCGTGTAAAATATCTGCATATCATGTGAATAATAAAATCCATGAAATCTGCTCTCTCCAATGGCAAAGAATAAACAAACTAAAGCGAATCTCCATTCTTGATCTGATTAAGGTTTTAAAGGACTACCAAAAAACTATCAATTAAACATGTTTATTAAAAAACAGACACAAAACTTTAAAATGCAATTTAAGCCACCAGTCTCCTGTGGCCTCATGTCAGCACAAAACAGTAACCTCAATGCTGGTAAAACAGCCAAAACCATAAACCTAACATATAGGGCCAGAGACTTGCTCACATTTTGATATCTGGAAATACAAAGCATTTTTAACTTACAACCAGTCACGAGATGGAATAAAATTAATCATACCAAGTGTCAGTTTTAGAGAACACAGCCAGACATAGTAATATGAAATACATTTATTGATTTTAAATTCATATACTGTGTACAAAATAAACTTAAAGGCAGGCTTTGTTTCATACTGTGATAACAGAAATACTTTCTGACATCAGGAAAAGAATCTCTGGGCTTTCCCAGGTGGCGCAGTGGTAGAGAATATGCCTTTCAATGCAGGGGACGCAAAAGATGTAGGGCCAATCCTTGGGTCAGGAAGATTCCCGAAGTAGGAAATGGCAGTAGGAGTCAGCAGGAAATGGAGTAGGAAATGGCAACCCACTCCAGTATTCTTGCCTGGAGAATCCCATGGACAGAGGAGCCTCGTGGGCTACAGTCCACGGGGTCACAAAAAGTCAGCAATTGAGTGACTGAGCACAAACACACACACACAATCTCTATCTGTTCCTGTAATTTACACTCCAATGAACCAATCTGTAAGAAGAGATTTAATTTTCTAGTTGGCTAGAAGATTCAAGGCAATAGACATACAATAAGGATTTGAATTCTAAAAACATTTTTACAAAAGAACCTGCAGAACACCCCGATGGCATTAAAAGTATCATCCAGAACATGAATATTCAAATAATGAGCAAAGAATGCTAACTACTGATACTTTCAGGAGGGAATAAAATGGACAAGCTCATCTGTTACAAAAGGAAGAAAAAAAGCTTTACTTAAATTTGTCTCTGAGCTAATAGATATCAAGAAACAACTTCAGTTACAAACTCAAAAAACCAGCTTGGGAATCCTCCTGGTCCAGTGGTTAGGACTCAACACTTTCACTACTGTGGGCCCTGTCTTCGATCCTCAGTCAGGAAACTAAGATCCTACATGCCACAAGATGCACCCCCCCCCCAAAAAAAAACACTCAAACTTATAAAGGAAAGGCATACCTCTTACGGTTTAAAACTGGTTCATCTGGCATTCAAGGTCCTCTAGGACCCAGCATTCTGCCCCCTTCCTACAGGACCCTATAACTGACCCCATGACACAACAACTAAGCAGCACTCAGTCCCACTGGGTCACTTACTAGCCTATCCTCCCTACCAGGAACGCACATCAAATCCCCTGTGGACGTGCCAACTTTGACAACACTCGTCAAAAGGAGACTCATCTCCTCCCTCACTGCCACGTGTGAACAGGTTCACAGAACATGCAGTCTGTATCATTCATGAGAAATGTATTAACTCCCTTGGGTTCTGCGTTTTTTTAAACCTGGGAAGCCTTCCTACGTCCCTACCAGGCTGCACAGGCCAAGTTACTGCGGGGACGTACACAATGCAAAGCAGTGTTTCTACGGCCACAGTATGACTCTCATCATCTGCTTCGAACCCGGACTCTTCTTGCACATTTCTGTACCTCAGTTTCATCAACAGGAAAATGAGGATTATAACAGTTCCTACTCCACAGTCTGTGAAGATTAAAATGGTTACACATCAAGGAACTGGTAAAGGTAAAGCACTCAAGTCGCTTCAGTCGCGTCCGACTCTTTGCAGCCCCGTGGACTGTAGCCCGCCAGGCTCCTCTGTCCATGGGATTCTCCAGGCAAGGATGACTGCAGTGGGCTGCCACTTCCTCCTCCAGGGCATCTTTCCGACACAGGGACTCAACCTGCATCCCTTGTGTCTCCTGCATTGCAGGCGGGCTCTTCACCACCAGCACAACAGTGTGTTCCTCTCAGTTATTAGGTGTATCACTAACCCTACAACCTCCAGTTCTCCAGCACCCGAGAGTGCCTTATACACACACACACACACACACACACACACACACACACACACACTCAACAAAAACTTTGAATGAAACAGTATTCAAATAATGCTAAAAATCCCAAAGATCAAATCCACTATAAGGGCCTGTTAGAATAAACAAGAATTCTACCTCCAAACTACCTAAATTTCAGGAAGGAAGTCAGAGTACAAAACTAGCAGTCCAAAATCCAAATCCAATAATCAAAAAAAACTAAAGATCTCCCCCACCCTCATAAANATTCAAATAATGCTAAAAATCCCAAAGATCAAATCCACTATAAGGGCCTGTTAGAATAAACAAGAATTCTACCTCCAAACTACCTAAATTTCAGGAAGGAAGTCAGAGTACAAAACTAGCAGTCCAAAATCCAAATCCAATAATCAAAAAAAACTAAAGATCTCCCCCACCCTCATAAAGATGGAAGAGGGCTTCCCTGGTAGTTCAGAGGTTAAAGTGTCTGCCTGGAATGCGGGACACCCGGGTTCGATCCCTGGGTTGGGAAGACCCCCTGAAGGAAACGGGAACCCACTCCAGTATTCTTGCCTGGAGAATCCCATGGAGGAAGGAAACTGGTAGGCTACAGTCCACAGGGTCGCAAAGACTGAGCGACAGGACTAAGCGACTTCATTTTCACTTTCAAAGATGGAAGAGACATTTTATGAAAGAACTTAATAGCGTCTGTATAGGAAGGAAATATACCCCAAAAGACAACTATTTCTACAATATCATTTTAACTTCTAATCCATCAAAAATACATTAATTGTATTTTTATATCTACATACATTTCTAGCCTCTATATTATTCACTTAAGTTGGAATCTTCATCATTTACCATCTCATCTTGACAAAGAACATTAACTTTACTCTACAGAGGTAATTCCTAATTCCAGTACTCAGTAATTCAGTAAACAGTCACATTTGCTTTATTGATATACTTCACAATTTTATACTTTGGTTATCTGCCTCTTCACTGCCCAGCCCCAAGAGATCTTTCCAGTCATTGCCATTTTGCCCTCCTAGGGTAGCTGACTCTTTTTTTGATTTATGTTTCTCCACTTCCAGTTCCTTTGTTTGACCCAAGGTCAGAAAAGGTCATAAATTACGGAAAACCTCTTATCCATAGATACTAGGATACTACAGAACAGTCAAGTAAGCCTAATAACCAACTGACTTGTACTACAATGACACAATGTTACTTCGAAAACACTGGCTTAGGTTAGCTGGGAAAGGTCTCCTCAAGGGATTAGGAACCCATCTGCGATGTCAACAGTGGAAGAGACTTAGACTTCAGGCAAGATTTCTAAAGGACTGTTTCTGAAAACATAATAGAAACAAAAAGCTTCTATTTCAGTAATAACCATATGAGGAACCATGCCTACTTGCACATAGCTTTGGCTGACTTCTTATTTCTTGCATATCTTATACAGAGGAGAGGTCCATATCTAAGCTGTGGTAAAGACTGTCAAGCCTATCATGAGGAATTTAAATTTCCCAATTGCACGTCTCCTGGTTTATTATAAATTATAAATCAACAAATGTATGTTGAAACAGCTCAAAGAAAACACAGTTTAATTGCTGATTAGCAAATACTGTGACAGTTGAGAAGTCACATTCATTCACATCCCTTCCTGTTTAAAGAAATTCCTACCAGAAAAAGGATGATGAGAGCTTAGGAAAAAGGAGAGCAGGAGGAACATGTTAGAACTGGAAGAACAATCCCAACAATTCCGAGTGCAAAGACCATGAGAAAATTTAATTTTCTACTTTATGCCTTTAGGTATTTCCCCAAATGTTCTAAAATAGTTTATATATGTATATAAATACATATATACACACATATACATATACATACTTTACTAAAGAGGTAACTAAGAGAAAAGCACAATATATTAACATGATCTTCAATTTTCTCAAGCATGCTTTTATTAACAACAGAATACCACAGGATGTTACAACTGTTCAGAGCCTAAAATATTCTCTAGAAGACACATTCAATAAATTTGTTATATTACCTTTTTTTAATTCTAATGGAACTTAATACCAAAAGAAGGTGTTATCAGAATAAAAACTATATTTTAAATAAAAGCTCATGAAAATCATGACTTCCTTACTTTAAAAAGTGAGTTCATAATATGAAGTTTATAAATTCAAAGTCATCTAGCTCAGAGATTTTTCTTGAGGTTCAATTTTTTTTCCTAAAACTGCCTATTTTTAGAACAATCAGTTTAAGAAAAATGAAAAAAGGGCAGTTTAATTAACATGTAATCTGTTCTGGCAGTGCCTGCCGAGAGATTTACATGAATACTGGGCGCTTTTCTGGTTTTTACAAACTACTATTATTTTTTTCTGATGTGTGAAAATGATTCCATATGTTGGTATCATTCCATTAATTTTTACCAGATACCTATGGAAGACTATGTAGTCACTCAGCTGAAAGCACACTAAAAAAATTCCTGACATGAAAATGTGTTCCTCCTTAAGCAGGTAGAGCTTCTCCTAAGAACTGGCTTCGGGGTGCAGAGCTCCACGGTAAGCGGCAGCAGCTGAAACCCAGTGGCACCTGAATTAAGGAGAAGCATCGCCGCCCGCGCCCGCGACGGGACCTGTGCGCGCACTGACGGCGGCCGCGCCGCGCACGGAGGGAACCGCCGACCAGGACCTCCATCGGCCTCACCGCGGCCGGCACCAGCCCCATAGCCCGTGTTACCTCGCTTGTGCAGCTCCCGCAGGGGGATGCAGTCTCCGCCCCCGTCGTAGGGCAGGTAGGGGTCGGAGGCAGCGTCCATGGCCGAGGCCCGCAGGAAGAAGCCGAGGGAAAGCTCGCGAGCTCACCGCCCGCGCGCGCCCCGGAACCCCGCCGCAGCAGGTTGGGTAGTCGCCATGCCCGACCTGCCGGCGCGCGCAGTCTCGCGGCTGACGTCACCCAGGCGCCAAGGTTGCCAGGGTGACGGGCTCGCCTCCCCATCAATCAGGCCCCGCTACGTATGATGGTGACTAAGCTCAGGGGTGACAGACCAAACAGCCTCCACAGCAAGGGGGCAACTACCGCAAGGCGATAGAAACCTACTTCTCGATTTCTCAATACAGAGCTGTGCAAAGAAATGATGCGTGTACACAAGGAATGAACCTTTTCATTCCCAATGTAGGTAAGTGGGAATGACACGCTAAAAAGGCCACGTGATTTTACCGTATAAATAACACAAATTTATATGTAACCACGTCACGTGAATCATAAAGATAAAGAAACAGAAGATACCAAAGTCTTCCAGACACTTGGCTTTAAAGTCTATTCTTAAGTATCTAAAATGTACTGTGGCTTCTTAAATTCAGTAACTGGACCATTACTAATCCCCTTCAGCAGCCTCCTTCCTTCAGGAACCAGCTAGTTAAGAAAGACATCGAGGTTTAAGAAAGAAACTTAACATCCTAGGTAACTTTGCTAGTTGTCAAACTATGCAAAAAGAGACTTACTAGCTGGGAGATTTTCCTCTCTCCTGACTTCTACTTTTCCTACCTCACAAAGATTTTCGTTGTGCTTTGAAAAGTTGGGAGAAGGGGGCTTTAGTGAAATATGTCTCAACGTGTACTTTAATGGTCTCTTTGCTAGACATTTATGAAATTTAGAAACAAGGGAACTCAGGCTACAGAACGTTTCAAAATGTATCATTTTTATCTTCAAAAAGTATCGTTTTTACTTTTCACTGTATGACCAAGTTGTAAATCAGGACAAACTGGTTAAGAGCGTGCCCCCAAATAACAGGAAAACTTTCAGAGAGCTTTTCATCTTATAAAAAAGCAGGGAAGAACACAAGTAGTATAAAACTAAATTACTTATAAATGCCAGATAGAATGCATTTTTTAAAGTCTTTTAAGAGTAGAACTTAACATACCAAAGTATGTTTCGGTTCAAACTGTCGTTCCAAAAGAAAAAAAAAGCTGATGCTCATTTAAGCTGAGTTCAAATTTTCACAGCTGCCTCTCAGGTGATTCCTCCCCAGACTACAAGATTCTTTTTCTGAAATAGCTATGATGGGGCAATGCTACTAAACAAAAATTCATTAGAAGCTGTTCCACAGGACTCAGGGGTTTTGTAAAATATGTTTTTGTAAGCACTGGATGTGCCAACCCTAAGGTCTATTCCAATTCAATCATTTTATATGAGAATTGCAGGCAAGAGAAGGAAAGAAAGGACTCAGATGACAGTAAAGAGAAGAGAGAGATTCAGGTTGTCTAGTTGTTGCTCATTCGCTCAGTCTTATCTGACTCTTTGCAACCCCATGGACTCCTTCACTATCTCCCAAAGCTTGCTCAAACTTGTGTCCATTGAGTTGGTGATCCCATCCAACCATCTCATCCTCTGTCGTCCCCTTCTCCTCCTGCCTTCAATCTTTCCCAGCATCAGCGTCTCTTCCAATGNACCCCATGGACTCCTTCACTATCTCCCAAAGCTTGCTCAAACTTGTGTCCATTGAGTTGGTGATCCCATCCAACCATCTCATCCTCTGTCGTCCCCTTCTCCTCCTGCCTTCAATCTTTCCCAGCATCAGCGTCTCTTCCAATGAGTGGGCTCTTCGCATTAGGTGGCCAAAGTATTGGAGCTTCAGCTTCAGCATCGGTCCTTCCAATGAATGTTCAGGGTTGATTTTCTTTAGAATTGATTGGTTTGATCTCTTTTCTGTCCAGGGGACTGTCAAGAGTCTTCTCCAGGACCAGAGTTCAAAAAACATTGATTCTTTGGTGCTCAGCCTTTTTTACTGTTCAGCTCTGATATCCGTACATGACTACTGGAAAAACCATTTGTCTAGTACATCTTAGTTATTAGTTATCGGGAACTTTTTAAAAGTTAGATTAAATCAATTTGTTTTTTTATTTCAAAAAGTTTGAACCTCAGAAAGACATACCTTCTTATAAAACACCACCTGGGATTTGTGAGTAAAAGGGTTCTGGGGAAGGAATATAGAAGTTACTGCCACAGGAATGTTCTATCTAATTGTTTCTGGTTCTGGTATTAGCATTTATGACATGACTGTGGATGGCTTTTTCTGTTTTCTTCATATTTTCTTGGAAATGATTTTTTTTTTCCTTTTTTCCGCATGGAGAAAGGCATGAGAGCCTAGCCCACCCACCACCCCACTTCCCCTCCATGATCCTATCCTGTCCCAGTGCCCAACCTCTGAAATGATCTTTTTAAACAAGGAAATCTAAAAGAGCCAACTTTCCTAAATTAACCAAGAGTAAATTTGGTCCTTTTTGGTACTTTGGTATGTCAAGTTCTACTATTGCAAGACTTTAAAAAATGCATTCTCTATGGCATTTAGAAATAATTTTTGTTTTATACTACTTATATTCTTCCCTGCCTTTTTATAAGATGAAAAGCTATCTACAAGTTTTCCTAGTATTTGGAGACACTCTCTTAATCTGTTTGTCCTGATTTACAACTTGGTCACACAGGAAAACTAAAAATGACAGCTAGCCAGCACTAACTAAGGGGGAAGAATACTTTACCTATAAAATACGCTGACGGCGTTGCATAGGTAAACATTTTTGTAGCCTGAGTAAAATGAATATTTTTAAAGAATACT
Organism: Neotragus moschatus; assembly: GCA_006410615.1. Lineage (NCBI taxonomy): Eukaryota > Metazoa > Chordata > Mammalia > Artiodactyla > Bovidae > Neotragus > Neotragus moschatus. The sequence goes on along the minus strand of SJYA01001157.1, from coordinate 1,039,575 downwards.
GTATTTCTGTATGTAGACATGTTTACATTATATACAGTGTATCTGTACAGAGTTAAGTTTAGACTGAGATGCAGTAGAGTTAATTGGTATCACTCAGGATAGAATGAGATGGAAGTGGGGCGGCTGATGGTACATTCAGTTTTTACTGTATATAGCTCTACATTGTTGAAAATCTTAAAAACAAATACATTACTCATTAATTTTGAAATAAATCTTTTTAAATAATCTGGAAATTTGAAGAATTTCAGAAGTAAACAAATTTCTTACGCTTATGGGGTCCATGGCTGCCACATTCTCTTCCAGTAAAAGCATTATTTAGGCTCAGGTGCTTTCTAATTATACTTTAGAAAAAAGGACAAGGGAAACTGGAAGGTGTGGCCAAAGAGGACTTTGACACAGATTAGGTATTATCAGACTAAGAACCTAAATTGCAGTTAAAGAGAGAAGACATATTCAAGAACTCCAAGGCACTGGGGTGGGGTGAGGGGATACCCAGATCACCTACAAACTGGCACTTGCCATCTGCCTCTACGTGAGATCAAATCCTGAGCAGCTGCAGCTGCTGACCTTCAACACCCCCTGAAAAGAGTTCAGGGTGGAGAGCAGGAACGGAGCACTCTGTGCTCTGGGAAAACTGGCAGGACAGGTCTTCAGAGAGTTAGGTGTTTTCAGAAGCCAATTTTATGAGCCCATTTCTTGCATCTCTTCTTATCTGGAAAAGCGCTGAAATCCTCCACGGTGACCTCTGCTCCTCATGACTAGCCATGAGCCCGCTGATGATCCTCGCCCATCCTCCCGCGCTTACCACCACAATCACATACTGACCTCCCCACCTCCCGCCTCTTTGGAGCAGCTTCTCAGAGCTATCTGAGGTGCTGTCTCCCTACCTATAGTCATCATTTTGCCCCAAATTAAGTTTAACCCACAATTCTCACACTGTGCATTTTGAGTCGACACTCAGGATGAAAGAACCGAAACCTCTAAAGAACCAAAACCAAGAATTGGCAGCACATAAAAGGACTTAAAACTTCAAAGGGGGAAGGTGTCTCTACTGCCAAATGCGCCCTGATTCTACCCTCAAACTGATGTGGGAGTCTGGAGGTGCGTGAATCAGGGAGGCAGGTATACACAGGACAGCGTATAACCATGCACCATAACTACACATATATAGCTACATATAATCTTTCAGCTCCTCCTAACCCACAGACCCAAAAAATCTACATTAGAAATACTTTAAAAATAAAAGTATTTTTTCCCTTTAGATCTAACTGCCAATTTACCAGAAACGAAAAAGCATACAAACATGTGAAGTGAGAGCTCAGGAACACAATTAGGAAAACCCAAAATGGGAAACAAATGACCAGATTTCTTCATCAACAAATGAATGATTAAAAAAAAAAAAAAACAGGGGCGGTGGGGAGGGACCTGTAGAAATGTTTTTAAAAAGATTTAAAGGATTTATCAACCAGTTTCAATGTAACAATTGGGAAAATGTGAAATAGACACTGATTATAAGGAATTATTTATTTTTTAGATGTAGTAGCCTTTAAAAGAATCATCTTTTAGATATATATAATGCAATATATACAGAAAAACCACCACCACTACCTAGAGCTGAACAGTAGTTAAAACAGACCTCAGTGCAGAAGTTGGCTCAATTTTCCACTACTAACCAATGATATGACTGTATCGTCAAGACAGCACAAATAAGTCATTAGAATTAGTAACAGTTAAAGTGGATAAATTTTTAAAAATCAATATTCAACAAACAACTGAACTTCAAAATATACCAGCAGTTAGCATGTTAAATTTTAAAATAAAAATTGCATTAAATAACAACAGCATTTAAAAATTACCTAGAAACAAGTGTAATAAAGAATGAAGACAAAAGTCAATAGGAAGACTAAAGGCATTTAAAAAGACAAGTATATGGAGAAGTATATCATGTTCATGAACTGAAAGATTCAAACTGATCTACAGACTTAATAAAATGACAGTCAACATCCCAACGGGGGGGGGAGGGGAGAGGTTCAAGATTGGGAACTCATGTACACCTGAGATGAAAAAAAAAAAAAAATCCCAACAGGAACTAACAACACTGTGTATCAACTATACTTTATTAAACAAAACAAAACAAACAAACAAAAAAAGAGAGATACTTTTTTGTGGCAAACTCTGCTAAAACCTACATGGAAATAAAAAGGCCTGGGAATAATTAAGACACTCTTAAAGAACAGCGGAGACTTGCTTTATTTACCAGGCACTGAGACTATTTATAGACTTATAGTGATTTAAACAGAGTGCTTTTGACATAAAGCTATGAAAATAACCAAAAGTACATAATAGGGCGTCTAGAAATAGACCCTCCTTTATATATGCCTGTTGATATATAGCAAAGGTGGCACTATAAAAGACTGTGTAAACAATGGTTTTCTTAAATAAGTGGTATTTGGACCACTGGCTATATCCATGAAAAAAAAAATTAAATACACCCTAATCCACACACATTTACAAAAATTGCTCAGATGATTACAGACCTGAATGTGGAAGGCCAATGAAGCTCTCACAAAATAACAAGGAGAAATATCTTCATGACCTAAGGGCTGGGAAATTTTTCATCAAGACACAAAAACCATTAGTCATAACACAAAACTTTATTATCCAGGACCATATTACAATTAAGAACATCTGATGAACAGGGTCTGTCCATTGGGAGAATGTATCCCACCAAAATGTTTTACAGAGAGAAATAATCACCAGTGTGGTGGCATTTGGAGGTGGGGCCTTTGGGAGGTGATCAGGTCATGAGGGTGGAGCCCTCATGAATGGGATTAGTGCCCTTATAACAGAGCTCCCTGGAGGACACAGAGAAGATGGCAGACCAGGAACCAGAAGCAGCCCCTCTTCACCAGACATGGAGTCTGCCAGCCTCTAGAGTTGTGGGAGATTAACGCACGCTGTTAGAGTCACCCAGCCTGTGCTATTTCTGTTAGAGCAGGCCAGACAAAGACAGAGAATGAGACACCACCCACAGAATAAAAGATACTTACACTCATGTAATGGGAAGCCTGTATATAGAAAATGACTAACGTTTACATACCTCTAAGACACACAGGTCAATAGAAAAATCAGCAAATGACTTGAATAGGTATTTCAAAAAAATTTTTTTGAAATAGTCCATCAGCATGGAAAAGGTGCCAAGGAAATGCAAATTAAAGCCACAATCAGAATCCATGACACAGTCAGCAGATGGATAACAGCAAAAGTCAGATACCACCAAGCAGCTGGTGAAGGTGGAGCTGTCATACATGCTCACCTGAGTGTAAACTGAATCAACACTATAAAAAAACACAGCCTACAACCTGACAAGTTCACACCCAGGCCAATGAAACTTGTGCACATACCCACCAGGATACACGGATCATATTTTAAACAGCAGTGTCTGTACCCTCCCTAAACAGTTAAGGACTAGTAGATGCTTCAGTAGCAGAATGAATATCTNCACTATAAAAAAACACAGCCTACAACCTGACAAGTTCACACCCAGGCCAATGAAACTTGTGCACATACCCACCAGGATACACGGATCATATTTTAAACAGCAGTGTCTGTACCCTCCCTAAACAGTTAAGGACTAGTAGATGCTTCAGTAGCAGAATGAATATCTATACTGTGGTATATTGACAAAAAAGAGTGACACAGTCTAGAGCAACGTCACAACAGCTGCTCCCCGCAGCAAGGCAGATTCTTCTGTAAAATCATGCTCTGTAAAAGCAAGAAACAAAGGAATATGTACTGTATGACTCAACTTATTTAATCTTCAAAAGCAGGGCATGCTACATGATAATCCCAATGATACATACCTAGGTGATCAAACCATAAAGGAAAGCAACAAAGTGACCAGACAGAGACAACAGTATTTATCTCTAGGGAGGGGGAAAGGGGTGTGGTCAGGAAGCTGCTGGAGTGCAGTCATGCTTATTTTCTTAATCTGAGCAGGTTGCAAAAGTGCTTGCTGTGTAGTAACTCATTCTGTACAAGCAGGCTTTATGCATCTTTATGGCACCCCACTCCAGTACTCTTGCCTGGAGAATGCCATGGAGGGAGGAGCCTGGTAGGCTACAGTTCATGGGGTCGCAGAGAATCGGACACGACTGAGCAACTTCACTTTCACTTTCATGATGTGCGTTATACCTCACAATTCAAAAGTCTTTGAGTTAGAAATTTATTCTGCCATCTCTGAGTCTACGAGCATTTAGCATGAATTTATTATTCTTTTTTCTGACCTATCCTAACCCCCTCTAGTCGAATCTTATTTACACTCTCAAACAAGTTACAAGTAACAGGTTCATAATAATCTATTCTGACTCTCATTTGTTCTAAGCATAGATTCTTCCAAGGAATTTCCTCTAAATGCTAGTGTTTCAGAACTGTTCAAGTCCACTGACTCCCTATGATTTTAGGTATTAATAGTTGCCTCGACTAATGATTTTATAGGTTTACTTCATAACTTCTGAAGCCTTTTTCAATTCTTAACTGGAACCACTGCACAAAACAGGATTTAACTGACTGTTTTCTCAGTTCTCCCAAGAACAGTTCATAAGTAATGATCTCCATTCACAGAGCAATAATTCATTATATCATGACATCAGGAGAAGGAGGTAGAGTATAACACTAAACAATTATTTACTGACCTTGTAATTTCAGTAACTTTCTATGAACTTCTTTCTGTAGAACGATTAACAACAATTACAGGTGACATCTGAGGTAAATATCATCAGGTTCTACAGATGATAATCAAAACTAAGCTCACATCTTCCCAATGGTCTTTCTGAGAATATCCAACCACCATTGGATTGCCCTTGGTATAACAGACTAATTTCATTAAGGCACCCCTTTACCAGACCAACTTCCTTTTCCTAGTTTGTTAGTAACATCTTGAATTTCAGCACTTCATAAACTTAGTATGGGTTAGCTCTCCCTAAACACAAGACCTTACCCATATCCATGCACATAAATTCAGGAAGTCGCCTACTCCACGTATATTAGGTAGGAGATACAGGTGCAGAGAAAATTTACAAGTTAGTTGGCAACAGAATCTGAAGGGTGTCACATGTATTAAGAACACGACAGTGCTTAGAATAAGGATCAGATGAACCCTAGAATTATTTGCTCATTTCTAAAAATAATTCTGAGCAGAGTGTTTGAAAGAGTTTTGACCTTCTCCCGACAGACAGCCATTAAATGATAGTGGCCTTGTTTTATTATTAACTATAAGAATTTCTAAAAACCCTTTTACTGAGGACGCATGACATAGCCATTTCATGTTCTTTTAAAGGGCTCAGCTTATGTTGCCAAATTCAACTTTAAAGGCAAATGCCTCACTCATTAGAACAACGCCACCAAAATTATTAGGAGATGCTAGATGAAACTAAAATCAACTTGTCACCTGCTAAAGAGCTCATGCACAAACATAACCTCTGAAAAGCTGTAGCATAGTCAAATTATTCTAACTCAAAATACATTTCTTAAGATTTCTGAGCTGTACCATAATCTTAAACCGTCAGTAATTTGTTTCTGCTTACAAATTGCAAGGCGAGGATACCGAGTTTACTAAAAAAAAAATTACGGTTGGATTATGTTATTAATGTGTTTTACCTGCAGCTGATACCAAATAAATTTCATTATTCTTATTCACAGAAACTGACCAGCTCCAACCATCTCAGCAGCATTTAGAGTTTTTAGCAACAATTCTACCATCCATTTTCAAGATGTATTCACTACACACTAACTAATGTTAATAAATGCCTTTCTCCTAATAATTTTTTTCCAGGAATTTAGAACACATTCATGTATTCAAATATGATGCAACCATTAAAGCTAAGGTATGCTTTTGTAACATAAGGCGATGTTTTTAACACTGACTGGAAAAGGTCCCAGGTCCCAGCTTGTACATGGCACTACTGGCCTCACATGCTAATAACACAGAACTCTCCCTTTCACCCCCAGCCCCATCCCGGCAGCACATCTGGCTTGATTCACCTGGGATTCTCTATTGACTCCATCTGCTCTGCAGGTCACTCTGCCCATCAGAGAACCCATCGCCTCCCTTCTGACCAATGACACTCACCTCCCTGCTCTCACTACCTTCCAATCCACATGGTAGCTGAACAATCTTCTAAGATTACTATCACCATACTACTCCCTCATCACTCTTTAGGGAAAAGGGCCAACACCTTAAAATGCAGAATTTCAACTTTGCTTAACTACCCCTCCAGCCACAGTCCCTTCCCACTCTAACCCCTAACCCCATCCTCCCCAAGGATCTCCCGACTGTACCCGCACTTGTACCTCAACTCCCAGCACCCCACTCCATGGCCCCATCACCTGCTCAACTCCTCATTTTTCAATTCTCACCTCCAATGGTGCATCTCAGATTCCCTCACTTATATGTCCTCACACCCATACTGCTTCTTTACGGCATTCACCATAACACCACTGTCATTGTTTCCTGTGGGATTATTATTTATTTCAATGGTGCTTTCTCTCTCAGCAGAGCCCAGACTCCATGAGAGAGACTCACATCACTCTTGTTCACTGCTTCCTCTCCAGCACCTAGCATGGTGCCTGGCCCATAAAGGAGCCTAACAATTACCTGCTAGATAGAAAATACATAGAAGTAAGTCTAGAAAAAAATAGACCAAAACTGTCAGTTACTTATGGGTAGCAGGATTATGAGGGATCTTAATTTAGCATGTTTAATTTCTATCAATCACATTTTCTACAATAAGCACATTTTGCTTTTATTATTTATAAGTTAATGCTTTTGGACTCATTTTTTAAAATAAACGTTACTTTGGACTAATTCTAGATGTGTAAGACAGTGGCAAAGACTGTACAAAGAGGTCCTGAGTATCTCTCACTCAGCTTCCCAGACTACTTTCCCAAATATTAATTCCCAGTTAATATCCTATGTGGGCTGCCCTCATAGCTCAGTTGGTAAAGAATCTTCCTGCAATGCAGGAGACCCTGGTTTGATTCCTAAGTAGGGAAGATCCACTGAAGAAGGGATAGGCTACCCACTGCAAAATTCTTGGACTTCCCTTGTGGCTCAGCTGGTAAATAATCTGCCTGCAATGCGGGAGACCTGGACTCAGTCCCTGGGTTGGGAAGATCCCCTGGAGAAGGGAAAGGCTACCCACTCCAGTGTTCTGGCCTGGAGAATTCCATGGACTGGATAGTCCATGGGTTGCAGAGTTGGACACAACTGAACAAGTTTCACTTTCCCTTCATTTTCACAATGTTGTCCAGGGCATGTTTTTCTCCGCTAAGAAACTGACCTCAGCACACTTCCGCTGGGGAAAGCCCATACATTCTCTGGCTTCACAAGCCTCTGCCACTGTCCTCTCTCTACCCCAGGGTCCCATCCAGGACACCACACTGCATTTAGGCAACGCGTCTCTCAACTCATCTGGTCTTGACAGTTTCTCAGTCTCCCTTCTTTGTCATGACCTTGTCCCCATCAGCCTGGCTTTGTCTACAGTTCCTCCTGTGCTTAGACTGGGGTTACAAGTCTTTGGAAAGAGTGTCACCAAGGCCAGTGGCCTTCTCGTCACATGCTGGGGGTACGTGATATCCGTGCAGCCTCCCTGGCAGTGGCACCTCCAGTATCTGGTATGACGGTGTTGGCCAGCTCCCTCCACTGCGGACTTCCTAGCGTCCCAGGCTCTAGTCTTGGGAGGTCAGCCGCCACATCCAGCCCGTCATCAAGGGAGGAGGGAGGAAGACAGCTCCTCCTCCTCAAGGGTGGGACAGTTACAGGAATTATCCAGGAGCCTTGTCTTTTCTCCCTCACCTACAAAGTGTTCAGTCGCTTATATCCGTTCCTGTCATTTACGTCGCATAAATGAGCTCGTTCACACTGATCTTACACTTGGGATATAATCCACTTCTACCTTACTCTTGGGCTCAAGTGGCTCCAGGTCTGGCCACAAGGTGCTCTCTCAGGCTCCTTCCAGTGTTCCTCTGACCGTCTTGATCTTTCTGTTTCTGAGCATTTCCTTCCTTCTGGTACTAGACCCCTTATATCTTCCCTAACCCGAGGTCTAGAATCAGCACTTCTCGACGAGGCAACCAGTCATCGCTAAGCCCTGCAGTTACCTGTATGAGAGTATTATGAATGCTGGATAACCTATGTGAATGTCATGATGTAATTTGTTTGACTAAGTACAGATAACCTCTGAGAACCCAGGCCAAAACTGCCACAGAGGACTCACACATGCAACAGCAATATTGCTACAATTTCCTCTACTATGTTGCTCTATTTTGTTTCCAAGATTAATCTGAGTTGGTTGAGTAGACTAGATATTTCACATTCATTTTTTAGATAAGAAAGAGGAGAACCGGAAGTGCTGACAGGACTAATCCAGGGCGCTGGATACAACGTAGCCTGCCTCTTCTATCCTGTGACTTTTCCCTCCTGATGACCCTTCATTTGGGGCCCCTGCGTGAGACAGTGTGACCACGTGGCACTCCTGCCACTCCACTGGCACCATATGTATCCAGTTAAACCAAAACTTTTCTCAATACACCTATATTAGTTCAGTAAATAAAAAAGGAAAAAACAAGACTCCTAAACATAAAGTAAACCTAGCTAATATGTTAAAAAGGATGAATATTTTATAAAGCAGTAAACGTTTAACAAGCTTCTACTGGATGTACGCCAAGATATTAGACATTTTGAGAAGGGAGAAATAAACCACGTCCATGGCTGACCATGGTTGACTAATATCCCAATGCCACAAAGTTTAGAAATAAAGAAAATAAGATTGCTCATTAAGAGTTAAGAAATGCCATTAGTACATAATGGATCAGCCCTAAACAGAACAAAGCAGACAGAAAAACAAAGGATAAATACACTGAAAGATGGCAAGCTTAGTCCAGGAAGAAGGCAAGCTACAACCAAAATAAATAAGAAAAGCCAAGAAAGCAAACACACAACAGAAGCAATGTAGCTCATGACCAGGAGGCTCTAACCCACACCTGAGATGTCAGGGAGGCTTTCCAGGGCGTGAGGTAAAACCTGAGGAGCAACGCACAGGGAATGAGAGCTGTTACAGGCAGAGGAAAGGTGTGCAAAGACCTGGGGCTAAGCCAGCCAGGCACAAGCTCAACTCTAAACATTCACAAGGCCCAGCGAGAGGGCATCACAGAACGTTTGCCATATGGCTAAACATTTCAGTTATAAAGCAAGTTAAACGGTTCAGAAAACACTTTCGATCTTTCTACATGGACAAATACACCTTACAGTCGGTTGGAAGTTTGGGCTCAGTTTTATAAATCTGCAGACAAATTGGTGACAATTTGGAAAACACCGGAAAGCATTAAAAAAGGGCTTCCCTGGTGGGTCAATGGTAAAGAATCTTCCTGTTAATGCAGGAGACGCAGGTTTGATCCCTGATCTGGGAAGATCCCACACACCACGGTGAAACTCAGCCAGCACTGCAACTACGAAAGCCTACATGCCTAGGGAAAGCGTGTGCTCTGCGGTAAGGGGAGTCACCGCAGTGGGGAACGCGCACCGTCACAGCCAGAGCCCCCGCAGCAATAAGGACTCAGCACAGCCAAAAATAAACAAACAGAAATAATGGCAAAAGCATTTAAAAAAATCCCATCATCCAGAGAAAAACCACTAGTTTGGTGTATCTCCCACCAAATGTGTGCAGGGTGTGTGTACGTGTGTGCATTCAGTATTGTAAGAACTGGGAGTTGTTAGGGGAAGGACAGTGATTGAAACCGCCCACCCTGGCCAGGCACCATAGTAACCATTTGCATGAGGTGTTTTATGACAGGAGGTACTAGTAAGGAACACGGAACTAATAAGCCACCACCAACCAGAAGAGTTCAGGAAAGGTCTAAAGGAGACACCCCGCGTCCGTCCACTTCCCAGAATCCCGCTCGCTAGCATCCATCTTGGCTGAGCGATGCATGCGCCACCAGAAAACACTCTGAATTAGAGTGACTGGCCAAAGACCAGCCGGAAACTAATCCCATCACCATAAAACCCGAGACTGCGAGCCACGTGGCAGGGCAGTTCTCCTGGGTTCCCTTACCCTACTGCTCTCCACCCGGGTGCCCTTTCCCAATAAAATCTCTTGCTTTGTCAGCACATGTGTCCCCTAGGACAATTCATTTCCGAGTGTTGGTCCCAGTTCTGGGCCCTGGAAGGGGTCCCTCTTCCTGCAAGAGGATCACATTATACACGCAGATTCTGCCCTTTCTATATAAGCCCTTCCACTCATGTAGCTTATAAAATACCAGACAGCAAGGCACCGTACTCAGTTCCCCATGTGCATTTTGCAACTGGCATATCTCAAGTCAGAACTCCCACAGTATGGGCACAGAGCCCTGGAGACACCAAGGTCCGGTAGCATTAGCATTTTTTCTGAGATGAGACTTCTCGCAGGCCACCTACCACAACGGACACAATGTGTTCTCTTCCACTTGTGCAAGTCAGAAGTACACAGTCCAGGTGTCTGTGGGGGCACCCCTTCTGGAGGCCCCAAGGGAGAATCACCTCCATGCTGTTCTCAGCTTCCTTCCCTGGCCGGCGGCCCCTTCCTCTTGTTACTGGGTCCAGGCTCACTCTGCTCGCCACGCGACAGGCCAATGAATCTGAAACGAGGTGCTGAGGCAAGGAAGAAACTTTCATTGGGGAGCCAGCAGACCAAGAAGACAGCAGGCTAGTGCCTCAAAATAACCATCTCACTGGGGTGTGGAAGCAGGTTCTTTTATAGATTAGAGAGAAAGAAGCAATGAGGAACTAAAGTCGAAAGGTAGGAACAGGAGATGCAGTGGGGAAGTAAAGTGAAGGGGTCTTCAGTCTAGCAAAACATCTTCAAGGCAGCGGCCAGCCTTTGGAAGGGGTGTGTTGTCATCTATTCACAGATGGGCAGGGACAAACTCTCTCTCCAGGAGCTGAACACAGGCACTTTAGTTTACAGCCAAGCAGAGGGGCAGGGTTCTCCAAGCAAGCCATTGAGTATGATGAACGCAAGTCAAAGAAACAGTTTCCGACATGGGGTCAGAACTGGCCTTCTCCCTGAAACTCTCTCAGCTGGCCAGCCTTGGTTTCAGACTCATCCTTGCGCCTCTTCCATTTAAGGATGCCTGGGATTTCAATGGAGCTACACAGATAATCCAGGATAATGGCTCCATTTCAAGATTCTTTACTTACTTAAATTGCAGAGTCCCTTGTATCATGTAAAGTAACATATTAACAGGCTCCAGGAATCAATCACAGGGCAGGGGAGGGAGATTATTCAGCCTCCACAAGACTCTCCTTTCCACTCTATTCATAGCACAAGAGCCACATGTAGTAGGTAGTGGCTGGCACTCAGCACAAATCAGAGTAGCACCAGAACCTCCCCGCTGGCTCAATTGGTAAAGAATCCACCTGCAATGCAGGAGACCTGGGTTCAATCCCTGGGTTGGGAAGATCCCTTGGAGAAGGAAAAGGCTACCCACTCCAGTATTCTGGCCTGAATTCCATGGACTGTGTAGTCCATGGGTCGCAAAGAGTCGGACACGACTGAGTGACTTTCACTTTCACAAGTGACACCAACACAGACTGGCGGGCACTGAATTCTCCACCACCACATTACCATTAGACAATAAAAGCCTGATTCCCTTACGAAAGTGCAACTCTTGAGTGGACATCCTTTTAACGGAAAGCACACACAAAACCTTTTTGAATAGACTGTTCAGCAATGGTGTCATCTTGAGGAAAAGCAAATATTAAATTTTGGGAAAGGTGTATTCACCAGTGGGGACCTCCAGAATCACTGCAGATGGTGACTGCAGCCATGAAATTAAAAGACACTTACTCCTTGGAAGGAAAGTTATGACCAACCTAGACAGCATATTAAAAAGCAGAGACACTACTTTACCAGCAAAAGTCTGTCTAGTCAAGGCTATGGTTTTTCCAATGGTCATGTATGGATGTAAGAGTTGGACAATAAAGAAAGCTGAGCACCGAAGAGTTGATGCTTTTGAACTATGGTGTTGGAGAAGACCCTTGACAGTCTCTTGGACTGCGAGGAGATCCAACCAGTCCATCCTAAAGGAGATCAGCCCTGAGTGTTCATTGGAAGGACTGATGTTGAAGCTGAAACTCCAATACTTTTTGGCCACCTGATGCGAAGAGCTGACTCACTTGAAAATACCCTGATTCTGGGAAAGGTTGAGGGCAGGAGAAGAAGGGGACAACAGAGGATGAGATGGTTGGATGGCATCACTGACTCAATGGACATGAGTTTGGGTAAAATCCGGGAGTTGGTGATGGATAGGGAGGCCTGGCGTGCTGCAGTCCATGGGGTCACAAAGAGTCAGACACTACTGAGCGACTGAACTGAACCTATATTAAAATTAAATTAAAAACAAAACAAAACACACCTTGTTAAGAGTCCTCAACAATCTTTTAAGAACAGAAAGAGATCTTGAAAACAAAAGATCTGAGGACTACTGCCTTAAGAGACATACTTGAGTAATTAGTCAAAGCCAGACATTTTGTGGATACATGAGAGAATGTTCTGTTTTACCTTTTTTCTTTTGAAAATGTCTATGGGTAGCTACTCCCTTTCAAATTTATCATAGCTGCAATTATTGTGACCTTGTCACATGGAATATAAGATCTGGACCTTCTGTTTATCATTTACTTGTATCTTCCAGTAGATACAAAATGATTTTTCAAGAAAGGCCCCTGACCCTGCCCATGAGTACAGCCTCCACTTTTCATTAAGGGGACTTCTGGTGCCTTCTATTCAGTCTTAGGTTGTGTTAAGCTGTTCAAATGCTTCAGGAAAATGAGCTGAATGTAAGTACGTAGCTGTTAGAATTCCAAACTATAATTCTAAAGTCACTGCTATGTAATGTTATATAAAACCTTCCAGCAAAAAAAAATAAATAAAATGACAATAGTGATACACCTTGATGACTTCTGAAACTCCATGCTGTCCACCTGTTCCAAAACAGTCTGAATTATATCTATGGATCCTGCCAGAACACCATAAATAATGATGCCTGTACCATACAGAAACAGTGTCCTCGTGGAACCAGGCCTTGTGATTCAAGCAGGTGATGTTAATGGATGTTATTACAAAAGAAAGCCCTGTGAAAACTAATGCTGTTTACTGCAATCACAGTCCTGAAATCAGCCTAGCGCGTAGAAAGGAATCATTCCATCATGTCGCTCAAAAATGGATTATCTTAAAATCAGTAACAGGGAATCCGCTGAGCAACTGATCCAAGTTTTTCTCTCATAAACACCGAGAATCACTTAACTAAACAGGTTTCCTAGTTTCACTCCCCACTACAAAGCTTAGAGCCAAATTCCCAGTCTCCCCTCAGAAAGTACATAGCTGTTAAGCTTTCACCAACATTCATCTCTAGATTTCCTGCGTTTCAACCTGTTTTCCTTTTGCTCCATCCTTCTCAAAAACGTAGTTAAGTCCTGAATTCTGTGTGTCCTTACACGCTGCTTTATGTCTTTTCTCTCAAAAGAAAATAAACATCAGTGTATTTCTCATTGTAAATACATTAGCAGTTTTCATCTAACAAGATCTAAGATCCTGGTTAATATGAATCTACTTCTAAGCAACAGCTCAGTTGGCGGGGCTAATGCCCTGCTTCCAGGTTTGCAGGACTAAGGCCTGGACCCTGGACTGTGAGGTCTGCCAAACCCTGAGAGGCATCCAAGGAGATGGCCAGCCAGCTTCTGGCCTGGCCCCTCAGCCTCCACTTTCCAGGCCTCCTCCCCTGAAATCCCTCGTGTAGACAGTACTGGTGAACGTGCCACCCAGAGGGACATGAGACCCAAACCAAACATTCTGAATAAAGCTACATCTATTCAAATGAAAATGCTGGACTCTGTACGAGCTCAGAAGGGAAGGGAAGTTCTGGGAAAGATGGACAGGTCACAAGATCAGGACCGACAGTCCACCTTGCAGTCCCGTGTGCTACGCGGCTCTCCGAGTTCTGAGGCTCAGCTTGCAGTATACATCCGAAAGAGAGCATAACAATCTGTTAACATGTGGTGTGTCTGCATTCCAGACCCTGTGATTACGTGCCCCATGGTCTTGGGAAGAAGACAAATTGCCTACGTTTGAATCTAGTATTTCCAAATGTTTAAAGTTCTTCATATCCACGGGGTGGCAAAGCGTCAGACATGCCTTAGAGACCACACAACAACAGACATGGAGGGGTCAGTCAGGAGTGAGCCCTCTGGATGCTTCCGCTCCTTGCACACTTTCCCTTGGACTGTGACACTACCATTCACAAACAATCTAGAAACGTGGGAGGGACTCTTGACACAGCAAGTAAGCTACACTATTCACATTTCACGCACGATAAAAAGGGATGTAAGAAACTAAACTTTAAACCCATCACCATCACCAACACAAACTAATCAGTGAGAGTTACTTTGCTGAACAGTGGCTGACTCTAGTTTTCAGCTTTCTTACTCCCAGGGAGGCCGGTACATTTAAGAATAACGCGCAGAGGCTGTGCAGAGGAACGCGTGTGTGTTTTATTTTCAATGAAGCAAGAACCGTATGGCTTTCTTTAATGAATACAACTCTGACGACAAAATCTTGGCCCTTTCTTCCTGCTACTTGTAGTGAAAAATTTTGCATTTTCCACAGAATTTGAATTACTGACCGAAGTGACTCACTCAATATACTTAAACACATATCAAGTCTAATTTGTCAGCTTTTCACTAGTTCATAGACTTTTGATACTACCAATTTGTCATCATTATGATTATGGATAAGCTCTATTTTTAATCACAGCATATTCTGTATCATTTTAGATCCACTCTGAGCAGATAAGGCTGATTTCATCTTTGAGATCCATGGGTCCATCTCTTTAAGCTATTTTCAAAACAAGAGCTATGCAACACCTAAGTAACTCGAGTATTCACTGGAGTCAGGGGACTGCACAGTGGTTTCTCTCTGCAACCTAAATCCTAGTCCAGAGTCGTATTCCAGTTTTAGATAGGGCTGTATTCCTTTTTGATACCACCCGGAATGTCCCCAACATCTCAGCTGAATGCTAAATTAAAAGGAAACTGGTCAAGCTGGGGGACAGAGCCTAAGGCACCCAAAGGGGAAGGAGCATAGAAGCCAGGAGAAGCACTGGGAGCTACAGAGGAGAGCTCTAAGGCAAGCGACCGCCTGGGGTCACCCGGCTAGTAACTGGCAGGGCCATGAGGTGAATGCAGGTCTGCAGCCGGAGAGCCCGTGGAGTGAGGTTTCTGTCCGCACCCAAGCCAGACACCAACAGTTCTCTCTAGTGATGGATGACTTTCTGGTGCTCTAAAGAGAAATGAAGTCAAAGACTATTTAACACTCAACTGCGTGTCCCACTGTCCACTTCCATGCTCCAGACTTACGGATGACCTCTGCCCTCAGACACCTGTCCTGGCCGAGATGGGGAGGTCTCCCTGGGGCCGCACTTCCTCCAGGACAGCCCTCCCCAGCTACTGTGAAGAGAACCACGTCCACTCTGCTGAGAGAAGTAAAAGGAAAGTGGAAAGTGAAGTCGCTCAGCCATGTCCGACTCTTTGCGACCCCATGGACTGTAGCCTACCAGGCTCCTCCGTCCATGGGATTCTCCAGGCAAGAGTACTGGAGTGGATTGCCATTTACCAATCCTACCAGCTACATTCACTGTCTCACAACACAATCCCTTTTCTCCCAACTGGGCCTTCATGCATTATCTCCCGTTCTAGAACACTCTTCACAATTCTAAACAGGTATCAAAATAATATCCTTTTGGGGACCTCCCGGCAGCCCCGTGGCTAGTACTTCGCCTTCCAATGCAGGACACGTGGGTTCGATCCTTGGGTGGGAAGCTAAGATCCCACATGACTCACGGCCGAAAAACAAAAGCATAAAACAGAAGCAATGCTGTAATGAGTTCAATGAAGACTGGAAAATAGTCCACATCAAAACACTTTTAAAAATTAATAGTAACATGCTTTCTTCAAGATGTAACATTTAGAACCTGTAACCACCCAAGTTTACACTTACATAGTTGTCAACTGCTGTTCCACAACCTGCACCTTCAACCAGGCACGTCTGAGGACAGATGCACGGAAAACATTAATAGCCGCTTAGCCCTGGTGGTTCCAACTTCTCCCCTGCTGAGAAAACCTTCCTTTTGTGTGGCTGGTAATGTGCCTAACCGCAGGGAACAAATCAGGATTGTTCTAACCAGTCAGTAATCCTCCTGGTCAGCGATCAGTCTAGGTGTGGGCATGTAACTCGGTTCTGGCCAGTAACAGAAGAGGAAGTCCACTGATGGGGTTTGTGAAAAATATCCTTCCTGGTTAAAAAAAAATATGATAACAAAAGAAAATTCTTCTTTGTCCCCTTGCTCCTTCCTTCTGACGTGACACACTCTCCTGTGGAAAATTATAAATGAAGACATCACCCATCCTGGAGAGATGCAAAGAGCTGGTCCTCCTATGTCTTTCTACTGCCCTCAGTTTCTAAAGTGCTTCATATAAAGGGCCAGGGAGCTACTTAAACACAGAAAAATGGGTATGTTGTTAAATTTCACATGACTTTTCAAATTATGAATATATGTGTTTATCTGGTTTATAACTTTGTAATTAAAATTAGGGGGGGAAAATCTACCAACAAGGAAAAGAGTAAATGACTAATAAAAGCAAAACACTGTTGTTGCTTTTCTAAATCAAACATTCAAGATACAAGGCAGTGAGAACCTGAACTGCCAACACTGTGAAAAGAAGTCAAACAGGTACTCCCTACAGCCTCGTCTATTTGCCCGGAGCCATTTCCGGTTCACAGCAGCACCAGGACTGTGCCCTCCAGCTGAGAGCTCCCGCCCATCTCCTGGGGCCACAGAGACAAAAGCACTTGGGAATGGACTCCAACGGGCCAGCATCCTGGAGAAAAAAGACGCAACACTTCATACCAGGATACCTTTCTCTTCAAACAGATACAATTCCTAGACTTCAGGAGCGAGAGGCTGAGAAACCAAGCAGAGAAGCAGTGGTTCGGAGCCTGAAGCGGTGAGCAGAGCCACCATCAGTCTCAGCCAGGCACAGAGAGACCGAGAGCCTTCGTGAACACGCCAGGCTTTCTCCTATACCCTCAAGAGCTCTGCCCTAAAACTAAAGTGAGCCAAAAACAGACTAAACCTCAAGAAGCCTGACACCAGGCTGCAAATTCTCTCCATCTTTGATGGGATCATTGCAATTGGCTGCCGGACTACTTGTCTGCCAGAAACTCTAAATACACTCTGGTGAAGATATCACCTTCCCCAGAGCACCTGTAAGTATGTGCATACAACATTCAACATTCAATAAGAATTACAGAGCCCATCTGCTGCTGCTGCTCTAAGTCACTTCAGTCGTGTCCAACTCTGTGCGACCCCATAGACGGCAGCCCACCAGGCTCCCCCGTCCCTGGGATTCTCCAAGCAAGAACACTGGAGTGGGTTGCCATTTCCTTCTCCAATGCATGAAAGTGAAAACTGAAAGTGAAGTCACTCAGTCGTGTCCTACCCTCAGCGACCCCATGGACTTCAGCCTTCCAGGCTCCTCCTCCCATGGGATTTTCCAGGCAAGAGTGCTGGAGTGGGGTGCCACTGCCTTCTCCGGAGCCCATCTGCAGTCAAGGTCAAAAGACAGAAACCAACAGAAAAAGAGCAAGAGATACAGACTCACAGGTGACCTCAACATGAGAAGACTCAGACATGAACTTTTAAACAAGTGATTAATACAGAGGTGAAAAAAAGCACACACATACACAAAAAACACAGAGAATTTCTCCCAGAGTACGGATGTTTATTTAAAAACAATCAAATGGGAATTCTATGGCTGATGAATAACTGAAATTCAAAGCCCAACAAAAAATAATGAGATAGCATTACACACCTGTGACAAAAGCCAGACCCCCCTCCCCCCCCAGAAAGTGGACACAACATCAAAAGCTGACAAGACGGGCGCAGCAGGAGCTCTCAGTCACGGAGAGTGCGGGAGCGAAGAGGTGCAGCCACTTTTGCCTGCTGCTTATAAAACCACAGAGGTTAGAGCATCTGCCTGCAATGTGGGAGACCAGGGTTCGATCCCTGGATCGGGAAGATCCCCTGGAGAAGGAAATGGCAACCCGCTCCACTCTTCTCGCCTGGAGAATCCCACGGATGGAGGAGCCTGGTAGGCTACAGCCCACAGGGTCGCAAAGAGTCGGACACGACTGAGCAACTTCACTTCACTTCACTATAAAACCACACATAATACTTGATCCAGCTTATCTATCAGGTTCCTTGTTATTTACCCCAATGAAGTGAAATATCCAAATTAAAAAAAGAAAATATAGAGAAAGCATAAGAAGACACAAGTGAAAAGACAAATGTGACTGGCGTCTTAAAAAGTAAGCAGGGGGGAATACTAGAAACAATACTTGAGGTCACCAGGTCAGAATTATCCAAAAATGAAAAAAAAAAAAAACCAGGTCACAATTCAGGAAGTGCTAAACCCCAGCCAGGATAAACAATAAGAAAACTACTCTTCGGCACACTATGACTAAGCTTAAGTTTCAGGAAAGCCAAAGACAAAGTAAAAAGCCTAAGAGAAGCCAGGCTGGGGAAAAATACGACTGATAACTGACTTCAACAGAAGGCAAATGACATGAGAATTATATCTTCCAAGTGTTCAAAAAAGATCGATGTAAATCTGGAATACAGCTGCAAAAATATCCTCAGGAATAAAGATGAAACAAAGGCTTGTACAAAAACTAAGTGAACTTGCTGCTGGCAGATTGCAATGAAAAGAAATACTAATGAGAGTTCTTCAGGCAGAAAGAGAATTATCCCAGATAGAAACACGAAAATGCAGGACAGAATAAAGAGCACTGGAAAGAGTAAAGTTGCGAAACCTAAACAGGTATCAACATAAGACAACAACAACATCTTGTGCGGTTTAAAATATATAAAGAGTTAAAACAGCAGACAACAGTAGCACAAAAAGCGGGAGGGGAGAAAAGGGGCTAAAATACCCTAAGGCCCTCACATTTTCCGTAAACTGGTAAAAGCATTCATTTATACCACCCTAACCATGAAAACCGGAGAAGGCAGTGGCACCTCCACTCCAGTACTCTTGCCTGGAAAATGCCACGGATGGAGGAGCCTGGTAGGCTGCGGTCCATGGGGTCGCTGAGGGTCAGAGACAACTGAGCGACTTCACTTTCACTTTTCACTTTCCTGCATTGGAGAAGGAAATGGCAACCCACTCCAGTGTTCTTGCCTGGAGAATCCCAGGGACTGGGGAGCCTGGTGGGCTGCCGTCTATGGGGTTGCAGAGTCGGACACAACTGAAGCGACTTAGCAGCAGCAGCAACCATGAAAACTGGAAGGAATCCACTAACTTTAAGTTTCATCCTAATTCTTCCACTATTTTAACTCTGTCAAATGACCTATATGATCCTTCAGCTGTCATGAATGAAATGAAGGCATATAACCAAGCTTGATGACTCATTTTATTTGTAAGTAATTCACTCATTCAATAACTAAGTACCGACTATATGTCCAAAGGGCTTCCCTGGTGGCTCAGTGGCAAAGAATGTGCCTGCCAATGCAGGAGATGTGGGTTCGATTCCTGGGTCAGGAAGATCCCCTGGAGAAAGGAATAACAATCCACACCAGTATTCTTGCCTAGGAAATCCCACAGACAGAGAAGCCTGGAAGGTTATAGGCCATGGGGTCACAAAGAGTCAGACACGACTTTGCGACTGAATAACAACAACAAATATGTCAAGAAAGAAAAGTACTAATTTATAGTAGAACTGATAAGAATACATGTTCTAATCTCTAGAGTAACCCATCAAACAAAACATAAGAGAATGCATAACTAACAGTATTGGAGGGAAGGAAGCAAGGTGGGAAAAAAAAATAATCAACTCTGACAAATAGAACAGAAGTAGAAAGACAGCAGACTTGACCCTAAATACGTCAGTGGTCACATTAACTGTAAGTGGACTACATTTACATAAAACCAACGCGAGAAACGAAACTCATACGTACGCTGGGCTTCGGTGCATTCACGTGTGCTCAGTCCCTTCAACTGTGTCAACTCTGGGACCCCACGGATGTAGGCCGCCAGGCTCCTCGGTCCATGGGGATTCTCCAGGCAAGAACCCTGGAGTGGGTAGCCGCACCCTCCTCCAGGGATCTTCCCCACCCAGGGATCAAACTCTTACATCTCCCGCACTGGCAGTTCTTTACCACTAGCACCACCTGCGTTCTGGTACAAAGATAGCCAAATATTTCAGTGTAACAGAGGAAGAAGTCCAGAAACAGACCTATACAATACATCCACTTGATAGATGAGAAACATGTCACTCTGATACACTGGAAAATGGAAGATTTATGGGCTGAATAGTTATCCACATAGGAAAAAATGAATCTGAACACTTACATCACAGAAAAATTAACTGCAGTCAGATTACAAAACTAAATACAAGAGACATTCAAAGAATAAAACTTCTAGGAGATAAGGAGAGAATACCTTCTTGATCTTGAGGTATGTATGGGAAGCTATCTTAACACAGAACAGGAAAAGTATAAAGAATAAAGGAAAACATTAACTGGGTTTCATTAAAATTGACAGCATCTTCATCAAAAGATTCTATTAAGAGCAAGAGAAGACATTTGCAATACATAAATCTAACAAAGGACTCAATCAGAATGCATAAAGCCCTCTTAGGCAAAATGACTGAACAGGCACTTCAAAAGACGCTATCTAAAAAGCCAAACAACACACAAAAGGGATTTAAACTCATAAGCCGCTGCTGTTGCTGCCGCTGCTGCTGCTGCTGCTAAGTCACTTCAGTCGTGTCCGACTCTGTGCGACCCCACAGACTGCAGCCCACCAGGCTCCCCTGTCCCTGGGATTCTCCAGGCAAGAACACTGGAGTGGGTTGCCATTTCCTTCTCCAATGCATGAAAGTGAAAAGTGAAAGGGAAGTCGCTCAGTCGTGTCCAACTCTCAGCGACCCCATGGACCGCTGCCTACCAGGCTCCTCCGTCCATGGGATTTTCCAGGCAAGAGTACTGGAGTGGGGTGCCATAAGCCATTAGACAACTGTAAATCAAACCCAAAATTTGAGCCTACTGCACCCACAGCAGAAGAGCCAAAATTTTTACACTGATAACATCAGGTATTAGTGAAGACGTGATGCAAGCAGAACTCTCACACATTGCTGACACAATGTACAGATTGTAACCACCTTTGACAGGATCTGACATTCACACACCTGTCATCTAACAGGCCATCTTGAGGGATAAATGCTACACAACTGTGTACATGATATGCACTAAAATATATACACCTGAAAAGTCTCAGCACCATTATTGTTAATAAACAAAATCTAAGAAAAATTAATTTGAAAAACTTAAATGTGTTTCACAACATATGATGGATAGAACAGATAAACTGAAGTGTATTTACAAATGGCATACTATATGGCAATGAAAATAAATTTACTACTGCTATCTTCAACAACATAGGTGAATCAAAACACAAGTAAATGACACCAGACTCAAGAGTATATAGTATAAATCATTTTATATAAAGTTTAAATACCTGCAAATGTAATCTGTGACAGAAATCAAAATAACAGTTACCTCTGAAACTGGAAGGGGGAACACGGACGGATTACTGGGAAACTGGTCATGTTTGCTTTCTTAATTGAGGTATATGAGTGTAACTACTTTGTAGAAATTCATTCATTTCCATGCTTGTGACATGGTGATTATTGTGCTGGCTAATTTTATGTATCAACGAGGCTTGGCAAAGAGATGCCCAGATAGCCAGTAAAACATCATGTCTGTGTGTGTCTGCGAGGGCCTTTCCCGAAGAGATGAGCATTTGAACTGGCAGACTGAAAACTTGGCTCTTGCTGGAGCCGCCCGCAGACATCAGCACCACGGGGCCTGGGCCCTCAGGCGTGGACTGGGCCTCAAGTCACTGGCTCCCCTGGTTCCCAGGCCTTTGGATCTGGACTGGAAACACACCACTAATTCTTCTGAGCTCCCACTATGCAGCTGGCCACTGGTGGGACTTCTCAGCCTCCGTCATCACAGGAGCCAATCTCTTTCTGTATGTCTCTGTCTCTCTCTATATATAATACATACCCCATAAGTTTTGCTTTTCTGCTTCAACTACAGTTGTGTACCTCTCTGCAGTATAGTACACTGAAATTTTTAAGTTTATCCATGTATGAGATTTTCTTTTGGGCTTCCCTGGTGGCTCAGTGGGAAAGAATCTAGCTGCACTGCACGCAGCTCAGGTTTGACCCCCGGGTTAGGGAAGATCCCTTAGAGAAGAATACGGCAACCCACTCCAGTATTGTTGCCTGGGAAATCCCATGCACAGAGGAGCCTGCTGGGCTAGAGTCCATGGGGTTGCAAAAGAGTTGGACAGAACCGAGCGACAAACAACAAATGAAAAGTGGGCACCGGGGGCAGCCATACAACATCGTGAATGGACTGAGTTCCAATGGACTGCACACTTTAAGGCGGCTACACGAATCACCGCAATTAAAATAGAAACAGGGACTTCCCTGCTGGCCCAAGGGCGAAGACTCCACACTCCTAATGCAGGGGGCTCAAGCTTCAAGCCCTGGTCAGGGAACTGAATTCCATATGCCACAACAAAGAGCTCACATGCCACAGCTAAAGATTCCGCCTGCTACAACTAAGACCCAGCACGGCCAAATAAATAAGTAAACGTAAAACAATAAGAAAGCCATCCCAAACTTAACCTCCATAAAACAATGTCTACCAGCAGACATTCATGATGACCAATATTACGACGAGCTACAATGTCAGACTTACCCACTGCTGTGTCACCATCTAACAAATTGTCATCTTCAGAAGTCTGGAAGTCCATAATAACACCTGCCCCGTCTAAGAGCTCCTCATCACTACTCACACTGGTTATGCTGTTGTAGCTGTTTCTACAGTAGCCTCTATGGAACAGCTGCTCAGACTCCATTTAGCTGCCTGGTTATCTGAAAAAAAAAAAAAAGGGAGGGGGGTGAGAAATGGCTTTAACATTTTCCCAACATATAATAAAAACCATCTACTTTAACAATTTAAAGAAAACTTCTGATCCCATATTAAAAAAAAAAAATACCAACTTCATCACTATAACAATAGCTGACTGTACTGGGTTAAGTCTTTGGGGATCATTTAATAATTCTATTCTCACCAAGCAGTTGTAAAAAGGAATGAAGAACTTCTTCAGGTAATGGTATAAAGTAGTCTCTCAGATCCATTGTTTCAAAATACAAAGTACAGAGAAGTGTTTACAATATACTGTAGTATATGCAAGGGCTTCCCTGGTGGCTCAGATGGCAAAGAATCTGCCTGCAATGCAGGAGACCAGAGTTCAGTCCCTGGGTCAGGAAGATCCCCTGGAGAAGGGAATGGCAACCCACTCCAGTATTCTTGCCTGGAAAATCCCATGGACAGAGGAGCCTGGCAGGCTACAGTCCATGGGGTTACAAGAGTCGGATACGACTTAGCAACTAAATGACAACCACGGGATATGTAGGGCTTCCACCCAAACAAAGGGGGCTGTGGTAGAGGCTGCCCTGCAGCACATAACTGGCTGTGCGCGTACAGACCACCTCTAGAGAGAGTTCTAAGAAAGTTGCCCACAGGAGAAAGGAACAGTGGCTGACGCACCNAGAGTCGGATACGACTTAGCAACTAAATGACAACCACGGGATATGTAGGGCTTCCACCCAAACAAAGGGGGCTGTGGTAGAGGCTGCCCTGCAGCACATAACTGGCTGTGCGCGTACAGACCACCTCTAGAGAGAGTTCTAAGAAAGTTGCCCACAGGAGAAAGGAACAGTGGCTGACGCACCAGGTATGAAAGGGAGATACTAGTACCTTTTGGATATCTCACCAGGTGCAAATACTAATGTTAAAGTAATGTCATTTAAACATCTGTAAAATTCCATTTTCCTTTCAAAATTTAAAGCTTCAAAGCCCATAGTCAAATATCAGCCATGAAAATATGGTAATAGGTCACTATTTGCATTTTTTTTCCATAAGAGAATTAACAAGCAAGAACGTGTTTTCAAGGCTCTTACTCCGTACTTTAAGAACAATGTAACTCCTGAATAGCTTGGCGTTTTAAATGCATCTACCTACTTGCTCAACATCAAAACGAGTGAGCGAGACACCAGCGAGAGGTTCGAAAGGTTTGCAGGTGGGACTTGAAAGCTAGAGTCGCAGGAGCAGCTCACCCAGTAAGCCTGGTAAAACGAGATCTGTCAGCTCTGCCACGACGAGCACACACATGAGCAAAGGTGAGTGGAGCCAGGGATGGTCCACGTTCAGTGCTGAAATCTAGCACAGAAGACTTGAAGGCCAAAACACTCTCTAGTCCTCAGGATATCTTCCTCTGGCCAGGAGAGGCTGGGGTAGGGGAGAAGTAACTTCTAAATAAAAATTACGGGGTCGCAAAGAGTCAGACATGACTGGGCAACGTAACAACAACAACTTTTAGAAGATGTATAAATTACCTAACTTGAAGAGAAGTTAAGAGAAGGTGGAGCTTGAGAGAGCTCTGAACATCTTACGCAGTAAGTAGAGCATAATACACAGATAACAGTGATCAAATAACAGACTGTTGACTTAATCAAGCAGGTAAAAAGAGAGACGTATTCAGTGTTCAATAAACAAGGCCTTTTGACAACAATGCTAATCTGGTGGTGGTAAAATAACCAAAAACTAGCACCTAAGTTACAAAGAAAATCTTAAATATTTACTGCTTTGCAACTTTACTAACGTTTCATGATTACCTCTACCAAAAATGGCCTATTGTACAGAGATCTGTTAGAATATATTAATTAAAACAAGAGTTTTATTTCAAGGTAAATGTTAGAATAGTATGAAAATAACTTTTCATGCAGAATACATCATGAGAAACGCTGGACTGGAAAAAGCACAAGCTGGAATCAAGATTGCTGGGAGAAGTATTAATAACCTCAGATATGTAGATGATACCACCCTTATGGCAGAAAGTGAAGAGGAACTAAAGAGCCTCTTGNGGGGACGACCGAGGATGAGATGGCTGGATGGCATCACTGACTCGATGGACGTGAGTCTGAGTGAACTCCGGGAGTTGGTGATGGACAGGGAGGCCTGGCGTGCTGCGATTCATGGGGTTGCAAAGAGTCAGACACGACTGAGCGACTGAACTGAACTGAACTGAACTGTTCATGCTAAGAACTTTGCAGTGCCCACAAAGGTGATCAAATTCAATATTGTGGCTCTTGAGTAGAGTAAAGAAATAAAAGTTTTTTTTTAAAAAAAAGCATTAACAATTCAAAAGTCATTTTTATTTTGAGGTAGCAAAGCATGTCCACTAAGGTTTTGCAAAGAACACAGACACTATTCTTCACTTCTTTACGTGACGGTCACACTGGAAGCACTTAATACTTGTGATAATATGCGTCACTGGATGTTAATTTGCTAGAGGCTGTACAACACTGAGAAATCGCGCTAAAGTAAAACTGTGTCCTGGGCCCTCCATCAGCAAGTTCCAACACAGCTCCTCCATTCTGTCCCTGGAAGTCCCTCAAAAACTGTCACTGCTAACTTGTAAATTAACCCTTTCGCAGTGTTTAAAAAACTTCATTTCACGAACACCTCTGATACATCTAAACTTCACAGCTTTCTTTGTAACAAGAGCAGCCAACTCTGTTTCAAAGTTTATTAAAATCAGGTCTGTGTGGGTCCCAATTTCTATAAATTCAATTTTAAAAAAATTTCTTATTAACCCAGAAACCTGCAGAGCTGAACTGTCTGACCAGCAGCCACTAGCCCTGAAACATGGCTCTAAGGAGAAGTATCTACAGGATTCCTGTGCTTTCATAAAGGAATGCCAAATATTTCATTAATAATTCTATATTGATTTTAAATTATTATTATTATTTATTAAATATTATTCATAATAATTTTATATAGTGATGAAACAAACGGGCTTTCCCCAGTGGATCGGCAGTAAAGAATCTGCCTGCAATGCCGGAGACACAAGTTCCATCCCTAGGTCAGGCAGATCCCCCGGAGGCAGAACTGGCAACCCACGCCAGTACTGTGCTCTTTTCCCCCACTCCAATATTCTTGCCTGGGCAGTCCCCTGGACAGAGGAGCCTGGCAAGTCACAGTCCATGGGGTCATAGAGAGTCATATAGGACTACGCATGCACGTGTGTGCTGAAATAATACTTTAGATATACTGCCTTACATAAAATATACCATTAAAATTAATCTCACCATTTTCTTCTTAATGTGGTTACTAAGAAACTGAAAGTTATACATGTGGCTTGAATTTGCAGCACAGGTATTTTATTGCACAATACTGCTATAAAACAGTGAAGAATCCATGAAAGCATAAAGTACAGAGAAGGAATCTGGACACCAGTGTTAAAGCGCTTCAGGTTCTAAACTCCGTGCCCAGGCTTGATCACAAAAGGCTATTTAAACCGTAATACAGCAACTGAAATTCTGCATAGAAAAAAAAAAATGAATACTACAGTCTTATTTTTCCTTTTAAACTGTCAAAANAAACAAACGGGCTTTCCCCAGTGGATCGGCAGTAAAGAATCTGCCTGCAATGCCGGAGACACAAGTTCCATCCCTAGGTCAGGCAGATCCCCCGGAGGCAGAACTGGCAACCCACGCCAGTACTGTGCTCTTTTCCCCCACTCCAATATTCTTGCCTGGGCAGTCCCCTGGACAGAGGAGCCTGGCAAGTCACAGTCCATGGGGTCATAGAGAGTCATATAGGACTACGCATGCACGTGTGTGCTGAAATAATACTTTAGATATACTGCCTTACATAAAATATACCATTAAAATTAATCTCACCATTTTCTTCTTAATGTGGTTACTAAGAAACTGAAAGTTATACATGTGGCTTGAATTTGCAGCACAGGTATTTTATTGCACAATACTGCTATAAAACAGTGAAGAATCCATGAAAGCATAAAGTACAGAGAAGGAATCTGGACACCAGTGTTAAAGCGCTTCAGGTTCTAAACTCCGTGCCCAGGCTTGATCACAAAAGGCTATTTAAACCGTAATACAGCAACTGAAATTCTGCATAGAAAAAAAAAAATGAATACTACAGTCTTATTTTTCCTTTTAAACTGTCAAAACCATATTTAAAACCATTTCAAATCATTTTAACAGACACAGTGACTTGCAAATATATTCCTATGTAGACCTGTGAAGAGTAGAGCTAATCCGAGAAAAATCCCCAGGGAGAAAACTAGTGCGCTGCAGTGACTTCCTCAGTGATCCGAGCACCATCGCCCTGGCCCTTCGCATCTCTTCTCCACCCTGCAGCCAGCATGACCTTTTCCCAGGGCAGGCCTGATGCTCACCTCTCCCCATGCCGTGGATTAAGGCCTTAATCACTTCTCACCATGTTTTGCCAGCAAAGTCTTCAACACAACAGACAAGCCCGTGCAGCCAGGCCTCTCCCGCCTCTCCCAGACACACACCCTCCTCTGGGCCCTACGAGGCTGCCCCGGGGCCTGCTCAGGCTCAGCTGCTCCCTGGGCGTGGAAAGGGTCCTCCCCTCTTCATGGAGGTGACAGTCCTGTGTACCCTTCAGCTCTCACCTCAAGCACCCACTTGTCAGTGAACAAACTCTCCAGCAGAGTTTATATGTCAGGCACCACCCTAATCGCATTACAAACTCATTTAGTATCTGTACCAACCACAACCACAGCTCCAAAGCTCAGGCTCCACTGTCATCCCCATTTCACAGGTGAGGACACTGACACACAAGCTGCAGTAACCGCTGCAAAGTCGTGTGCTGTAACGAAGCTGCCTCAGCACCCGTCCACCTGGGCTGCCGCCCCGACCAGGTCCAGCGCACACGGTGAGTCCCTCGCCTCCTCTGACGGCACTAGCTCCAGGTGCAGTTTCGCCCTGCTTCGCAGGATAACTGACGGCTCTCTGTCCCCTAGAAGGCGACCCAAGGCCTGGCTGCACCCACTTCTGCGCAGCACCACATGCCTACGAGGGCTTCACTTTTTTAAACTTTTTACTTGGAGACAATGGAGATGAGATGGCTGGGCGGCATCACCAATGCAATGAACGTGAACTTGGGCAAACTCTGGGAGATGGCGAGGGACAGGCAGGTCGGCCTGCTGGGCCCACGGGTTGCAAGGAATCGGACACTACTGGGCGGCAGAACAGCAATGGTGATTTTGCACGCAGCTGCAGTAAGGAATCCAAAGAGCTCCTGCGTTGCCTCCCCTGAGCACCCCAACGGTCACGCTGTGACGCTGACGCTGCGCCTCTGCTCACAAGGACCCTCCTGCTGCCTCTACAGCCACAGCCACTCTCCTCCAGTCCCCCAGCACTGCCTGTTCCTAACCCCTGGCAACCTACAGCCCGCTCTCTATTTCTGTAACTCTGCCGCGTCAACAGCACTGCGCAAGTGGAGTCGGGTGGTCCACGCCTTTGGGGATGAGCTGTCCACTCGGCACCAGGCAGGACTCTCTGCAGAGCCGTCCGGGGCTGCCAGCAGTCCTCCCCTCTATATGGAGGAGACCTGCTCCATGACACGCACACCACATATGTTTGTTTAGCCATTTACCTGTGGAAGAACATCTGGCTTTTTTCCAGGTTTGGGCTATCACAAACAAAGCCACAATAAATACCCATGTACAGATTTCCGTGTGAACTTAAAGTCTTCATTTCTCCGGGATAAAAGCCAAGGACTGCTATTACTGTGCCATATGGTAACTGCGTGTCTGGCTCCTAAAGAAACCGCCAATTTAGCATCCCTCCCCACGATGTCTGGGTGAGCCTGGTTTTCCACATCCAAACCGGCACTCGGTGGTATATCTGTTTCACCATTCTGACAGGTGTGTTTTGGTATCTCACGGTTCTTTTAACATGGTTTCCCTAACGGCTAATGTTGAACATATTTTACGTGCTCACTTGCTATCTGCATATCCTCCTCAGTGATATGAGTGTTCACATCTTTTGCCAATTCTAACTGAATTGTTTTCCTTCTGAGTTTCGTATTTTAGAATATATATCTTAGATACTAGCCCTTTGTCAGATGTGCTGTTTGCAAATATTTTCTCCCACTCTGCAGCTTGGTCTTCTTCCTTCTAACAGGGTCTTGTTTGTTGTTTAGTTGCTAAGTTGTATCTACTCTTTTGTGACCTCATGGACTGTAGCTCCCCAGGCTCCTCTGTCCATGGGATTTCCCAGGCAAGAATACTGGAGGGGGTTGCCATTTCCTCCTCCAGGGGATCTTCCCGACCCAGGGATCACACCTGTATCTCCTACACTGGCTGGTCTATCCTTTACCACTGAGCCATCAGGGAAGCCCTTTAACAGGGTCTATCATGAAGCAAAAGCATTTAACTTTGATGAAGTTCAATTTATCAATGTTTCCCTGAAGGATTATGCTTTTGGCATCAACTCTAGGAAATCTACTACCAAAGATTTCTCCCAAATTTTTTCTGAAAATTTTTATAATTTTACATTTTATATTTAACTCTAGTCCAGAGGACAAGATGGTTGGATGACACCACTGACTCAACGGACGTAAGTCTGAGCAAGCTCCATGAGATGGTGAAAGACAGGGAAGCCTGGCATGCTGCAGTCCATGGGGCTGCAAAGAGTCGAACACGACTGAGCGACTGAACTAGAACTGTAGTCCATGTTGAGTGAATTTCTGTATAAGCTGTAAGACACAGGCTGAAGCTTGTTTCTGGATGTGTGGATGTCCAATTGCTCCAGTGCCATTTGCCAAAAAGGTTATCTTCCTCCCACTGAACTGTTCTAGGGCCTCTGTTAAAAATTAGTTGGGCTTATTTGTGTGAATCTGTTTCAAAGTCCTCTGTTCTGTTTCGTTGATCTATGTTTCTACACCTACAGCAATAACACACAGTACTGACTACTGGAGCTCCTGACGTTGGAGAGATTGATTTCTCGCACCTGATTCTTATTTTCCGAAATTGTTTTTGTTATTCCAGTTCTTTTGCTTTCCCATACTTATTTTAGAATAGTCTGTCTGTATCTACAGAATTTTCCTGGATCAGTTAACTGTCTATGGTGTGAATAACAAACTGATCTATCTGTACTTGGATGATGTATGAGAACTGAAATTCAACGAGACCTAACTTGAACACAAACCTGCTTGTCCTCTCCCTCTCACTATCTGTTTACAGCATCACCATTTCAGTTCAGTTCAGTTCAGTTCAGTCGTGTCTGACCCTTTGCAACCCCATGAATCGCAGCACACCAGGCCTCCCTGTCCATCACCAACTCCCAGAGTTCACTCAGACTCACGTCCATCGAGTCAGTGATGTCATCCAGCCATCTCATCCTCAGTCGTCCCCTTCTCCTCCTGTCCCCAATCCCTCCCAGCATCAGAGTCTTTTCCAATGAGTCAACTCTTCACATGAGGTGGCCAAAGTACTGGAGTTTCAGCTTTAGCATCATTTCTTCCAAAGAAATCCCAGGGCCAATCTCCTTCAGAATGGACTGGTTGGATCTCCTTGCAGTCCAAGGGACTCTCAAGAGTCTTCTCCAACACACAGTTCAAAAACATCAATTCTTTGGCGCTCAGCCTTCTTCACAGTCCAACTCTCGCATCCATACATGACCACTGGAAAAACCATAGCCTTGATTAGATGGACCTTAGTCGGCAAAGTAATGTCTCTGCTTTTGAATATGCTACCTAGGTTGCTCGTAACTTTTCTTCCAAGGAGTAAGCATCTTTTAACTTCATGGCTGCAGTCACCATCTGCAGTGATTTTGGAGCCCCCCAAAATAAAGTCTGACACCGTTTCCACTGTTTCCCCATTTACCTAGTAGGCAAAATCAGTTTTCCGAGTTACTGATTAATGTATTTGACAAACTTTTTGCTGAGCACCCAGCATGTGCTGAGGGGTCCTGAGTAAGAAGAGGTCCCTACTGCCAAGGCGGTGAAGGTGAAAGACACACATGCGATGGCACACAGTGTGAGAGGCGCACAGCAAGTCCACACGACGAAAGGAACAAGCTGCTGCCTGGGAGAGTCTGCAAACACCGAAAGAGGACACGAGCACTGCAGGGTTAGGATGGGTTAGCTAGGTCGACCGTGAGGCAACAAGCCGATGAAGGGGGAAAGCAGCGTAATACAACCTGCTCAGGTAGCTCAGTAAGAAGTGGGGACTAGAGAGGAGCTGGGGAAGCGCCCAGAAGCAGGGAGGGGCTCTTGGGTTCTGCTGAGGAACCAATTCACTCACTCATGTCAACACATGGTAGACCACAAAGTCTTTGAGAGAAGTCACCTGACAGGAAGTGAACTTTAACAAGCCAACCGCAGCGGCAGTGTGGAGGACAGACGAGCAGGGCGAGAGCCTGAAGACCAGCTCTGGGGAGGAGTCTGGGGCCCTTACTCCAGGAGACCCTTCAGCACCCGAGTGTAACAATGAGGGCATCACTGGACTGAGTCACAGTGACACCACAGAGCAGAAAGGGCTGCAAGGACCACAGAGGAGGCCACGGCAACTAACAACACGCGAGGAAGGGAGCAGGGGAATCTAGACACCCGCTTGATTAACTGATTCAAAAGAGCTGGAAGAAGCAAAGCGTCGTCTCCTGAAGCTTACAGGACTGAACACCAGAGCGTGCTTTCCAAACGCAGGATCAAGGCCAGACTAGAGAAGGGGGTGGTGACTCTGAGCACCGATGTAGTCCCCAGACTGCACACACTGAGCAGTGTGGCCCAGAACGGGGGAGACTAGACACGCGGCTCAGGGGCCCAGAGCTGAGAGAGGCACACTGAGGCTTCAGAACTCCAACGAGGCTCTGGCTTCTCATCAAGGGAACTGGGTAGGGCTGAGGACCACGGCTAAGCTTCCAAGGCACGTCTGTCAGCTGTCTGAGAACAGCAGGCACAACCGGAGAGGAGCAAAGGAAATCNAGAGGCACACTGAGGCTTCAGAACTCCAACGAGGCTCTGGCTTCTCATCAAGGGAACTGGGTAGGGCTGAGGACCACGGCTAAGCTTCCAAGGCACGTCTGTCAGCTGTCTGAGAACAGCAGGCACAACCGGAGAGGAGCAAAGGAAATCCCGGGTGTCAGCAACCAGAGAGACGACCGAGAGTCTCAGGATCGATGACAGCGGTGAGGAGGAACCCTGAGTGATCTATCACTTGGCCCCACGGAGCTTTCTGGTAGAAACATCGCAGGAGCTAAATAAGCAAGATACTAGTCCAAGATTAAAATGTAACCATGAATTTCAACAGAATCACTTATTCCTTTACTGCAGCTTATCAAACAGCAACTGTAAAAAAATAAAATATAATACAAATAAAATTTTTATTGATTGATGGCATAAATTACATTTCCTCCTGTCCTCAGGGATATGGCAACTTTTTCCTACAAATCTGTAAATATCCATATAATGAAAGGGGACACACGTCACAAAAGACACCAGAACTGTTTGAAGAGTTCAGAGAGAAGACCACATCCCACCGTAGCTGATGATGACAAGCTTCCTTTGGAAGAGATACACGACCTGGATCTTAAAAATGGGGGGAGAGGACATTCCCTGGTGGTCCAGAGGTTAGGACTTAGAGCTTCCAGTGCTGGTGGGGACTTGGGTTCAAACCCTGGGCAGTGAACTAATGTCTCACAAGCCACCATGACACAGCTGGGAAAAAGGAAAAAAAAAAAAAAAGGCTGGACCTCACTGGGGCAGAGATGAGAGAAGAGATTAGTTAGCCGAAGCAAAAGCAGTAGCATGAATCAAGCTATGGAGTCAAGAGGGTAACAAAGACATTTACGGATGAGAGTTTATGCACAGAACACAGGTCCAGCACGAGGTTCATGGGCAAATAAGTTTGGGTAATAAAACACACCCCCTAGAAATGTCGAAGCTAACAGCACGAGCAAGGTTCTTGAGAAAACAAAACTTAACAGTTTCTCAAATCTATTTTGCAAAGGATCGGGTTCCTGCATCCCTTACAACATCATGAAACGTAGATCACATCAGAACATCACCGGAGTAAAGAATGTATCCTGATACAACTAGTCAGTACTTACAAGAAACGATGATAATTAAACAAATGTAACATTTGTTGATATTTTACCCTACTGTCCATTGAGATAGCTGCATGTCTACCTAACTGCACCTTTTGTATTTTTATTTGAAAAAGTACTAAATGCATAACCTGCTAAAGGAAGCGACTATCTATTCTGAAGAAAATTTCCTAGATTCAAAATACTTTTTAGATCCAGTAAAAAAAGTTAAATGCCAGATGATTTTAAAAGGAAAAACACATACCCAAGTATAAGGCTAAGACTATCACAAGCAAAAAGGTAAACAACCCAACAATAAGATGCTATGGAAGACGAACACTTTGAAAGCTAATTTTCATGATTTTATAAGACAGAAACTGTTCAACGACTTCCCGTGAGGGCAAGAAGTATGTTTACCTGACTTCATTCCAATCAAAGCTGCAGATCAAATCTCTCTATATTTCAGCAATGCAAATGGGCAGTTTTCCCATGTAGATTTACCTTTCATTTTATTCTTAACTGAAGAACAATGATCTTTAAGAATCAAAATGTATCATAGCTACTATGTTTAAATACACATGTGAAAGTACAATTTAAAGAAAACACAACAGTTTATTGAGTCATGGAAGAAGAATTTTAAAAAAGGATACTCCAGAGCTTCTATGATTGTATATTACTTTTATATGGAAGAATGAATGGACCTAGGATACCATCTCTCTCACCCTACCGTTTCTTCCAGTATTTTGTTGTCTTACTTGCCTTGAAGGGCAGCCACTGATAACAAGAGGTCTGAAATCACACTGTCAGGCTTCAGTCTCGGTTCTGACACTAACTAAGACCTTGGGCAAGGTAGTCGGGTCCTCTATGCGTCAGTTTCCACGTCTCTATGATGGGAAAAATCAAAGTACCAACTCCAAGGAGCTGACAAGAGAACTCAGGTAATACACAAAACCACTTTAGAAAGATCCCAAACTACAGAATTTGCTCAGTAAATGCTAACCCGTAACACATTTTAGGTGCCTGCTGAAAAGTTTGACTAGAAACTAAGCTGAAAGTTCCACAAAGCAGTGACCGTGGCCCAGCTTCCCAGGATGCTGCTCTAATATCTGACCCACCACAGAGATCAAATATGGCTTCCTGAGCAGTCTGAAAATTATTACCAACAGGTCACAACAGGAAATGGAAAGCCTATCACCAACATGAGCTGGAAAACAGCCAACTCACTAACACAAAACCATAAAGTGAGCAAATCTTTCCCCTAAACTGGATCTATCCAAAGCTAGGTTAAGTCATTTGCATATGACTGAAAATACATGCTAAAACACAAGTTCCAACTAAAGATGTAGGTACTATACACTCATATTGACCTCTTAAAATAAGTTCAGGTGTTTGTCAAACAAAGAATCAGTCTCTGAAGAGTGTGGGAGGAGATGCAATCTGCCCTGGGTTCTGCCAATAATAGGCTGTTTCTATCAAGGAGAGATAATAACCTGCAGGCTTAATTTGAGTAAATATCTGTAGGGCACACACCTGGCTTTTAAGCCCTACTGCTTAACAAAAAACAATCAGCACTGGCACCTTTTAAGGTGAAAATCAACCATCTATACAGGAGCATTTTAACTCCTGCATGTCCTCTCCTGCTACACAGCATTTCCTAGTGACTCACAAAGCAAGTAAAATAGACTGACATCAAATTATTCATGTAAAGACTCAACAATCCTTTGATTGTTGAATAAACCACATAAACCACAATGATGCTGAAGGAACTGAAATGCATGGCTCAAAATGTGTATAGTTTGCCGAACTGAACTTCTGAATTATTAAAAAAAATAATAAGGTGCAGTCACTCATAAAAAAATTTATCTCATAAAAAGAATTTTCTTCCAAACGAAACATAAATTCCAGCCCCTAATATGCGTAAGGTGTACATAATTGTCTTCTATGAGCTCCAGTTTTAAACTGTTGTGCAAATAAAGCACATTATATAAAAAATTTCTGTGTCTAAGGTGGTTTCCAGCCCAAGTTTAAGATCAAAACACAAATGCTATGTATACACACAAACTATGGCTTCATATACACATACATCTTTTGAAAAGTGACAATAAACAGTAAGTTTATATTTGGGCAAATTTCGCGAAAGTGAAACCCACAATCTCTTCCTGGCACCTACGTACACTCTGTTCAAAGGTCTTTTGGCAGTTCCTGAAGAAAGCAGGTGCAAGCTTAAAGAACGGTCTCGGGCCTCACCTGCTGCTGGCGGGATCAACGTCCCGCAGGCCAACGCGTCCCAAAATCTGGATGGCGAGGCAAGCGACGCCGGCCCCGCCGGCTCCCGGGCCCCGCCGCCACTCNGAGAGGCCTGGGGAGTGATGTCTCCTTCAGAGCCTCTAGGAGAGTCAGTGGGAATCAATCAGCCCCATTGACACCCTGATTTTCTGGCCTCTTGAACCATGAGAGAATAAATTTATGTTGGTTTAAGCCACTCAGTTTGTGATCATTTGCTCTGGCTACCCTAGGAAATCAGTACAACCTAAGGTTTGGGGTGATTCCAGTGGAGGTGATGTCTCAACTGAGATGTTAAGGGCTAGAGTAGAGATGGTGTCAGGAACATGTTCAGCCACAAATAAGAACAACCCCATCCAAACTGGCCTAAACAAATAAGACTCCTTTGTTTCCACATGACTAGAGGTTCAGAGACAAGCAGTCCAGGGCCTCTGTAATTGCCCATGCTATAGGGGGTCCAGGCCCTTTCTATATTTCCATCCTACCATCTCTAACTTGTTGGCGTCTTTGGTCCGCATGCTTATTGCTTCATGGTTGAAGTTGGCTCCTGAGCCCCTCAGCCACATATTTGCATTCTGGACAGAAAGAGGAGGGAGGAAAAAGGAAAAGCCTTTTCCAAAAATCACCAGCAGACTTCTACTTAGATTTTCGTGGTCAGAACTGGATGACATTTCATATGGTCACCCCAGCTACAAGGAAGGAACAAAGATCTTTATATTTTTTGCTTTCCAGCCTCTAAAATAGAATGTAATAGGAGGACACACATGAGAAGAAGTTGATAATTGGTGCTGAGTAAACAGTTCTACAATGCCTCTAAAATACCACTGTTTCAGGTCAAAATTTAAGACTGGCAGCATGCACCGAGAAAACAAAATAATAGTTTAAACAGATAAGAGTCTGGATGTAGGCAATCAAAGGCTGGTATAATCATCATGAGAAAAGATTCC
Organism: Neotragus moschatus; assembly: GCA_006410615.1. NCBI lineage: Eukaryota > Metazoa > Chordata > Mammalia > Artiodactyla > Bovidae > Neotragus > Neotragus moschatus. The sequence goes on along the minus strand of SJYA01001157.1, from coordinate 1,003,196 downwards.
TTTTATCTCTTTTCCTTTATTCTTAGTGTTAGCATCTATCCTCATTGTCAACTCATAAATCATAATGGCTGCTAAAGTTCCAGCCATCACAGTTTCATTCCAGAAAGGAGGAAGGATGGGAAAATAGCAAATTCCAGATAACAGTCCTTCTTATGAGGCATTGTCCAACCAGTATCTCCCACTATGTCTCACTGACCAGTATTAGAGAGAAGAGAAAGTGAAAAAATATTGCTTTTATTGAATAAAAACAAGGATGTCTCATTAAGGAAGAAGATATATATTGGATAATCAATAAGCAGCTTCTGCCTCATCGGGCAAGTAAGTTTCATCTCAAGTGGCAATTTTATCTTATTTGTAGTGATTTCCTAGAGCACTGTGTTAAAAAAGATTCTGAGGGAAAGATCTGGGCTTAGTGTGTAGAGTGCAACAGCTGATTATGGATCTTGATCCTGGTCATGAGAGCGAGGGGTAATGATCTGTATGTGTGCACCTTGAATTGGCTGTTCCTGGTTATGTTAGCCAGATAATAAAGGAGTTTAAAGAAAAACAAACAAATACACACACACCTGCCTTATATCCTTCCCCTTGGCGGTGTGGCCCCTGATGCCTTACTGGCCCCTGCACAGTAGCCGGTTGTTGAATGGATTCCTCTTCCAGGAGCAGGGCAAGAGAAGCTCGTTTGCTGGTGATGGGGGTGAGTGTGGGAGGATGTCTTCATCTGCTAGGGCTGCCCTGACCAAGTCCCACAGACTGCATGTTTGAATTTGAATTGAAGTCGCTCAGTTGTGTCCTACTCATTGCAACCCTATGGACTGCAGCACACCAGGCTCCTCCATCCATGGGATTTTCCAGGCAGTGGTCTTGGAGTAGATTGCCATTTCCTTCTCCAAGGGATCTTCCCATCCCTGGGATGGAACCCGGGTCTCCTGCACTGTAGACAGACGCTTTACCATCTGAGCCAACAGGGAAGTCCATGGTTAATAGAAACAATTTATTTTCTCCTGGTTCTGGAGACTGGGAGTCCGAAGTGTCCACAAGGTTGGTTCCTTCTGAGAGCTGTGAGGGAAGAACTCTCTCTGGCTTGTGGACGGCTGTCTTCCCCCAGCCTCTGTGCAGGGCCGTCCCTCTGTCCGTGCCTGTGCCCACATCTTCCTGTTCTTATAAGAACTCTAGTCATATTGGAGGAGAAGGAAATGGCAACCCACTCCAGTGTTCTTGCCTGGAGAATCCCAGGGATGGGGGAGCCTAGTGGGCTGCCGTCTATGGGGTCACACAGAGTTGGATGTGACTGAAGCAACTTAGTAGCAGCAACAGTCATATTGGATCAGGCCTCATCCTGGGAGCCTCATTTAAACTTTAAAAAAATATTTAATTTTAACTGAAGAATAATTGCTTTATAGTATTGTGTTGGTTTCTGTCAAACAACAACATGAATCAGCCATAGGTACACGTATGTCCCCTCCTCATTTAAACTTAATTATTTATTTAGAGGCTCTATCTGCAAGTATATTCTGAGATACTGGGCATTAGGACTTCAACGTAGGATACTGGCGCGTGGTGGGGATCAGGGATGTTCCCGTACAGCTCATGACAGAACACGTTCTTTCCCCCTCTGACTGAAGAAAAATGCATTCTTCAAATGGAAGGGGAAGCAGGAGCTTATCCAAAGGCTATCACTGAGGAAGCCCCTTCCTGAACAGAACGAGTGGTGAGGACCGGAAGAATCCTATCCCGGCTGCTACATCACGTCAAGAGGTGAGAGAAGTTGATGTCCTGTGATTCGTGTGGCACCCCAGCTGGTGATGGCTGTACCCTGGGCCTGGGCAGTGACGGCTGTTTCCTGGGCCCAGGTGGTGACGGCTGTGCCCCGGGCTTAGGAGATGACAGCTGGTCTCTGGGCTTAGGAGGTGATGGCTGTGCCCCAGGCCCGGATGGTGACAGCTGTGCCCTGGGCTTAGGGCTGGGAGTTCTGTCAATGGAAAGGGGCTGAGAGCCAGCCCTCAGAGGCGAGGGCTAGCAGAGTAGCAAAGGCAGGCACTGTGGGCTGGAAGACTGATTCAGGCGCTGGAGGCCACATCAGGGAGTGTTGGAGGGTGGCTCCAGGGTCAGATGGATCTGGGTTTGAACCCTAACTCTTTTTCTTCTGACTATGTCATCTGGTCAAATGACAGTTTCTCTGGGCTTCCATTCTCCTCTCTGTGGAATGGGGACAACTTAGAGAGTCACGGGGAGTCTTATTATTGCAGTTAACACCCATATGTTAGCTGTTCACTCTGCTGAGAACTGCTGAGAACTAAGAGCTGTCTAGCCCAGGTCCAGGCGGCCCGGCTGGAATCCAGCCCCAGGGTGTGGACAACATCATGGTGGGTCACGTGGAGTTTGAAAATACCAGAAGGATTTGAGGTCTCACAGCTGTTTAAGGTCTTGTCCAGAACGAGAGGTAGTTTGACCAGTTTGCCTGAGGGCAGGAATGAGGTCTCTGTCTTTTTTCTTTTTTGCCTGTTAAGTCCTAGTGTCTGATCCCTTCCTGATATTCGTTTATTCAACAACTAGTTACTGGGCACCTAATACTTGTTTCACAGGTATTATTTAATTTAATCATTATATAGTATACAGCAGGTATTATAATCCCTGATTTCTTTTTTTTATTAATTATTTTTGGCTGTGTTGGGTCTTAGTTGCTCTACTGTATGTGGGATCTTAGTTCCCCAACCATGGATCAAACCTGTGTCCCTATATTGGCAGGTGGGTTCTTAACCACTGAACCACATGGGAAGTCCCCTGATTTTTCTTAATGTGAGAAAACTAAGGTTTTGAATGGGTTCAGTGCAGATCAGTTCAGTTCAGTCACTCAGTCATGTCTGATTCTTTGTGATCCCATGGACTGCAGCACGCCAGGCTTCCTTGTCCATCACCAACTCCCAGAGTTTACTCAAACTCATGTCCATCAAGTTGGTGATACCATCCAACCATCTCATCCTCTGTTGTCCCCTTCTCATGCCGTCAATCTTTCCCAGCATCAGGGGCTTCTCCAGGAAGTCAGTTCTTCACATCAGGTAACCAAAGTATTGGAGTTTCAGCTTCAGCATCAGTCCTTCCAATGAACACCCAGGACTGATCTCCTTGAGGATTGACTGGTTGGATCTTCTTGCTCTCCAAGGGACTCTCAAAAGTCTTCTCCAACACCACAGTTCAAAGCCATCAATTCTTCAGGGTTCAGCTTTCTTTATAGTCCAACTCTCACATCCATACATGACTACTGGAAAAATCATAGCTTTTAGCTATGACTAATACCTTAGCTATGACTAAAAACTAAGACTTTTTTAGCTTTGACTAAACGGACCTTTGGTGGCAAAGTAATGTCCCTGCTTTTTAATATTCTGTCTAGGTTGATCATAATTTTTCTTCCAAGGAGCAGGTGTCTTTTAATTTCATGGCTGTAGTAACCATCTGCAGTGATTTTGGAGCCTCCCCCCCAAAATAAAGTCTGTCACTGTTTCTATTGTTTCCCCATCTATTTTCCATGAAGTGATGGGACCGGACTCCATGATCTTCATTTTCTGAATGTTGAGTTTTAAGCCAACTTTTTCACTCTCCTCTTACACTTTCATCAAGAGGCTCTTTAGTTCTTCTTCGCTATATGTTATCTGCATATCTGAGGTTATTGATATTTCTCCAGGCAATCTTGATTCCAGCTTGTGCTTCATCCAGCCCGGCATTTTGCATGATGTACTCTGCATATAAGTTAAATAAGCAGGGTGACAACATACAGCCTTGATGTACTCTTTTCCCAATTTGGAACCAGTCTGAATGGGTTAGTAATCTATTTAAGGTTATGAAACTATTTAACAGGAGGGATTCCCAGGTGGCACAAGTGGTAATGAATCCACCTCCCAAAGCAGAAGGTACAAGAGACACGGGTTCGATCCCCTGGAGTAGGGCACAGCAACCCACTCTAGTACTCTTGCCTAGGAAATCCCATGGACAGAAGNCTTTTCCCAATTTGGAACCAGTCTGAATGGGTTAGTAATCTATTTAAGGTTATGAAACTATTTAACAGGAGGGATTCCCAGGTGGCACAAGTGGTAATGAATCCACCTCCCAAAGCAGAAGGTACAAGAGACACGGGTTCGATCCCCTGGAGTAGGGCACAGCAACCCACTCTAGTACTCTTGCCTAGGAAATCCCATGGACAGAAGAGGATGGCGGGCTGCAGTCCATGGGATCGCAAAGCGTTGGACACGACTGAGCACACACGCGTGAAACTATTTAGAGGTATGATTCAAATGCTGTTCTGTCTGAGATCAAAGACCATTCCCTGTGCATTGCAAACAGCAATGTCTGCCTGTCTGTGTGTGAAGGTGCTACAGTGGTCCTAACTGGGCGGGGAGGAGGGTGTCACTGTAGCTGTGCTATCTTTCCTCATTATTCAGTTCAGTTCAGTTGCTCAGTCGTGTCCGACTCTTTGCGACCCCATGAATTGCAGCACGCCAGGNGGACGTGAATCTGAGTGAACTCCGGGAGTTGGTGATGGACAGGGAGGCCTGGTGTGCTGCGATTCATGGGCTCGCAGAGTCAGACACAACTGAGGGACTGAACTGAACTGAACTGATAGGATCAGTTACCTGGATTCAAAAATTCTGCTGTGTTAACTTCATTTGTATTGAAGTGTAATTTTCTCCCCTGAAGTTTGTGACAGTAGGATGAAGACATTATAAAAGTCTACCCAGAGTTTCCTCTCCTGAGAATAACAACTTCTGGGCCTCGGTGGTGGTCCATTGGTTAAGAACTGCCTTGCAATTCAGGGAACAGCCATTCCATCCCTGGTCCAGGAAGATCCCACATGGCTCTCAGCAGCTAAGCCCTTCAGTTCAGTTAGTCACTCAGTCACGCCTGATNAGTTTCCTCTCCTGAGAATAACAACTTCTGGGCCTCGGTGGTGGTCCATTGGTTAAGAACTGCCTTGCAATTCAGGGAACAGCCATTCCATCCCTGGTCCAGGAAGATCCCACATGGCTCTCAGCAGCTAAGCCCTTCAGTTCAGTTAGTCACTCAGTCACGCCTGATTCTTTGTGACCCCATGGACTGCAGCAGGCCAGGCCTCCCTGTCCATCACCAACTCCCAGAGTTTACTCAAACTCATGTCCTTTGACTCGGTGATGCCATCCAACCATCTTATGCTCTGTCATCCCCTTCTCCTCCCGCCTTCAATCTTTCCCAGCACGAGGGTCTTTTCAAATGACAGTTCTTCCAATCAGATGGCCAAAGTATTGGAGTTTCAGCTTCAGCATCAGTCCTTCCAATGAATATTCAGGACTGATTTCCTTTAGGATGAACTGGTTGGATCTCTTTGCAGTCCAAGGGACTTTTAAGATTCTTCTCCAAAACCACAGTTCAAAGGCATCAATTCTTCAGCACTCAGCTTTGTTTATAGTTCAACTGTCACATCCATACATGACTACTGGAAAAACCATAGCCTGGACTAGACGGACCTTTCTTGGCAAAGTAATGTCTCTACTTTTTAATATGTTGTCTAGGTTGGTCATAACTTTTCTTCCAAGGAGCAAGCATCTTTTAATTTCATGGCTGCAGTCACCATCTGCAGTGATTTTGGAGCACCCCAAAATAAAGTCTGCCACTATTTCCCTATCTATTCACCATGAAGTGATAGGACCGGATGCTATGATCTTCGTTTTCTGAATGTTGAGCTTTAAGCCAACTTTTTCACTCTCCTCTTTCACTTTCATCAAGAGGCTCTTTAGTTCTTCTTCACTTTCTGCCATAAGGGTGGTGTCATCTGCATATCTGAGGTTATTGATATTTCTCCCAGCAATCTTATTTCCAGCTCATGCTTCATTCAGCCCAACGTTTCTCATGATGTACTCTGTGTATAAGTTAAATAAGCAGGGTGACAGTATGTAGCCTTCATGTACTCCTTTCCTGATTCAGAACCAATCTGTTGTTCTGTGTCTAGTTCTAACTGTTGTTTCCTGACCTGCAAAAAGATTTCTCAAGAGGCAGGTCAGGTGGTCTGGTATTCTTATCTCTTTAAGAATTTTCCAGTTTGTGGTGATTCACACAGTCAAAGGCTTTGGCATAGTCAATAAAGCAGAAGTAGATATTTTTCTGGAACTCTCTTGCTTTTTCTGTAATTCAGCAGATGTTGGCAATTTGATCTCTGGTTCCTCTGCCTTTTCTAAATCCAGCTTGAACATCTGGAAGTTCACAGTGCATGTACTGTTGAAGGCTGGCTTGAAGAATTTTGAGCATTGTGTGTGTGTGTGTGTGTGTGTGTGTGTGTTAGTTGCTCAGTCGTGTCCGACTCTTTGCAACCCCATAGACCCACCAGACCCCTCCATCCATGGGATTCTCCAGGCAAGAACACTGGAGTGAGTTGCCATTTCCTTCTCCAAAAGGAACTATAAAAAGAAAAAAGTGAAGTCGCTCAGTTGTATCCAACTCTTTGCGACCCCATGGACTGTAACCTACTAGGTTCCTCCATCCATGGAATTTTCCAGGGAAGATTACTGATATGGGTTGCGATTTCCTTCTCCATTTTGAGCATTACTTTGCTAGTGTGTGAGATGAGTGCAATTGTGCAGTAGTTTGAACATTCTTTGGCATTGCTTTTCTTTGGGATCAGAATGAAAACTGATCTTTTCCAGTCCTGTGGCCACTGCTGAGTTTTCCAAATTTGCTGGCATATTGAGTGCAGCACTTTCACAGTACCACCTTTTAGGATTTGAAATAGCTCAGCTGGAATTCTATCACCTTCCACTAGCTTATTTCGTAATGATGCTCCCTAAGGCCCACTTGACTTCACATTCCAGGATGTCTGGCTCTAGATGAGTGATCACACCATTGTGATTATCTATCTGGGTCATGAAGATCTTTTTTGTACAGTTCTTCTGTGTATTCTTGCCACCTCTTCTTAATATTTTCTGCTTCTGTTAGGTCCATACCATTTCTGTCCTTTATTGAGCCCATCTTTGCGTGAAATGTTCCCTTGGTATCTCTAGTTTTCTTGAAGAGATCTCTAGTCTTTCCCATTCTGTTGTTTTCCTCTATTTTTTTGCACTGATCACTGAGGAAGGCTTTCTTGTCTCTCCTTCCTATTCTTTGGAATTCTGCATTCAAATGGGTATATCTTTCCTTTTCTCCTTTGCTTTTCACTTCTATTCTTTACACAGCTATTTGTAAGGCCTCCTCAGACAGCCATATTATTTTTTTAATTTCTTTTTCTTGAGGATGGTGTTGATCACTGCCTCCCATACAATGTCATGAACCTCTGTCCATAGTTTATCAGGCACTCTATCAGATCTAATCCCTTTAATCTATTTGTCACTTCCACTGTATAATCGTAAGGGATTTCATTTAAGTCATACCTGAATGGCGTGCTGCGATTCATGAGGTCGCAAAGAGTTGGACATGACTGAGTGACTGAACTGAACTGAACCGAACTGAATGGTCTAGTGGTTTTCCCTACTTTCTTCGATTTAAGTCTGAATTTGGCAATAAAGAGTTAATGATCTGAGCCACAGTCAGTTCCCTGTCTTGTTTTTACTGATTGTATAGAGCTTCACCATCTTTGGCTGCAAAGTGTATGATCAGTCTGATTTCGGTGTTGACCATCTGGTGATGTCTATGTGTAGAGTCTTCTCTTGTGTTGTTGGAAGCTAAGCCCATGCTCCACGACTATTGGGTCTGTGCTCCAGAACCAGGTAGCACAGCTACTAAGTCTGTGTGCCACACTACTGAAGCTGGTGTGCCCCAGAGCCCATGCTCTTCAACAGGAAAAACCACATCAAGAAGCCTGTGTGTTAAAACGGGAGAGTTGCCCCCATTCACAGCAACTACAGAAAGTCCACAAGCAACAAGGAAGACCCAGTGCAGTCAAAAATTAATTAATTAATTTAGAAAAGAGTAACAACTTGTCCTGGAGAAGGCAATGGCACCCCACTCCAGTACTCTTGCCTGGAGAATCCCAGGGATGTGGGAGCCCGGTGGGCTGCCATCTCTGGGGTCACACAGAGTCGGACACGACTTAGCAGCAGCAGCAGCAGCAACAACCTCTCCTGGAGAAGGAACTGGCAACCCATTCCAGTACTCTTGCCTGGAAAATCCAGTGGACGGAGGAGCCTTGTAGGCTACGGTCCATGGGGTCACTAAGAGTTGGACACGACTGAACAACTTCACTTTCACTTTTCACTTTCATGCATTGGGGAAGGAAATGGCAACCCACTCCAGTGTTCTTGCCTGGAGAATCCTGGGGATAGGGAAGCCTGGTGGGTTGCCGTCTATGCGGTCGTTAGCAGTCGGACAAGACTGAAGTGACTTAGCAGCAACAGCAGCAGCAACAACCTCTCCAACACAATCACAGTATCACAGCTAGGAAATTAACAGTAAATCCCTAATATTATATGATAACTAGGCTATATTTAAATTTCACCAGTTGTCAACGAGAGAAGAGTCTTTTGCAGATTTTTTTTCAAACCAGAATCCAGTCAAGTTTCAAACATTGCATTTTGGTTATGTTTCTTAAATCTGTTTTATTCTTCAACGGTCCCCTGCAATTTTTCATAACACTGATGATTTAAAGAGACCAGACAAGTTGCCTAAAGAATGTTGCAAGATGAACAGTTTGGTTTTCTAATAATAATAGTAATTGTGGCTTGTGTAGATTGACCGTGTCCCCAAAGAAGATCCTCCCACATCCCACCCCACACTTTATTTGGAAATAGGGTCTTTACAAGTATGTCCAAGGTGATGGGCTCTAATCCAACATGCGTGACATCATCAGAAGAGACACAGAGAAGATGGGCACATGAAGACGAGGTCGAGACTGGGCTTATACAGTTCAGACAAAGAAGTTCCTGGGGCACCAGAAGCTGGAAGAAGAAGGAAAGACTCTTCTCCAGACCCTGATTTCAAACTCTGGGCTCCAGAAAGATGCAAGAATAAATTTATAATAAGACCCCCAGTTTGTGGTAATTTGTTACCAGTCTTAGGAAACTAATATTGGATTGACCAAAAAGTTCATTTAGATGTTTCATACGATGTCATAGGAAAACCCAACCGAACTTTTTGGCCAACTTAATGCAATGGCTTGAAACATTTGGAAACAATACAGAAAGTCTAAAATGCAAGCTAACTTAGTCCTTGTACAACCAGACCAACCTCAGTGCTCAAAAAGATACTATTAAGTATATCTTGCCTGTCTTTTCAGGGACATTTTAGGCACTACAAAGATGCTGTTGATACATACATTAAATGATGGAGGAAACTACTCACCAGAAGCCCTGTTAAGAGAACTGGCTTGGCTTGGTCAGACTTTGCAGTGTTTAGAGGGTGACGGCAGGCTAAGTCGCTTCAGTTGTGTCCTACTCTGTGTGACCCTATGGACTTGTAGCCCACCAGGTCCCTCTGTCCATGAGATTTCCCAGGCAAGAATACTGGAGTGGGTTGCCATTTCCTCCGCCAGGGGATCTTCCCGACCTAGGAACTGAACCTTGGTCTTTTACATCTCCTGCATTGACAGGTAGGTTCTTTACCACTAGCGCCACCTGTAGGAAATCCTAGATGTGTCTCAGCTGGTTCCTAGAAGAGGAGTTTGTTTTCCTTTTGAGAGAAGAAAGGGAGGGGAAGGAGCAAGTTGACCAGGAGAAGGTGGGGGTAAGTGCTGGAGGAGAGTTAGCTTTGTACAACAGGGTCTGTAAGAGAGGCTGCTTTGCTTCCAGGCCAAGTTGCGTCAAACTCTATATCACACACTGCTTTTGGTTACGTACACTTTGGGGGCCCTCCAGGGAAAGCACAAGAGAGTAATGAATACCTGATCGGAGTGTATTTTTCTGTACCTTACCCAGAGATTACCTGCATAGTGTGGTATAGGAGGTTACCTCGATGTAGTGGTGGTTTAGTCGCTAAGTCGTGTCCAACTCGTGACCCTATGGACTGTAGCCTGCCAGGCTCCTCCATCCATGGGATTTTCCAGGCAAGAATACTGGAGTGGGTTGCCATTTCCCTCTCCTTGATGCAGTGGTACCCTCAAAATGCACAGGCAGACAAGCTGTCCTAGAGGTCAGAGAAAGAAAGCCAACACACCCTGAGAGGCCAGCGGGGAAGAAAGAAACACACTCAGGATAGGCTGCAACTGGAATGGAAAGATTTAAGGCTGTGGTCATGCAGCACACATGTCTTATCTGTCTTTGTGGCCTCCCATGGATTGTGGGGTAGTTAGAACTAGAGGTGAGCAAGAGTCCAGAAATGGAAGGTGCTTCAGGCCCATGACACACGCCATTAGAGAGATACAAGGGCTGGAGTGCCTGAGCTCAGCCCAGGTTGCTGGTTAACCTGTTGAGCCCTTCTGGGGCAGGACGTGTATGACAGAGTGTCGCCACTGGGCGGCAGGATTAAGACCTGTGTATGCTGGGGATCTTGTGGACATTTAGTGTGCCATGAATATATGGTGCTTGATACATGTCTGATGGGTCTTGTATGTTTAGTGCGTCGTGAACATGTCACATCTCCTGGTCCTTCCAACTTCTTCAATCTCAGCTCTCAAGTCTAGGTAGGCCCTACTGGCCTGTCCACCATGCCTCGCAGCTGAATAACTTGTATCATCTGTGCGTTGTCCGTGAGCTTAGTCTGTCCCATTTATTTCTTTTCTTCAAGGCAGAACTGAATATTCTCAGATGACACAGTCCTGGGTTTGGGGGCTTGTATGGTGCCCCTGTGGTGATGGGAGTGCCCACAACACAGTCCAGCTTCTCAGGACTCTCTCATTGCTGGTATCATGATAGCATGTGTGAAACCATGGTTCTATCCAAGCACATGCATCCATGCATGCTCAGGCACTCAGTCGTGTCTGACTCTGCAACCCCATGGACTGTAGCCCACCAGGCTCCTCTGTCCATGAGATTTTCCAGGCAAGAGTACTGGAGTGGGTTGCCATTTCCTCCTCCAGGGGATCTTCCCAACCTAAGGATCGAATCTAAGTCTCCTGCATTGCAGGTGGATTCTTTACCACTGAGCCACATAGGAAGCCCGTATCTAAGCACAGTTTTCTCTTATTTTACTTGGGGCTCTGTTGGACAAGTTTTGTAGGTTCTTTTTTCAGAAAAAAATGTTGGAAAGTAACGAAAACTTTTCTAAACTAAGTGGAATTTTTCAAGAGATTTACAGACATATGTTTTCTTCTCTCACTGCAGATAATGGTGCCTAATATGGGGAGAGGTGCTCAGATGTGAGCCTAGACAATAGTCAGAGCCATATAACTGTGGTATCATATCCACCCTGAGGAACTGTAGTTACCACTATAGTTAATTGTATGGTATATTTGAATATTGCTCAGACACCAGANGTTTAGTCGCTAAGTCGTGTCCAACTCGTGACCCTATGGACTGTAGCCTGCCAGGCTCCTCCATCCATGGGATTTTCCAGGCAAGAATACTGGAGTGGGTTGCCATTTCCCTCTCCTTGATGCAGTGGTACCCTCAAAATGCACAGGCAGACAAGCTGTCCTAGAGGTCAGAGAAAGAAAGCCAACACACCCTGAGAGGCCAGCGGGGAAGAAAGAAACACACTCAGGATAGGCTGCAACTGGAATGGAAAGATTTAAGGCTGTGGTCATGCAGCACACATGTCTTATCTGTCTTTGTGGCCTCCCATGGATTGTGGGGTAGTTAGAACTAGAGGTGAGCAAGAGTCCAGAAATGGAAGGTGCTTCAGGCCCATGACACACGCCATTAGAGAGATACAAGGGCTGGAGTGCCTGAGCTCAGCCCAGGTTGCTGGTTAACCTGTTGAGCCCTTCTGGGGCAGGACGTGTATGACAGAGTGTCGCCACTGGGTGGCAGGATTAAGACCTGTGTATGCTGGGGATCTTGTGGACATTTAGTGTGCCATGAATATATGGTGCTTGATACATGTCTGATGGGTCTTGTATGTTTAGTGCGTCGTGAACATGTCACATCTCCTGGTCCTTCCAACTTCTTCAATCTCAGCTCTCAAGTCTAGGTAGGCCCTACTGGCCTGTCCACCATGCCTCGCAGCTGAATAACTTGTATCATCTGTGCGTTGTCCGTGAGCTTAGTCTGTCCCATTTATTTCTTTTCTTCAAGGCAGAACTGAATATTCTCAGATGACACAGTCCTGGGTTTGGGGGCTTGTATGGTGCCCCTGTGGTGATGGGAGTGCCCACAACACAGTCCAGCTTCTCAGGACTCTCTCATTGCTGGTATCATGATAGCATGTGTGAAACCATGGTTCTATCCAAGCACATGCATCCATGCATGCTCAGGCACTCAGTCGTGTCTGACTCTGCAACCCCATGGACTGTAGCCCACCAGGCTCCTCTGTCCATGAGATTTTCCAGGCAAGAGTACTGGAGTGGGTTGCCATTTCCTCCTCCAGGGGATCTTCCCAACCTAAGGATCGAATCTAAGTCTCCTGCATTGCAGGTGGATTCTTTACCACTGAGCCACATAGGAAGCCCGTATCTAAGCACAGTTTTCTCTTATTTTACTTGGGGCTCTGTTGGACAAGTTTTGTAGGTTCTTTTTTCAGAAAAAAATGTTGGAAAGTAACGAAAACTTTTCTAAACTAAGTGGAATTTTTCAAGAGATTTACAGACATATGTTTTCTTCTCTCACTGCAGATAATGGTGCCTAATATGGGGAGAGGTGCTCAGATGTGAGCCTAGACAATAGTCAGAGCCATATAACTGTGGTATCATATCCACCCTGAGGAACTGTAGTTACCACTATAGTTAATTGTATGGTATATTTGAATATTGCTCAGACACCAGATACTAAGAGTTCTCATCACAAGGGGAAAAAAACAAAACAAAACATGGTTTTCCTTTTTTTTTTTTTTTTTGGTATCTACATGAGATGGCAGATGTTAACTAAGCATTGTGGTAATGGTTTCACAATATACGTGAGTCAGATCGTTACGCTGTTCACTTTGAAGTTATGCAGTGTTGTCCGTCAGTTACATTTCAGTAAATGGACAAACCAACGAATAAAAACTGACAAAGCCTATCAGTCCACAGGAAGTACTTAGAGGCAGAGCGAAATACGTGATGTGAGTAAAGCCAGGCTCCTGTACGTTAAATCATAGTTTCTAGTGAGAACTGAGCTGAAGCACTAATAAAAAGAGCTCTACCAAGACTTCTGTTAGCTCTATTCCTCTGCCACCAATTAACCAACAAAACCTTTAAGCTGTCAAGGAATGTGAAAGAGTAACTCACAGTGCTAAGAGTGTACTTACTCCAGCAACGTCTGGTGCCCTGGTATATCCAGGGCATGGTAAGTATCGCCCGCCAGTGGCTGTGACGGCAGCCAGTTCTTCCTGCCAGGACTTCTGTCCTTCTGGAAGAGGCAGTGTGGAACGTACTATTTTATAGGATTAGCAAGAGAAGTCAGAAAAACCCTGGGGATCCTATTTCAGTTCTTCCTAGATTCTTGCTCTCTGGCCCCAGTCAAATTGCTCTGAGCTTTTCCTGAAGTAAAAAGCCTGAAGATATGATTATTTCCCATAACGACGTTAAAAATACATTTTAAAAAAATGTTCCACAGAAAATCAGAGACATGGACAAGGTCATTTAGATGTGCTTCATACGCTTGTGAGCTCTCTCAGAAAAGGAGCTTTGATTTTATCGCCTACGTTTCAGGCACGTGGGCAAGAGGGAGAGAAAGGAGCTGAGATGTTGTTAGGAAAATGGAGGTGTGGTTCTAGTCTGGAAATTCCCGATATCACTAGTGTCAGGGAACTAGTTGAAAAATGGCCTTTTCTTGTCTTTGGCCTTTTCCCTAAGGAAGAATGTGAAATGAATAGATTGGCAGTCTTAATTACATTTTGAAGGCTTTGGCATTGCGGACAATCTTCCAGTTTCACGATTTTTTCCTGTGCTTATCTATGCTCAGGTCATGTCCAACTCTTTTGCAACCCCATGGACTGTAGCCCGCCAGGCTTCTCTTGCCTGGGATTGTCCAGGCAACAATACTGGTAATTGGTTGACATTTCTTCCTCCAAGGGATCTCCGAGCTCAGGGATCAAACCCATACTTCCTGTGTCTCCTGCATTGGCAAGTGGGTTCCTGACACTGAGCCACCAAAGAAGTCCAAGATTATTTCCTACAGATCCCCTAGCTAAGCCTCCCTGGAACTTGACACTGTTGAGTCAGAAAAAAATGCACAATGTGAGAGTTGTGAGTTAAGTTTAATTTGGGGCAAAATGAGGACTGCTCCCAAGCAGCAGGGGAGGTCAAGATATATATGATTGTGGCGAAGGCGGAATAAATGCAATGAAGCACGTATTTTTCCAGAAAGTTTCTGCTGGTCTCGTGAAGCTTCGCCAGTCACAAGGAGCAGACGTCACCATGCAGGATTTTAGTGCTGTTCTAGATATGAGGAGATACAAGAATTGGGTTCATAAAATCAGCTCCTGCAACTGTCTAACTCTCTAAAGACCTGTCTTGCTAGTGTTTCTCCCCTGGGCACACAGTGTGTCATTCCTGCTCTCCCCCTGGAACTCCTTTTAAGGGAGTGTTGAAGGTCAGCAGGGCAGCAGCACGTGACTTAATCTTTGTAGAGGCAGATGGCGAGTGCCCATGGCAAGTGCCCTTGGGTAGTTGACAGTATTCTCTGAACTATTCAACCTAGCCCGTCTCCAGTTCAGTCTCATGGTGAGACTCCTCTCTCAGGTGCTACATGGCTCAGGGCTCAGTGTTTTATTTTACTCTTCCTAGAAATGACTGTGATCTCCCTTCTCAGAGCTTCCCCTTTTGCCAACCCAGAAAGCAAGAAACCCAAGGCCTGACTGGGTGTTTCCTCTTTGCATTTCAAGCTAGGCCTTCTAGACTAAGACTCGCAAGTGCGCCAGGCTGCTGCCATTTCACTCCGAGCGCCCTCCAGCTAATGCTTAGTTCATGCCGCACACCCAGCGCAAGGCTAGAGGAGGCCTTTAGGAGTGCGGCTCAGAACTGAGCTCCCATCTTAGAAGACAGAAAAACGGAGTGTGCAGACACTGAGCTTCTTTCCCTCTCAGATTTGAGCATCACATGTTTTCAAGGGATCTCAATTTTAGAGACTGTGTTTGCTCCTATTTAAGGCTTGAGGTCTCTCTTCCCCAACAAAAGATGGCTGGTGTGTCAGGATAGTTTGATCCAGTACATACACCCACATAAACACAGGGCCTTTTAATAAACTCCCAAAGGGAAGGCACTCAGTGTAAGTGGACCACCAGCCCCTGCTCTGATTTGCCGTCTTGATTCTTTCACTGCTGCCTGCTTTCTGGAAAGAAGGAACCACAATACCCCCATCATCTGGCACGGCACTTAAATCACTGTGTGTGAATGACTGGGTATATTTCTGAAAAACCCCAATAGAAGAGAACTTTGGAAATCGCCCCCTTTCCCCTTGCCTTGTTAGATGTTACTTAGTCACTCAGTCATGTCTGATGCTTTTGCAACCCCATGGACTGTAGCCTGCCAGGTATATACCACTATTAATAAAGGTTGAAAGAATTTTCATTTTTTTCCTACCAGAAAGAGGTCTACAAGTATAACTTTATAACTATATTTAGGATAGAAGTTCTGTTTATTATCATAATTTTAAAAATTAATTTAGAAATTCCCTGGTAGTCCAATGGTTAGGACTTGGCGCATTCATTGCCATGGGCCCAGGTTCAGTCTCCACAGTCAAGGAACTAAGATCCCCCAAGCTGTATGGCAGGGTTAAAAAAAATGAATTTATTGTTGGCATTTCTTTTTTTTTTTTCTTCAAATGGAAATATTGTTGAAACCAAGCAGGATCCTGTGGGGTCAGAGGACAGAGCCCTGACCCTGCAGGGACAGAGCCCCTGCTTCCCCAAACCATGTCCCCTGCCTCTTATTTGTAGAAAAACTTCAGCCTCCTAGGCCTTCCTCAAGTTCCAAAGAGCCAATTTAATCAGAGAAGTGAGAAAATACACAAAGGAAAACACTCAAACAAGATGGAAAAATAAGAGTTTACCCATAAGATAAAGTCAAGTTTACCCATAAAATAGTCAATTATTAATAAATAATACCCAAAATAAAGTCCTCCTCAGTGGCTAGAGGTAATTTCCTAGAGATAATCTCTAGCAGGGAGATCAAATCAGCCCATCCTAAAGGAAATCAACCCTGAATACTCACGGGGAGGACTGATGCTGAAGCTCTAACAATGTGCCCCCTGATGTGAAGAGCTGACTCACTGGAAAAGATCCTGATGCTGGGAATGATTCAGGGCAGGAGCAGAAGGGGGCGGCAGAGGATGACATTGTTAGATAGCATCACCGACTCAATGGACATGGGTTTCAGCAAACTCCAGAAAATAGTGAAGGGCAGAGAGCCCTGGTGTGCTGCAGTCCATGGGGTCACAAAGAGTCAGCTTAGCGACCGAACAACAATGGCTGAAGATGATTTCCTAAGCCATATCCTTGAACTGTTTTGCAGTACTAAAACCCCCTCCTGGCAGAAGTTAACTGCCAGATCTGTGTGCTGATCACGAGCATCAGACCCCAGACTGGTTGGAGCCAGAAAACTGATAATTGAGTTTCCTGGAATACTACCATGTCAGCTCAGCATCGGCCAGTTTGTACATAAGCTGATCACACTGTCTTCTACCCCCTCCTTCCCCTGGCTTTCAAAACCCTCCCAAGGCCAGGCCAGCAGGGAGATCAGGTCTTTGAATCACTAGCTACCCCTCCTCCTGGCTCCACGCCCTGGGATGAACTCTGCACTCTCCCCCCTCGCACCCTGGCTTCACAGAGCGAGGGTGACCAGACCCGAGTTTGGTTTGGTAATGTTGTTATAGAATGTCTTGGTTACTAAAACAACTGATTCTTTCTAAAACTGACACATTTAATGAGAAATCAATAGTTAAATGGAAAAGAAATCCACAAATGGATACAGATACATACAGTAAATGTAATATATGATAAAGTTGACATTTGAAATCAGTGGGAAAGGAAATCACATTTAACGAATAATTCTGGCATTATTAGATTTCCTCCAAAAGAACACGAAGTCATTCTCCCTATGTTATTCATATATAAAAATAAATTTCAAATGCATTAAATCTATTAGACAATTGAAATACAAGAACACTGAGATTATTTGGCTAACTTTGGAGTGAAGGAATACTGGCTTGGCAAGATGAAAAACGTGAATGACAAATAAAAAGACTGATAGATCTTGGGGCATAGGGCCCCCCAGTTTGACTACAAATTGACAAATTTCTGTATGGTGAAAGATACCATCAGTTCAGTTCAGTTCAGTTCAGTTCAGTTGCTCAGTCATGTCCGACTCTTTGTGACCCCTCTTTGCTGCTGAATCGCAGCACACCAGGCCTCCCTGTCCATCACCAACTCCCAGAGCTCACTCAGATTCATGTCCATCAAGTCCATGATGCCATCCAGCCATTTCATCCTCTGTTGTCCCCTTCTCCTCCTGCCCCCAATCCCTCCCANCTGACACTGTTTCCACTGTTTCCCCATCTATTTCCCATGAAGTGATGGGACCGGATGCCATGATCTTTGTTTTCTGAATGTTGAGCTTTAAGCCAACTTTTTCACTCTCCTCTTTTACTTTCATCAAGAGGCTTTTTAGTTCCTCTTCACTTTCTGCCATAAGCGTGGTTGTCATCTGCATATCTGAGGTTATTGATATTTCTCCCGGCAATCTTGATTCCATAAAAAGTATCAAAACACCAGTGAGAAACTGCCAGAAATATTTGTTTCAGACCATAATAAATGGTTAATTTCCACATTTTACAAATATCACCTATAAATTGATAAAAAGATAATCAAAAAGAAAAAGAGGCAAGTGGTATAAAAGGCAGATACATGGAGGAAATTTTAAAAATTTGCAAAATTAAGAAACATCCACAGGAGGTGGTAGATGGTCTGCAAACATGGCCACTTTTGACTCCCTGCCTCGTTATAAATCCTGACTGGCCTTGAACCTCCTTTTCACTAGGAATGTGCAGAAGTGACACCTCGCCCATTCCTGGCCTCACATTTAAAAGAACTGGCAGAGTCTATTTCTAACTTATGGGCTTCTCTGGTGGTTCAGTGGTAAGGAATCTGCCTGTCAAAGCAAGAGACATGGGTTCAATCTCCAGTTGGGAAATCCCCTGGAGGAGGAAATGGCAACCCGCTCCAGTACTCTTGCCTGGAGAATTCCATGGACAGAGGAGCCTGGCAGGCTACAGTCCATGGGGTCGCATAGAGTGGGACACGGTTTACTTCTCCCTTACAGTGAGGGCAGCTGTTCTGAAAGGGGTGTGACACTCCTGAGACTACAGTGCTGTGTGTGCCCTTTGCCCCACATGGGAGCAGCAGAGCTGCCAGGCAGCACGGTCTGCAGTTGAAGGAAACTGAGTGAGTGGTTCTAGCTGGATCCACAGAGAGCAGAAGCACTGCCCAGAAGAACCCTGTTTGACTTCCTGGCCTCAGAATTGTGAGAAAAAAGAAATCACTGTTGAGCTTTTGGCTACTAAGCTTTAGGGTGGCTTGTTGCACAGAGAAATATGACCAAAGTGCAGGAATACCTATTAAAGTGAAAATTTTAAAAAAGCATACTCTTTGACCCAGCAAGCCCACCTTCAGAATCTATGAAGATAAATAACAGTGCCACTGGAAACCATCTCTATGTCTGTCAAGTGGGATCTAATTAAATAGATTTCGGTACATCCATCTCATAGAGTATTGATACCATAAACAAGAATTAGTTATTCGGTAGACTATAGGCATAGTTTATGCATTGTATGATTTTGAGTCATTGGTAATGATCCTGGCTTTAAAAATCACCTTTTCTTATTCATATTTTGTTGCCTTAATATTTGCCATTATAGATTTGTTTCTTTGCTGTAAGTCTTATATTTTTTTAATTAAATTATTTATGTATT
>SJYA01001157.1:940762-984121 GCA_006410615.1 Neotragus moschatus | reverse complement strand
AAAAAAAAGGAAAAAAAAAATAAAATATTCTATACTGCAAAAAAAAAAAAAAAAGAATTAGTTGATCTCTGCAGAAATGTTCATGATGTGCTGTTAAAAAGTTCAGGTTAGCAAAGGAAAAAAAAATTCAGGTTGCAAAATAATGTTTATACTATAATCTCGTTTTAAAAGATTAAAACTAATATATGTGCACATGAGTTCATTTATGTTTTCATGAATTTAGAGAAAAATTTAGACTATATGCATGAAAATTAACAATTTTCATTGTTCTGGGGAGTTCTGGAAACAGACTGCATGTGGACCTTACCTTTTGAATGTTTGTGTTTGGAGGTTGTTGCAGAGAACAAAGACTTTTTTGTTGTTTGAAAGAAAAAACCCAATAAAAATTTTAAATAAAAAGAATCAAAGAAACCCAGACACGTTCTCACTGTCAAATTAAAAAAAAAAATTACAGAGCTATGTAAATCAAAAAGGAAAATAATCAGGTAATCCTTCTAACTCAGATTATGAAAACAAGTCCCCCTAAAACTGAGTTTCCTTACCAAGTTTATGATTTATCTCTCTACCCCAAATTTTATCCCCCTTCTTGTCTCCTCTGACCTCAATTCTGTGCCCACCAAACACTCATCAGCCAGATGACTCAAGCTGCTCTTGAGAACATCGTTCAAGTACTAGTGAAAGTCACTTAGTCGTGTCTGACTCTTTGCCACCCCCACGGACTATACAGTCCAAGGAATTCTCCAGGCCAGAATACTGGAATGGGTGGCCTTTCCTTTTTCCGAGGGATCTTCCCAACCCAGGGATTGAATTCAGGTCTCCCGCATTGCAGGCGGATTCTTTACCAGCTGAGCCACAGGGGAAATTCAAGTAGGAACACTGCTATTCTAGACACCATCATTAACTACAACTCAGGTGGTTGCTCCAGGGAAAGATGAGCTCACTGACCCCCTAGCCGTGGACCACCTGGCCAGAAAATGATAAACCAGAGACGTCTTGACTCCTGAAACCATGATTGAGAAATGTCACAAGACAGTGGTTGACCCCAGCCTCTTTGTCCTTGGTTTAAAAAACCCAACTCAGAGAGCAAGGGGGAGTGGCTCTAAGGCTGGTCTCCACCCCTTGCTTGGAGTCAGTCCTGCAGTAAAGACTCACTTTGCTGCAAACTCCGGAGTTTTGTGTGCCTCCGGAGTTCGAGTTCAGCTTTCTGTGCCTCGAGAGCCTGATCTTCGTCGCATCACTGTAAATACTAAACTGCTTTATTTACTCAACAATACATCAAGGGCAGATAGCAGGGGAAGAAGTGGAAACAGCGACTGGTCTCTAAAATCACTGTGGACGGTGATGACAGCAATGAAATTAAAAGATGCTTGCTCCTAGACAGCGTATTAAAAAGCAGAGACATCACTTTGCTAACAAAGGTCCGTACAGTCAAAGCTGTGATTTTTCCAGTAGTCATATACGGATGTGATAGCTGGACCACAAAGAAGGCTGAGTACCAAGAATTGATGCTTTCAAATTAATGCTTTTCAAATTGATGCTGGAGAAGACTCTTTGAGAGTCCCTTGGACTGCAAGGAGATCAAGCCAGTCAACCCTAAAGGAAATCAACCCTGAATATTCATTAGAAGATCTAATGTTGAAGCTCAAGCTCCAATACTTTGGCCACCTGATATGAAGAGCCGTGCCTGACTGTGTGCTAAGTTGCTTCAGTCGTGTCCAACTCTTTGTGACCCCATGGACTATATTCCCTCAGGACCCTCTGTCCATGGGATTCTCCAGGCAAGAATACTGGAGTAGGTTGCTCTGCCCTCTTCCAGTGGATCTTCCCCACCCAGGGATTGAACCTATGTCTCTTATGCCTCCTGCATTGGCAGGCAGGTCTTTTACCACTAGCACCACCTGGGAAGCCCCTATGAAGAGCCAGTTTATTGGAAAAGACCCTGATGCTGGGAAAGATTGACAACAAAAGAAGAAGCGGGCGGCAGAGGATGAGATGGTTGGATGGCATCACCAACTCAGTGCACATGAATTTGAGCAAACTCCAGGAGATAGTGGAGGACAGATGAGTATGGCATACCACAGTCCATGGGGTTGTAGAGTTGGACTTAGTGACTGAATAACAACAACATCAAGGGCAACTTTCTGTGTCAATAAAAAATTCTCAGTCACTCTTAATATTTTCAGAATACTCCTTTCTTTGACTTCATTGTAATGTATTCAGTCAATTCCATATTGTTAGACATCTACGTTCCTCTTAGTTTTTCTGGTTATAAACAATGGTTGCTTTATGTACACATTTTTGCCCACTTGTCTTAGAAGTGAACTTGTTGTCTAGGGGATGCCTATAGCTAGCATGCCTTCTGCAGACACTCTAGCAGTTTATGTTCCCACCAATAGTTTATGACAGAAGTCTAAAGAAGGAGCTGACTAAGCATTCTTTATGAAAACGACAAAATGAATTTACTTATATTAGTAACTGACAATATTTTCATATTGTTTGCTGAACAAAGGGATGTGGGTAGAGCCAGAGTCACTGTGCATTCAGACACCAAAATTCCTACTGACTGGGGGTGGGAGGGGTCACAGGAGGTTAGCTGAGAAGTTCAGAAATGAGGAAAACACGCCTTTCACATGGCGATGGAAGAGAGGAGCTAGACCAATGGTGACTTCCCTAGCTTGCCAGGTTGGGTGACTTGCAGTGCCATCTTCTGGCAAAGAAGCCAAAAACCGTTCAATTTCCATGTTAGCAATAAAGTGCTTCTTTAATACAAGCAGGACTCAATCACACTGAAGGAGAACCCAGAGAGGCTTAGACTTTGGTGTGCTGGGAGGACATGAGAGGAAGGAAACTGATTTCTTGGAAGCAAATATACTTGGAAAGGTACAACCTGGAGAGGGATTAAGACGGCCACACCACCATCCTCCTTCAGCTTCAAGTTTGGATTCTCCAGTATCCTAGGTTACTCTCAGAAAGGCAAGTTAGCCAAAGGGCTACTCAGGACTACATTGAACCTGATCCCTTATTACAGAAAAATCTTGTCTCCATCTTTGAAACTCCCGCAATGGAGAAAAGTACTTAGACCACTGAACCTTTCAGTGTATCAGTAAGAAACACATACACTCAACAGATGAAAAGGTGTGGAAAACCACATTATACTTGTTTTTTGTTTCTTAATTTTTTTCTCTTTAAACCATGTTATATTAAAAATTCAACTTAAAAATACTCTTTTGCATTAATCATTCAAAATATAGGACTGCTGCCGCTCAGTCACTTCAGTCATGTCTGTGCGACCCCATAGATGGCAGCCCACTTGCTTTTTAAAAACATTCTATTTGTTTATTGAGGTACAGTCAGTGTACAATATTACATGTTTCAGGTGCACAACATATTAAAATTTTCTATAGGTTACATTTCAGTTATAGTTATTAACCAACAATATCTATGTTTCCCTGTGCTGTGTAATATGTATCTTTTACTATTTATTGTATACATAGTAGTTGTACATCTTAATCCCACATCCCTATTCTGCCCCACCTCTCTCCCCACTGATAATTAGTATGAATAGTTTGTTTTCATCCATTCCCTTTATTTATATTATATTCTCTAGTTTACATTATTTTCTAGATTCCACATGTGACACCATTACAGTATATGTCTGATTTATTTCACTTGTTTTGCTTTTTATTTATTTTTTCAAATATACTCAGTCTTTGTTTTTTTTTTTTTTATTTCAAAACATTCGGGCAATTCTCTCAACAAAACAATACAGATGTTTTTGCTAATCTAACAAAGAGTGCTACCCAATTGACATTACACACATTGAAACAAAATATTTTGAGTGNTTTTTTATTTCAAAACATTCGGGCAATTCTCTCAACAAAACAATACAGATGTTTTTGCTAATCTAACAAAGAGTGCTACCCAATTGACATTACACACATTGAAACAAAATATTTTGAGTGAACATTCATTTCTGTATATATAGATTTATTATCACTTCTTAAAATGCAGGTCATGGGAAAGCAAAAACTTAAGAAGATGAAGATGGAATAAGTGGAATCGCAGAGTCAGAACCAGCTCTCACACTAGAGTTGCCACTTTGGCATTTGCTAATCAGGGTGCGTCCATGTAAACACTGAAAGACCAAAGACAACCAAGAAGCAGAGGACTTGACCTCACTCTTTCTCTGGAGACATTTGCCCTTCAAAACCCTCTTCCCTGACTTGCAAGACTGGAAGGAATGTAGCCTGAGAAGGGGGAGGACTTGTGTTTTGCTTTTGAAAGCAAAATCAGTTTTCAAAATGTAGCATTCCTGGGCTTCCTTGGTGGTTCAATGGTAAAGAATCCGCCTACCATTGCAGGAGACAGGGGTTTGATCCTTGGTCTGGAGCGGATCCAACAAGCCACGGATGGGCCCTGTGTCACAACTACTAAGGCTCGTCCTCCCCAGCAAGAGAAACCGCCGCAATGAGAAGGCTGCACACTGCACCTGGAGAGTTGCCCCCGCTCTCTCCAACTCGAGAAAAGCCCACGCAGCAAGAAATACTCAACCAAATAATCATTAAAAATGTGACATCTCTAACAAAGCTAAAGAAGTCCCTTTTCCCTTGCAGTATGTGTGGGACGATAACAGGCTTTACTCCACATCACCTTGCGTAGTGGTCCCGTTGCCGCCTGGGCTCACTCCTATGAGTGAGGACGCTCCTGTCCGCCTGCACCTCCCTCCCCTCCTCCTGCAGCCTGCGGCACCTGCAGCGCCCAAACCTCCGGAGCCCGGCCCCGCCTTGGCCCCGCCCCCGAGGTCCTTCCCGGTCGCCCCCGCTTAGCGCCCGCGTCCGCGCGCTGACGTCACAGGCCCGCGCCGGGGCGCCCCGCCCGCTGCTCTGCCTCCTGTGAGGTACTGGGGCGTCCTGTGAGGAGTCCTGAGGCGGGACCTCTGAGCGCTTCTCCGCGTCGCCGGGTATCAGGTGTCCGCGTGGCGGGGCTGAGGGACGAACCGTCAAGGAACCCCCAGACCCAATGCGCCCGCCCCGCAAGTCTGCCGGCAGCCGCCGCTAAGTTGGGGGCGGCGCCCGGGGCACTCCCCCTGCCGCCGTTGCCAGGGGCTCGGAAACCGGTTGGTTCGGTCCGGAGACGCGGAGTCGTGTCCCCGGGCGTTGGCCCGGGCGGCGCAGGCTGCGGCCCGATGCGCTTTCCGGATCGCGGAAGGTCGGCTCTGCCTCGCTGAGCCCCGGGGGGAGGCGGCGGCCCGGAAGGTGCCCACGGCCTGAGTCCTGAGGTGAGCGGCGCTCGGGGAGGCGTGACGAGCAGAACTGAGAGGTGTTCTCTTGCGGGAGACCTCGCCCTGACTTCCTTCTGGGGAGGCTGCGGACTCCTGCCCTGAGGTGCACGGGAATAGCCGCATCTCACTGAGATGATAATTCTCTAAGGAACAGCGTTCCTGAGCAATCCTTGGACATTGTTAATAGGCGATATAAAAAAGAAAAGCGATAGTGAGCATGGAATTAAAGTAATGTTAGAAGTATTGTTGTCGATAGCAAGTCATTTACGTTGCTTATCTCTTGTCTCCAGTCTTAAATTGCATACACGGTTTAATTAGAAAACGAGTAGCAGTTAACTGGTTAGCTCCTAATCTTGCATTCCACTTCCCGTAATTTCAAACAGTCTACATGTACGGCATTGAAAGTTCTAATACTTTTAGAGTTCATAAGGCTTTAAAAAAAAAAATATATATATATATATATAGGACTGATTTTTATTCTTTATTGAAAGATCCGCCCCAAAACGTAGGGGTTTTTTTTGTTGTTGTTGCCATGGTAAATTACATCAGATTACTTGAAGGATTAAAAATAATTAGCAGTCTCTTCTAGCAATGGCCTTTTCTTATGATGCAGCAGTATTGTAGAGAATGGAGGGAAGCCATATGTGGAGAGAGTAGTTGTTTCTGTTTTAGATTTGTCTGAAATTAGAGGATCCACAGATCTGTTTCAAGATTGCTCACTTTTTTTTTTCCTTTGGTGAGAGATAAGGAGCCTAATTTGTGAAAAAATAGGGTTTTGTCCAATAAGAGTAACCAGTTGGGAGTTTCCTAAAGGTTATGGAACTTGGCCGGGGGAGTTCTTTTGAGGTCAATTTCATAATGCATTGATACTGTGTTCCAAGTAAATCTTAACTGTAATCCCATGGAAATGGCATCATCTCATGAATATAAACCATTTACATGTTCATACTTTGCACTAGGGAAACTGTTTATTGTCTGAGTAGTCTTACAGAGAGGACTAGACTTCAAAGAAGGAGGTTATTTTGAACCAGCTCTAGTAGGAATCCTATTTTTGTCTTCTGCTTTTTTGAATTATGAGAAATGAGACAGGGCCTTTCCTCATTGAGGAGGTATATTGACCTTCTTCTTCAGCCTAAAATGGGATTTATTATTTTGGGAGAACTATGTGTGTGGATCATAGTTGCAGTTAGTATTAGTACGGTAAGTTCTTGAAAGCTGTTGACATTTCTTCACCAATGTTTCCCTTTAGGACAACTTGCTTGTCTGTCAGATAGCTGAGGCAGCTGAAAAGGCCTGATTCAAGTTCCATATTATTGAGGATACAGTTTTTCATCATATACTTTTAACATTTTTCACATTTAGTGCACAACATTTTATTATATCAAACATTCATGACTTAAAGATGTTCTTGTAACGTGTGAGGAAAGATGTCTAACTTAACTAACAGACTGCTTTTTCTGGAACATAGTTGACATACTTAAAAAGAGTAATGTCATATAGAAAAATTTGAGGGACACTTTTATCATATGAAGTTTGTGTTGGTATAAAGTGAAGAAAATGGATTGAATTTTTTTTTGCCATATGGTTCCCTAGTTTTTAAAATACTGTTTGTTTCAAAATCCACCTTTTGCTTTCAGATTTAAAATGTCACCATGGTCATCCACCAAATTAAAAAAAAATTTTTTTTAATGTATTTCTAGACTCCCTGTGATTTGCCTCTTTCATAATTAGCTTTCTACTGTCTCTTGATATCAAGTAAACAAGTCTTCCTTCATTGTTCTTTTTTTTTCCTTTCAGTATTTCTATGGCTCTTGGTGGTGGTGGTTTAGTAGCTAAGTCATGTCCAACTCTTTCAATCCCATGCTATAGCCTGCCAGGCTCCTCTGTTCATGGGATTCTCCAGGCAAGAATACTGGAGTCTGTAGCCATTTCCTTCTCCAAAGGAACTTCCTGACCCAGGAATCAAACCCGTGTCTCCTGCATTGCAGTCAGATTCTTGACTGACTGAGCTATGAGGGGAGCCCCTAAGTTTTCTATGGCAATTCTTGCTCTTTTTTTCATGTTAACTTTAAAAATCAGCTTGTCTGATCCCCCTCACACTCAGAGCTTATGTTTATATTAGGGAAGCATTAAATTAAAGATTAAGAATTAAAATCTTTCTGATATTGAATCTTCTTTTCCTTCCATGTCTTTTTGTTTCTTCTTTATTTTTTCTGTCTGTTCTTCTGAATATTTTTTGATGGTTTGTTTTCCAGATTACCTAATCCTGCCGGCTATAATGGCTGTAACACCCATGTGATGAGTTCTTAATTCCTGATATTTTATATTTTACTTTTAGCAGTTCATTTAGTAAAGATACATTTCAGTTCTTTGTTGAAATTCTCTTTTTTTTAAAATATCACTTTTATCCATTGTTCCCTCTTATTTTCTTGAACATATTAATCAAGGTTACTTGAAGTCTCCTCCTGATAACTCTATTTTTGAGTCATTTGTGAGGACTAATCTGTTTCAGTCTTGCCTTGTGTTGCATAGCTTAGGAATGGGCTATCTTACAGGAGAGGCATTTACATGCACATTTTTGGACTTGTTTTGTTCTTTTTCCTCCCCCTCAGGATTTTTGCAGCCCTAAACTTTGACTGCTTTCTCCTTAGCACCTAAGACTGCTGTTTTATATTCAGGCTTTGTTTTGTTGCAGAAATTTAATCTGAAGTTCTTTTATAATAGCAAACACTGGAAACAACTTAAATGCCTATTGAGAGGGGATTAGATAAATAAGTTTAGGAAGTAGTCTTATTAAGCTTGTATTCTTATTGCAAGTAGTAAAGTAATCCTGACAATAGTTACTGTAGGAAAAAGTTAGCTTCTTTCTCCATATATGATAAGTCTATGTAGTATTTGACTTTTCAAAGTATTCTTATAGAATTTAAATATCACTAGTTTTCTCCTTTTAGCTATTCCTACATTGCATGAGTAAAAATGAGGTAAGGTTTATTTAACTTTCAGTAGATTTTATATATATATATATATAATATATATATATATAAAAGTAAAATAGTCACTGAGGAATTAGAATTTGAATTAAACATTATAATTGTTATGGATGTCACAGTTTATCTCTATTAACTGATACTTTTTAAATTTTGTATGTATAGCATATCTGTTAAGATGCCTTAGAAAAAGAACCATGGAGAAATACATTAGAGTACAGAAGATTGGAGAAGGTTCATTCGGAAAAGCCATTCTTGTCAGATCTACAGAAGATGGCAGACAATACGTCATCAAAGAAATTAATATCTCAAGGGTAAGTGTATTTTTTTGTTTAGTTATCCAAGTAGAAGTCTAGTTACAAACAGATTCATTGTTAGAGACAAAAAAAAAATAAGTATGGCAACATATGACATAAGAGAGACTGTTGTAGTTGCAGAGAAAACCACTTACTTCAGAAGAGTCTGTGAATCTTTTTAGACTTTTTTCTGTGATGTGTGCTGGTATTTATGTGTTTAAAAAAGATACATCACCTAGTGCTCTGTAACTTAATCTGTTTTGAACATCTTAAAATGTATCTTTTTGTGCATTCAACTCATTCTTTTTAACTTCTGGCTATATTTTATTACTTGGGGTGTGCTTTATGGTAACATTATTTTTAACCACTCTCTTTCATTTGGACTTTTATATCATTTATTTACTTAATTTACTATTTTTCCCCTTCTATTTCAGATGTCCAATAAAGAGAGGGAAGAATCAAGGAGAGAAGTTGCAGTGCTAGCGAACATGCGGCATCCAAATATTGTCCAGTATAGAGAATCTTTTGAAGGTCAGATACAGACTCCTAAGCCTTATGACGACTGCTGCGTACTTTCCTCTTAAGGATCTTTTTATGAATTATTCTCAGAAAGAAAAGTATATTATTTCTGCTTGAATATACATGTATATGAGTGTCAGCCTTCTCCTTCGATAGTACTAATGCCACCCTGTCCCTGTGTAGCTTAGTACTGAGTCACTGTCATGGAGGTTGCTTGTAAAGAAGCAGTGTGGTAAGTACAGAAATTCAGACACAGCAGGAATAGTCATCTTCACCTTTTAAAACTAAACTCCCTTTCAGTGCTGCCACCACTGCCACTGAGAAAATGTCATCATTTTAGAAAGTACCCTGCTTGTTAGTGTTCTCCTGTATACATCATTATTATAACATTGAGATACTGTATTAAATGTACCTTGTATATAATATATATGTATATTACTATAAAGTGTTCTCAGGTTCTTAAAATATTATGAAATATTGCTATTTTGGAAATATCTGCCATTATATTTGGTAATGCAGGAACTAAGGTAAGACAAAACTTCTCTAAAGGCAGGTCAAGGTGGTTTATTCATTCCTATTATTGTTAGAAATTTCTGTCAGTTGCAAAATAAAAAAATAGTCTAGATTGAAAGTAGAAGATAGTTTAAATGACCATTTCAGGCTCTTATTACATACAAGTTTCAGCATCTGAATTAGAGTATCATTGTTCCCAAATAAAGTTACCTACTAAAGTAGAATATACTTTAAAAAATATATGAATCAGTTAACACCTTATGTCATAAAGAGCTCAGTTTATTTTATGATGACAGTGAAGTAAGGCTTTATAGCTCATGGTAAAGAGTACAATGTTAACCATCTCTTCCTTCCCAGGGCCTTGAATTTCCTTTATCTTGCCTCTGCTATCTGACTTTTAGGTTTTTTTTGCTTTCATCACCAGGATCTTAGTATTTCAAAGGAAAAGGTTTAAATGTATGTCAACAAATATTCTATCAGATGTTTTACTTAGAAACATCTGAATGGTTCAAAAAGGATGGCAGAGGCTTTAAATAAGGTTGTATTACTACTGCCATTTAGCTTTAAAGGAGTAAATGCTCATGGGAAGTGCATTCAGGAGTACACATGTGCATGGACCCCAAGCTCCCTGTTCCTTCCACTCTGCTCATTCTCATTCCTTAAGGATAAGCTTTGCAAAGAATCCCATGTCGATTCCTTACTGTGTTTTCTGTGCCTTTGTGGAACAAACAAGTGTGTAGTTTTTGATGTTTAAAAACAGGTGGAATTTAAAAAAAAGCAAGAGGTGGGATCATATGTATGTATGTCTGCTTCTAGTTCTTTTCACTTACTATCTCATGGACGTCTTTCCATGTCATTGTATATTGTTGTGCCCATTCTTTACAACTTTCTTGTAACATTGCAGCGTTTCTCATTGTTTGTACTTTATGGCTCTATCACAATTTGTTTAGCCCATTTCCTGTAATGAATACTTAGGTTGTGTTTAGAGCTTAACTGTCCCAGGCAGAATTATACTGAACATTCTTGTCTAGGTGTCTGTCCTGTGGCTGTATTTTAGGAGTGGAATTGCTAGACTACAAGGAGTGAGAGTTCCTGTGTCTCACAGAATCTCCAACCTTGGCTTATATGTTCATTATCAAATTTATAAGATATAATTTTATATGGTGAGTCTATTCATTTGCTTACAGTTCCTTTTTTTACCTCATCTGAACCATCTTCTCATTTTATGGACCTCTTTAGTTTCTTACAGACCTTGTGAGAGTTCTGAAACACAAATTTTTCATTTTTCTCTAAAATGGTTTAAAAAAACTTTACATTTTAAACCTTTCAATTTTAAAAAATTAGCAAGTTGTTTAAAAAAGTGGAATTCTGATGTTGTTTTGAATGTCTATCATGAAAGATGAGGAAATTACTGTCTTTGGAGTTCTTCCCCACTGATTTTTGTTCATCTTGACAGAGTAAAAATCATCACGTCAGTTCAGTTGCTCAGTTGTGTCCGACTCTTTGCAACCCCATGGACTGCAGCATCNTTAGCAAGTTGTTTAAAAAAGTGGAATTCTGATGTTGTTTTGAATGTCTATCATGAAAGATGAGGAAATTACTGTCTTTGGAGTTCTTCCCCACTGATTTTTGTTCATCTTGACAGAGTAAAAATCATCACGTCAGTTCAGTTGCTCAGTTGTGTCCGACTCTTTGCAACCCCATGGACTGCAGCATCCCAGGCCTCCCTGTCCATCACCAACTCCCAGTGTTTACTCAAACTCATGTCCATTGAGTCAGTGATGCCATCCAACCATCTCATCCTCTGTCATCCCCTTCTCCTCCCACCTTCAATCTTTCCCAGCATCAGGGTCTTTTAAATGAGTCAGTTCTTCACATCAGGTGGCCAAAGTATTGGAGTTTCACCTTCAGCATTAGTCCTTCCAATGAATATTCAGGACTGAGTTCCTTTAGGATGGACTGGTTGGATCTCCTTGCAGTCCAAGGGACTCTCAGGAGTCTTCTCCACTACTACAATTCAAAAGCATCAATTCTTCGACACTTAGCTTTCTTTATAGTCCAACTCTCACATCCATACATGACCACTGGAAAAAACATAGCTTGGACTAGTTGTGCCTTTGTTGGCAAAGTAATGTCTCTGCTTTTTAATACGCTGTCTAGCTTGGTTATAACTTTTCTTCCAAGGAGCAAGGGTCTTTTAATTTCATGGCTGCAGTCACTATCTGCAGTGATTTTGGAGCCCCCCAAAATAAAGTCTGTCACTGTTTCTACTGTTTCCCCATTTATTTGCCATGAAGTGATGGGACCAGATACTAAGATCTTAGTTTTCTGAATGTTGAGTTTTAAGCCAGCTTTTTTACTCTCTTCCACTTTCATCAGGAGGCTCTTTAGTTCTTCTTCGCTTTCTGCCTTAAGGGTGGTGTCACCTGCATATCTGAGGTTATTGATATTTCTCCCGGCAATCTTGATTGCAGCCTGAGCTTCATCCAGCCTAGCATTTCTCATGATGCACTCTGTGTATAAGTTAAATAAGCAGGGTGACAATATACAGCCTTGACGTACTCCTTTCCCTCTTTGGAACCAGTCTGTTGTTCCATATCCTGTTCTAACTCTTGCTTCTTGACCTACATACAGATTTCTCAGGAGGCAGGTCAGGTGGTCTGGTATTCCCATCTCTTTAAGAATTTTACACAGTTTGTAGTGATCCACACAGTCATAGGCTTTGGCATAGTCAGTAAAGCAGAAGTAGATATTTTTCTGGAACTCTCTTGCTTTTTCGATGATCCAGAGGATGTTGGCAACTTGATCTCTGGTTCCTCTGCCTTTTCTAAAACCAGCTTGAACATCAGGAAGTTCACAGTTTACATATTGTTGAAACCTGGCTTGGAGAATTTTGAGCTTTACTTTACGAATGTGTGAGATGAGTGCAATTGTGCAGTAGTTTGAGCATTTTGAAATAAAATAATTATCTCTAATCTTTTGTTCTGAAATTTTAATTCTTAGAGTGTTTTGGCCTTGATTCTATGTTTAGACAGAGTGAATTCTTATTGTTAATTCTTTTATACCTTAGTTACCCCTTTTCAGAGATATTTATCTCCTGCTTGTTGAGATTTCATCAGTTTTTTTTCATGATGAGAAATGGATGATGTATTCCCTCAAAGCAATTACTATTTGTGTTTCTTAGAGTGTCTAACTCTTGTTTTTATACATGATAGGTATCTTTAATGATACTTTTCTCCTCACAACCACATTATGTCTTATGGTATTGAATGTTTCTGTAGAAAAAATTGACTTTGGCATAAAGCTTCTCTTCTTCTTGAAGATAGTTTGCTTTATCTTTTCTTGATTCTCAAAGAATTCTTTCTTCAGAATTAAATTCAGCAGAATATGACTTAGTATTAATACTTCTGATTCATTTTCCTCGGAACATTTTGAACCCTTTCTGCTTGCAGATTCTGGCTTTCCTTTGTTACAGGAAAGTTTTCATCTCACCATTTCTTAAAAAAATCCATTTATACCTTAAAATGAGAAAGGATATTCCAAAATTTGTCAGGTTACAAATGAATTCTTTCTTATAAAGTCTCTCATGTTACAGTATGTGCTCTCAAATTTTTTAAAGAATGTTACATAGCAAAATGATTTTGGGGAAGAAGACTAACTTTTGAGTGCTTATAGAGGACCTCAGGCAGAATCAGTTTTTAAAAGAGACATCAAAGAAATTTAATATTGATGTCGTAATTGCAGATATTAGATACTGTTATAAGTCTTCTAAAATCACTCAAATAGCTGTATGATTATGTTGTAACAATAATACATATGAACTCTTTAGGATGAATTTTTAAAGTCCCAGTATTTTGCATATGGGGGTTAGGACACTGAAAAAATTCCACCGACAGCATAAACAGATTTTAAAAGTGCTCTCTTTCAGTTAAAAGTTAATGAAGATCATGTGTATTGGGAAAACATAGGTGAATCAATAAAGATATTGATACTGATGAGAAATGTGAAAATTTTGGATAAAATTTTTTGTAAAATTGGAGAGTGGGCTGAGAAAAGTATTTCTAGGTGTATAAATTTATGATTAAATTTTAATATTAAATATGATAAATAGATACTTTTTGTCTATATTCCTAACATGTATAAATTTTAAAAATTGACGCTATCATTGAGAAAGTCTTGTGTCACTGTATCTGTGTTATACATGTTTGTTTACTCTGTGATTCATGTATTGCTATCTGTCTTTACTTGTCTCCAGCTATCATCTTCTAATTGGTTTCATATTTTTGTCTTTGTTTTCCTACAGTCTTTGCTTTTTATCCTGTATCTTTAATGAAAAAGCCTCATATGGAGCTGTGTGTTGGCATTCAACTTGTTCCTGATTAGTGCTGTCAAAATCTAACTTCTCTAATTCCTTAAAGAACCCTTTTCTTTGAGACTAAATTTGGATTGCTTTTTGCTGTGGGTAATATTAATAGAAAATCTGGCCAGTATTGGGTTAAGTGAGAAAGATATTTAATGATCTCCCTAACAGGAAATCTAACAGATGGGCAGTTCTGCATATAGAGCATATATGACAGGTTAAACTCTGTCTGATTTCTACTCTGGCATCCTTAAGACACATGTTTTTAAGCCTAATGCTGTCACCTTGTCCTGAGATGACACTTTGCAGCTCCAGGTGGCACCTGCTTCTAGAAGATGCTGAAGAAACGGACTGAGGGCAGTCTGTTCCTGGGACCAGTAAGGCCAGGGCTTTCTCACAAGCACTTGTTCAGATTTCCTCTTAGATCATAGTGGGCAAAATGGGGTCACTGACTCCTTTAGTACTAGAGAAGACTGGGAGTTAGGGGATCTGGGATTATTTTCAGCTTCTCAAGTGAGGCGCAATGAAGGGAGAAAAGTATTAGAATTTTGAGGTTAGCCTTCCTGCAGGTGTGCTCACTGAGGGGTCAAGCTTCCTGTCCTCTGTTAAACTCCTGGTTGTTTTCTAATAGGCATTAAGGCTTTGTCACTTGCTTAATGGCAACCGACTCCAGTATTCTTGCCTGGAGAATCCCATGGATGGAGGAGCTTGGTGGGCTACAGTCCACAGGTCGCAAAGAGTCGGACACGACTGAGCGATTTCACTTTCACTTTAACAGTCTTTTTGCCTCAGTTTCAGGCAGTTTCTAGGTGTTCATTCTTTGAGGGGGTTTTTGGAGGGTATCTCTTCAATGCTGTCTGAGTCCCTTGGTGACAGGGGTTGTGTTTTATATTTCTGTATCCCTGGCATCTCAGGCAAAGTGCCTGCCACATATTAATAGTTGGTACCCAGATGTTTGAATGATAGAGTACAAAACAGACTAGTATTTCCCTAACTGAGAAAAGACTTCTCTGTTAACCTTAGGTTTAACTGGTATTTATCCCAAAATAAATAGTAACTGTTTAAGCAACAGAAAATATTAAAGAACTCAGGTATTTTCCTTCAGGATTGCTTCTCCGTTCCTTTCTCAGGTCCTGTTTAACCTGTTCTCTCTGTCTCTGTCTGTCTGTGCCTATCACACACAGATACATCTTTTTTTTTGATCTTGTAATAGTTTTAATTTTTGATACATGCATATGGTACAGAATTCAAAGGTTACATAACAGTAAAAAGTCTGCCTTCTACTTCCCTTTAAGTTACCTGTTTCTACCTCTTGGTGGTACCTACTGTTACTACTGTCTGGGGTTTCCTTTCACACATACTCTAAGCAATGTTAAGCATATATAAGTCATAATACACTGTGCTTAATTTTTTATGTATGTTTCTCATGCTGTGTAAATGGTGACATTCTATATATATTTTTTATAAGCAGTTGATTATAAGATTTTCTGCTTTTTCTCCCCACATACTGACTTCTCATATGTATATTTGGATGATCTTTTCGTATCAATTGTAAAGAGTTATACAGCTTATTTAGCTCGTTCATGTAGGTTCCCAGCCCCTGGCACATTAGAAGCAGTGTATCCAGGAAGAACGTGGGCATGGAAAGTAACCAGACCAGCACCCAAGCCTGCTGAGAGTAAGGCTATGAGCCCAAGGCAGCAGGAGAAGTGGGCTCCAAGAGGGCTGCCCTTGAGCTGTGACAAGTGACCCTGGCCGCTCCTCCTGCTGGGGAAAAGGTCCTGTAGTCCTATTCCTGTGGAAGAATGAAGGAGGGGAGAAGGATGAGAGGTGTCCTTGTCCTGTCTGCTCCTGGAAGGGTCATGGATGTCTTTTTTTCTGTGGACTGAAGCATAAAAGTGATTAGGGAAGTGCCCCGTCTTTATGTTTGTTCACAGATGTAGAGAAAGAGAGTTCCCTGGGTGTAGAGACTGTCTTTTGTTTGAGTCACAACATCTGTTATTGTGTTTATTTGACATTTAATTAAGTGCATGAAACAAAGGTGAAAAGTAATTGTCAACTGGAAACCAAGATTACTTATTTCTGACAAATGTGTGGAAAAATCTGTTTTTTTAAGATGATGTTTAGGAAGTTATATCTATTAAGTGAAACCGTATGTATCTGTCTGCATTTTGTACATATTCCACATATGTTTATGTCAGTGTGGACACTGATCTCCACTGGATTGGTGTATTCTTGGTAGAAAAATCATTAATGATGGAGTTGCATGTTAACCCAAGTTATCACACCGTCTATACAACCAGTATACATACTTTGCCTTATGCATTTCTTCTGTGTCTCTGTTTTTAGTTTAATGGAACGCATTTAATTAATTGCTGCTTTCTATTAAACCTTTCAGTTCAGTTGCTCAGTTGTGTCTGACTCTTTGTGACCCCATGGACCACAGCACGCCAGGCTTCTCTGTCCTTCACCAACTCCCAGACTTGCTCAAACTCATGTCCATTGAGTCGGTGATGCCATCCAACCATCTCATCCTCTGTCATCCCCTTCTCCTCCCACCTTCAGTCTTTACCAGCATCAGGGTCAGGATCTTTTCTAATGAGTCAGTTCTTCACATCAGGTGGCCAAAGTATTGAGTTTCAATTCAACATCAGTCTTTCCAATGAATATTCAGGACTGATTTCCTTTAGGATGGACTGGTTTGATTCTCCTTGTAGTCCAAGGGACTCTCAAGAATCTTCTCCAACACCACAGTTCAGTTAACCTTTAGGTACCTTTAATATAGCTATGCTTTCAATAAATATTTTAAAAAAGGAATGTAATGTTTATATTTTGTAGAAAATGGCTCTCTCTACATAGTGATGGATTACTGTGAAGGAGGGGATCTGTTCAAAAGAATAAATGCTCAGAAGGGCATTTTGTTTCAAGAGGACCAGGTGAGTTAGCATATAGGTGATTGAGTCTTAATCCACAGATGTTGTTGAGAAGTCATTCAAAGCTTATTTTTTACACATGTGTTTATAACTACAGGTGCTGACTGAGTTTTGGCTGCATACTCCAGCACTGTAGTCACATTTCTGCTCTCATGAGATGTTTTATAATTTATGTTGGCAACTTTTCTTGTGACTTGTGGGTTTGGTATCATGTTTTGAGAGTCCTGTGTCAGTCAAAGATATTATAGAAAATCAGCCTTTGTTTTCTTCCTCGCTTTATACTTTATGCCATCTACTTGAATTTTCTTTCGTTTTTTTTTTGGTGTTAGAAGTGAGGTAGAAATTCAGCTTTTTTACTTTCAAGTGGCCAACTGCAGAGTGTGTATTTATATGTGATGAATGTAGGATGAGAAAGAAGTCAGAGATGTCTTCCAGTAGTCCAGCTCGATTTTTTTTCCCTCTCGTAATTTTTACTTTTCTGGAACAGTGGTGTATTTAACAACAAAGAAATGTCACTCACCATCATACTATCCTAAAATATAAAGTATTTCCATTTTTCACTCTGCTCTGAAAATTTCTTTCCATATTAATTCTGATTTATAAAAGATGCTTTAGGAGCAGTTCTTACATTTAAATGTAGTGTGTGTACTGCATGTAATGTGACTGTTGATCTGAATATCTACCTAATGTAAATGACATTAATTACAATGAAGTTAAAAATTATAACTTTTTTTTAAGGATTTAGATCCTCTCTTCCTTAGATATTCCTGAGTTCTTTTAATGAACAAGGAAAGACTAATGTGAAATATAAATTTTTAAAGAAATGATCTGATTTATCCCCCCTAGATTTTGGACTGGTTTGTACAGATATGTTTGGCCCTAAAACATGTACATGATAGAAAAATTCTTCATCGAGACATAAAATCACAGGTATGTTTTTTCTGTCACTACTAACTACTAAGTAGATTTGGACATTGGGTCAGCATTGTCTTGGGCAAAGACTGGACTGTAACAGTATTTCTGGGTTTTTTCCATCTCTTTTACAGAACATATTTTTAACCAGAGATGGAACAATACAACTTGGAGATTTTGGAATCGCTAGAGTTCTTAATAGGTAAACTTTGGCTTGATACAATGTCTTCAGTGAAGTTTTAATCCATGGTGGTATACTTGTGATAATTTATATCTTTGAGTATCTTAAGTTTCTCAAATAAATCTCTTTTTGTTCTAGTACTGTAGAGCTGGCTCGAACTTGCATAGGGACCCCATACTACTTGTCACCTGAAATCTGTGAAAATAAACCTTACAATAATAAAAGGTATTTAAAATGATACTTATTTCATGTTGTATAATATTTTCTTTAAATCTTTCTTTCTTATACTATATTAACTTTCAGAATATTATTCTAAAATCATTAATGGACATATGTCCACATATTTATGTATTCATTTGTATATATACCTTTTAAGTATATAATGAGGGGAATTGTAAAGAAGCTATTTCACTCTTTTGCTGAAGGAACTATAGAAAGAATTACTTTCTTATCTAAGTTATAATTGGAAACAGTGCTCTCTTTGTCTTTCTTTTCATAATAGTTACTTCCTATTTAATTACATAATTGATATTTATTAAACACTTGCTATATGCCAGATACTGTTTTTTTTGTGTTTTTTTTTTTTGCCAGATACTGTTTTAAATGTACTGTATATATTAACTCTTTACCTTCACAGTAGCCTTGTGAGTTGTAGGTATTTGTCATTCCTCCTTTCCTTAGAAGGAAAACAAATGCAGAGAGAGGTGACGTGACTTCATAGTCCCAGGCATCTGACTCCCAAGTCGAAATTCCTAATCACGGAGTCATAGTATGGCTAACAGATTGAATAGTGTGTGTGTCAGAAAGAGGAATTCTGCTACTGAATTCCAGTACCTTTTCTTTTCTGTCACACACACTCATTTAAAAATCCCAACCCAGAAACATTGACTTTGGTTTTGAAAGCACCCTACAAGGCTAAAAGGAAGCGGTGGCTGGCAATAATGCATGTATTCAGGATTGCTATCCACCCTGCCCCCCTTTTCTTTTGAAGGTAGGGAAACTGTATTTCACACCTGAGCAGAAGGGATGAGAGCATCATTTGAGCAATGTATTTAAATCAATTATGATGATCAGTCAAGTCCATGGAGTGTTTTATTACTGGATATTCTAAAGGAGAGCAGTATTATCTTTGAGCTAAAGTAATTTTACATGTTAATGCTGTTTCAGTGTCTTTTGGGTGATTCAGTAATGAAAATATTTTAGTCTTTAAATTTGAAGTGGATTTAATCATCCCTTGGAGAATTTTATATGAAATTGATTTTATGAAAAAAATGCTTTAAAAATGTAGTGGATAAACATTATTAATTATGCTTGAAAACTCATATTTTCCCAGATGTTTCTTAAAGAATTTTATTAATAAGATGATTAATGGTTTTATATATAGCCTTCAGTTTATAACGTGTTCAAGTTACTAAAAGCTTTTTACATTTACTTTTTTATCTTAGTGGAATCTTAAAATTAAACAGATTTGGGGGTTACAGTTTTGACTTTGTAGATTTTTGTTAGAGATTGGGTAGATAACTTTAGGATTCCAGGACATTCAACTTCCAAGAGCAGTGGTTTTTGCTTTTTTTGACTTGTACCTCTGAATTGTGAGTTTTTTTTTTTTCTCTTAAAAATAAAAGAAATAGTCTTTTAGTTATAAAAATATCTGTTTATTTAAGATAAAAGAGCAGAAGAGACTGTGGATAAAGATGATAGTGTAAATAAGTCTTGAAATTAGAAAATAATGTATTTACTCTTTAACATTTTTAGTTGGTTGTCACAGATTTGTTTCAGATTTACTTTTAGTAAATTAATATTTTCTTCATTAAAGCAGTATTTTACTTTATAATATTTAAGAAATTGTATTTTGCAAATGATTAAATAAAGCATTTTTATTTTTTTGCAAAATAAGAAAACTGAAATACTGAAATTTACTGATTTTGTTTAAATATTATTTTGTTAATGACACTTAAAGTTATTATTTAGGCAACTTTTCTAATCTGGGATAACTGCTTTCATCATTTAGTTATGGTTGAAATTTTAAGTTTGAGAGAACATGTTTTATGGAACCTGTATTTTTGCAAAATATTTTCAAGCTGTTTTGTCTTCTTAAAGTGAAAATCTTTTAAAGTAATTTCTGATTCTTAGAGAAGATCTCTCATTTTTCTGTTTTCTAGTGATATTTGGGCTCTGGGGTGTGTCCTTTATGAGATGTGCACACTTAAACATGCAGTAAGTAGAAGTTTGTGAAATATTTTACAAATTATGTAAAAAAATACCTATAATATTTGTTTAAAAGAACTCAGTTGCTGTCTTTCAGATGATCCACTTGTACTAGGAATTACTCTTCTTTGTTGGTTTGTAAATTTCTCAGTATTTTCTGAGGTGTAAATGTAAATCAGTTTTCCCTTAACATATGTGCATATGTCACATATATGTTGTTATATATGTTATATAACATATGTGTTATATATTATATCATATATATAACAACATATATGTTGTTATAATATCATATCATACTTCATTCTAGAAAATTATTTCTAAAGACAAATCTGCTATCTTTTTAATGTTAAACTTGCATAATGAATTTGATATTTTGGCTTAACAGACTATTAATTTCATTGTAGCAATTTTTCTCAAAACATCCAAATTATTTGACTTTAGAATTGAAATTAAAGAACAGTTTTCAGCATATTTATGGAAAGGTAATTTTACTGATGCAAGTAGTCTTTAATTCAGAGTATTTTAAAATTTTCACTTTTTAGGTGCCACATAATTTACCAAAAAGGGGAAGTTCTTGTTCTAAGTAGGTTCAGTTTTAATCATTTTCCATATTAAAATCTTGCTTTTTAAAAATGTTTCCTCTACTGATTAAACAGTAATATATTTTTATTACAGAAAAATTAAGGGAATAAATAAAACCATAAGGAAGTGAATAAATATCAGAAGTGATTGCTCTAGTCAGTAATGTATGCTTGTAAATTGTTTCTTTCTAGACTTTCTTCTAGAATAATTTATAAAATGAGTTCCATTTTTTTTTCCCTCATAAGTTTTGTTGTATTGTATGAGCACTTTTATAGCCTATCTTTATTGCCTGATGTTATTTGAGGTGTTTTTTTTTTTTTTTTGCTGTGTTTTTTCATGGTTGCATTGTCTTACATTGTATTACCTTAAGATTTTATTTTTCTTAAGGAAAAGAGCATAGACTGCCAAAGTGATATGACCTAGTGGATATCAGATCTGCATTTTAAGAAACTGGTCAGTTTTTCTGTGACATACAGTGATTTAGGTCTAAATCTATATATTTTTATTTATTATTTTTTTTTGGCTGCACCTGCCACTATGGGATCATAGTTTCTGACCAGAGAATTGAACACTGGCCCATGGCAGTGAATGCAGAGTCATAACCACTGGACCATCAGGGCATTCCCTCAATTCAGTTCAGTTCAGTACCTATTTTTAGGCAGGTTTTCATTTGCATTGTTCTGTCACCGTTGCTTCTGTATTTTGGAGTTATTTACCCTTAAGTGGACACATGAAGCTCAGTAAGTCACTGATCTTTATTTTATGAAGAGCTTATCATTAGAGAGAAAAGCGAAATTTCACTGTAGTGAAGGAATAGAGTAATAACCTGATTCTGCATTTAGGATTCCTTCTTAGGTACATAGACATTTCTAGACGATTGAATTGTATTCACATCTTAATAAACAATATCATATTTTATGTGCTGCTGCTAAGTCACTTCAGTCATGTCCTACTCTGTGCGATTCCATAGACGGCAGCTCACCAGGCTCCACCGTCCCTAGAACTCAACATTTAAGAGAACTCTTTTATAGTTTGTATAATTACCATTGCCTACTTCATACTATGTTTTGTTTTCTTAATTGTATATATTAACATAAGTGTACAGCTGTTCTATACCATTTTAACTGAGATCTCAAAAGCTTAATTTTACTTTCAAAATGAAATCGTCCTTTTAGATTTTAAACTGCCTACCTTTTCTTTCCCCCACTTCAGTTAGAGTTTATATTGTGTTTAATCCTAAAATAGTCTTCCCTGGTACCTCAGACGGTTATATGTTTCCATTGATAAGGTTTATATTCCCCTTTGGAATACTTGCCACGTTGCTGACTCCATATGGCTTTTGGGAGCATCACACATTTAAAAATAATAATAATGAGCAATGTATAAAAGGAAATTAATTAATACCTTTATTTATTACATTTTCCCCAAAGACTTTTAGTTCTCTAGTTAATTTCCTATTCTAGTTGCTACAGCAGGGGCACAGGAAGGCAGATCTTAAATGAAGACCCCCAGGTTTGCTTGTTTTACCACCTTGGTTATTGTTATCTTTTAAAAAACCCTTTACTCTGATTAGTACCTGTATTCCATCTTTCAGTTTTTTTAATGTGTAAAAGTTAATCTTAGAGTAGGTTATACCATTTCATGAGAACTGTTATTTTCTTTAAATGTGTTTGTAAATAACCAAGTGAATCTTGCTCTGGAGAGCATGTGCTGATTAAAATATTGGAAAGAAGGTTGCAGTTCTATTGTTTGTTAATAGGAAAAACTCTATTTCTCGTTGTTGATACTCACATTTTCAACTTATGTTTCATGTTTCATTTATTTTCTTGATTTTAGTTTGAAGCTGGCAATATGAAAAACCTGGTACTGAAGATAATATCTGGATCTTTTCCACCCGTGTCTTTGCATTATTCTTACGATCTCCGCAGTTTACTCTCTCAGTTATTTAAAAGAAATCCTAGGGATAGACCATCAGTCAACTCCATATTGGAGAAAGGTTTTATAGCCAAACGCATTGAAAAGTTTCTCTCCCCTCAGGTATGGTTTTTTTTTTTGGTAGTTAAATTGAGCAGGAGGGTTGTGGAGCTTGACTGGGGCATGGCCTCTTTTGTTTGGAAGGGAGCTCTTTGCAGCCCTGGGGGGTGCATGCCTTTCCCAGCTGTGCTGGAGTCACTTTCCTTTCTGTTTTCCTTCTACTCTTCCCTTTCCTGTTTGCTGTCTAGTTGTGCTTTT
Source organism: Neotragus moschatus (assembly GCA_006410615.1). NCBI lineage: Eukaryota > Metazoa > Chordata > Mammalia > Artiodactyla > Bovidae > Neotragus > Neotragus moschatus. Next base: position 961,114 of record SJYA01001157.1, on the reverse strand, counting down.
GCATTCCTTCTCTGTTTGCTCTTAATACTTACTGCATAACTTCTGATACCTCTCTGCCGGGGACCAGCCCCGGTGGATCCAGGGTGATTCAAAGCGTGGATGGCGTTGGCGTCTTAGAAGTATTTATTTATTAATAAAAGATTAGATTAGGAAGAAATAGTGTAGTAGGAAAATTAAGTGGAGAAAAGAGGCTGAATAACTTGGTTTACGTGGAAAGCCAATAAAACCTCGAGACAAGAGGTTTGCACCATCTACGTTGGGCCACCGGCGTCCACTTGAATCTCTAAGGGTGCCCTACCTTGGGCTCGCTTTCGCGTGAATCTTAGAACCCAGGACAAGTAAGTAGACATGGCGAGCCTCCACGCCCCAGATGGGAATTCAGCCAGAAATTTGAGTAAAGGGAGAGAGAGAAAGAGACACAGGGAAACCAGTCCTCCCAATGACTGGCTCCGGCCCCTATTGTCCTTCAAGGCCTTTTATACCTTTTTTGATTGTACATAGAGATCAAGGGGTAATACAAATTTATGCAGTGTTAGCAGCCCAAACTCTTATCAAAAACCAGGCTTTTCTCTTTGCATACCTAGTTGTATACACAAGTCTTAGGTGATTTACATCATCTTCAGGCCAAAAGGGCCAATTAACATTTTATGGCTCTTTTCTGATGAGGGTTTGCTAACCAGAGTTCTTCCCAAAGTCTGGTGCCATTCTCAGAAAGCACTAAATAAAGTTACATTCTTACATAGCAGTTTGTAACAAGAGGAGTACAGTGATTTATAACAAAGGAAAGGTAATTAACTCAAAAGTCTAGCATTGNTCCGGCCCCTATTGTCCTTCAAGGCCTTTTATACCTTTTTTGATTGTACATAGAGATCAAGGGGTAATACAAATTTATGCAGTGTTAGCAGCCCAAACTCTTATCAAAAACCAGGCTTTTCTCTTTGCATACCTAGTTGTATACACAAGTCTTAGGTGATTTACATCATCTTCAGGCCAAAAGGGCCAATTAACATTTTATGGCTCTTTTCTGATGAGGGTTTGCTAACCAGAGTTCTTCCCAAAGTCTGGTGCCATTCTCAGAAAGCACTAAATAAAGTTACATTCTTACATAGCAGTTTGTAACAAGAGGAGTACAGTGATTTATAACAAAGGAAAGGTAATTAACTCAAAAGTCTAGCATTGCTAACATCAAAACTATATATCTTTTCCCATATCCCGTTTACATTGATTAACATCTTCCTGGATGCCCAAAAGACAAAGAATAAGGAGGTCTAGCAGCTATCATTGAATCAACAGTGAAATCCTGTCATCAATATGTTTTTTAGCTCTTAAAAAGTAGCTTTAAGATAGTTCAAGCTTTGTGCCCCTCGTAGTTGGGGGCTGTAAGCAATTCACAAGCTGTAAAAGTTCTGGGGAACCTGTTAGGCATTTAAGTTAGAGTGTTATCAGAGGGGGTTGAGCTGAAACATTCCTTTCAAATGCAGAAGACTAAAGCCTAGAATTAACTTTTTCCAGAGAATGTCAGAAGAATTAGAAAAAAGTACAATGTCAGGCAGAATTCTTATTTTCTAGGTACACGCTCAGGAAATGCCAGGGAGAAACTCTGAGACTCGAATTGTCCTTGCCCATTGAGTCTGCCACATGACAGTGTCACGGTGGAATCCTCACGCTGGCTCCTGGCAGCAGGCATATTTGGGTTTCCTTATTTTTGGGGGTGTAGATGCTCAGGGAAACTCAGGGAATCTCTGAAATCCGAATCGCCTTGCCCATTGGATTTCTGCCACGTGACCGTTTCATGGATGGGATTCCCACGCTAGCTCCCGGCACCTCTCGTTACCATGTGTATAGCAGTTTTTATACATCAGGCAGAATTCAGTTCAGTCCTGACCCTGTGTACCTGGATGTGGCATCAGATCCTACAGTTCAAGGGCTCAGTCTCCCACAGGACCACTCTCACTTCAACAGCCGTTTGTAAAGGGCAGGTTGTCACCTGTGCTTCTGACCATCTAGTTTATGTGTCAGGTTCCCATGACCCCTGCCTCTGGTTCCACCGATATGCTTACTGGAGCAGCTCACAGGACTCAGAGAAATTTACTTCCATTCACCAGTTCATTATAAAGCATGTAGTAGAGCATGTACTTGCTGGAGCAGCTCACAGGCCTTGGAGAAATTTACTTCCATTCACCAGTTTATTATAAAGCATGTAGGTGAATGGCCAGGAAAAAAGGTACATAATGGTGCGGTCTGGAGTCATCCTAAGTGCAGGAATTGGGGTCCCCCCTTGAGTGTTTGCCAGTTCAGAAGCTCTCTGAACCTTTTCCCCGATTTTTAATGGAGTCTTCATTAGTAGGCATGATCAGTAAATCTTTGGTCCTCCTGGTTAGGGGAGGGCAGTGACATTGGAACTTATTTAACCCTCTAATCAGGGAGTTGGTTTCTCTGGCAACCAGCTTCCATCCTTAGGTGCTTTCCAAATGTCATCTCATGAAACAAGTTTTGGTGTGTCTCAAACAAATGGGCTTGTTTTGAACAACAAAAGGCACTTTTATGTGCTTCCCACTGAGGAAATTTCAAGGATTTTAGGAGCTGTATGCCAGGAACTGAGTGCTGACCAAGTATGTATTTCTTAGTCAAAATATCACAAAGTTATTCCTCTGTCTATTCAGTCTCTCTTGTTTTCTTTTCTAGTTTTTTTTTTTTTAATTCTGGTAAAATAGATACAAGATAAAATTTATTAATATCACCAGTTTTGAGTGTACAGTTAAATGCATTCATAGTGCTGTGCACCTGTCACCTCATCCATTTCCAGGTCTCTCTTCCTCTTAGAAAACTGAACCTATACCCATAAATCAGTAACTCCCCTCCACCTCGCCCTGGCCCCTGGTATCCATCTTTTCTGTATTCTCTGTCTTCTTGGGTTTCTAATGGTAAGACTATTCAACATTTGTCTGCCTCCCTTTCCTTACCTGTGAACAATGGGATTATAAATGTATCTAATTAATAATGCCTTGAAGTGGTTACCAGAGTCAAAAATGATAATGCTTGTGAAGTGCTTAGTGTCTAATACTTACTAAGTATTCAGTATACTCAATATATGTTACATATTATCAATATATCACTTTACTGTGCTAATATATTATCTTTATAATTGCTCTTTCTCTAGTAGAAGATGATTGTAAACCACTGTGTGTGGGCATGTATATGTATATATAATAGATTGCTGACTCATGATTCCTCCTCTACTACTTGCATGCAGGTGTATAATGAATACTTGTTGAGTTGAATTTTAATTTAACACGATTTATCAAAAATCTATCTCAAGTCAATTAGTATATAAGTATGGTCACCTGAAAGTGGAATTAGTTTATATAATTTGTGTGACCTTTGTTGATTTAAATGATCACTATTAAATTGTTCTATGGATCATATCTAGCAAAATCATAGTTTTATTAGTTTAAATGTTCATGAGATGAGAGGGAAGTGTCATATATCCTCTGACTTTTAACAGAATATCCATATGAGCAAATAATCTTCAGGAAACAGATATGTGGATTTAACTGTTACTACCAAGAGAATACGTTAGTAAGCAAGAAAGACAGTTAAAATTTGGCAGTTAAAGGCCACTAGTATAGGAAATGGGCTTCTCTGGTGGCTCAGAGGTTAAAGCCTGGAATGCGGGAGACCCGGGTTCGATCCCTGGGTAGGGAAGATCCCCTGGAGAAGGAAATGGCAACCCGCTCCTGTACCCTTGCCTGGAGAATCCCATGGAGGGAGGAGCCTGGTAGGCTACAGTCCATGGGGTCGCAAAGAGTCAGAGACGACTGAGCGACTTCACTTTCTTTCACTTTCAATATAGGACATAGCTACAGTCTCTGAAGTGTGGGTGTTTTACAAGACTCCTTTGTTACAAATAACATTTTCAAGCACAGATTTATGGTGCAGTGTGCTATTGTTTTTGACAGCTACTGGAGAAGAAAGAATGACTTCAGTCAATCTCTCTGAGTTTCTTTTCTCCCATACCAACAGTTAGGACAGACATATAGTCTCAAGGCTGAAGCACTGGAATTCAATTCAGTTCAATTCAGTCACTCAGTCATGTCCGACTCTTTGTGACCCCATGGGCTGCAGCAGGCCAGGCCTCGCTGTCCACCACCAACTCCTGGAGCTTACTCAAACTCATGTCCTTTGAGTCGGTGATGCTATCCAGTCATCTCATCCTCTGTCGTCCCCTTGTCTTCCCACCTTCAGTCTTTACCAGCATCAGGGTCCTTTCCAATGAATCAGGAATTCAGCTAGCCAGCAACAAAAGGAAATACTCAAGCCTGATAATACACAGAGTATGTAACATTGAAAGAAAAGAAGGCAGATGATGGCTACTAGTAACAAGAATATTTGACAAACATCCTTAGTAAATACATGGTATCTCGTTATGTACCCACAACTTAGATTTCACTCTTCACCAAAAGTGTTCTGTTCTTCTTATGATTTTTCTGCTATATATCTGCATTTGATTAATTCTAGAAGAAAGCTTGTCCAGAGAAATGATAAATAAGTTGGTAAGATTGGGAAGAAATTAACATAAGAGAAATTTGATGAATGGACAATTTAGATTTTAGTACAGTTTATTTGGCAGCATAATTGTGACTGAAAAGTAGTCTGATTAATGGCTAGGTATTTTTTAATTTGAGAATTTCACATCTTTTCTAACTCCCTCCCCCCACCTCTTTCAATTTAAGCTTATTGCAGAAGAATTTTGTCTAAAAACATTTTCCAAGTTTGGAGCACAACCTCTACCAGGTAAGTGGAATTTAACATGAATCCTTTCCTGTGTTTGTGATAATCAAACAACAGTATTGTGTTTGGTTATACTAATTATATTGGAGATATTTGTAGATACAATAAGTTGGGGTAGTTGTATGATAAATCTAATCCAGAGGAAATGAATCTAAACCTTTTTCATGATATGTGATAAGTTAATAACAGAGTTTCCATTTATTATTTGCCTTCATTTAAATGAATTCTATTTTGAAATCTTCTTTCCTATTCAAGTGTTCAGCTCATATTCTGAGAATGTTGTTATGAAATGTTGTAAAATGCCCTAAGTGCAAATCCTTTTTTTTTTAATTTATTATTTTTTTAAATTTTTGATTTCACTGGGTCTTCACTGGCTTTAGTTGCAGCAGTAGTTGTGGAGCATGGTCTTAGTTGTCCCCAGGTGTAGAATCTTCCCCGACCACAGATAAAGCCCATGTCCTCTGCATTGACAGGCAAATTCTTATCTTCTATACCACTAGGGAAGCTCCAGTGCAGATCTTTATGTAAAATAATTTTCTTTAAGAAACATTTTAAGTCAGACACCTTAGCAAGGATAGTTATTCTTTTAAATATGGGCCATTAGCAGTGGAGTATTTGTTGGATTGTCAGCGTGGTTATATATTGTTTATGTATATGTCTTTATGAGAGGGAAGTCATTTTTTCCCCATGGAGTGATTTCAGATGGATTTCTGAAATCCGTGGAAGTTATTAAGACTTGAAGATTTTGGTTTTTTAAGCATAATGCTTTGCATGTCTTACTCCATTGTGAGTATAAATACATTAATAAAAATGAATCCCATATCATAAAACTTGAGCCCATAACAGCTGGACATGGAGTGGCAATGTGCACTTGGGAAGGCCAGATGGGTCAGCTCTTCTTAAACACCCTGGGGCTCATCCTCTGAGCCAACAGAAGCTGGCCATCCTGGCAATCAGCCCAGTGGGAACCATATTCATGAGACAGACACAAGGCAGGGTCAGCGTGTCCCTCCTGGCGCTCTTGTCTCATGAGAAGTCACATCTTCTTCAAAGCCTCCTTGTCACACAGACAGGAATCCCTGGGTCAGCACGGTCTTCCCAGTGGGCGAGCCTCGCAGGCAGTAGAGCGGGATTCCCTAAATGGGAGGAGCTGGCTGGAGGACTGTGTGACTCAAGGTGCTGACATAGGAGTTGTCGAGCCCCTCATGGATTCCCCTCCTGGCAGGAAGCTTCCTCCTCCTGCGAGGCGCACCTCTGAAATGGAGAATACTCAGAAGCCAGATGAGAGCTGAGTAGCCCTCCTTCTTTTCTGGGGGGGTTCAAGATACTGTTCCTGTGGTCTCCTGGGAGCCCTCCTGTTTGTGCTTTGGTGCCTCTTGCCCCTATTCTGGCACGCATATGGTTATATTAATATATGTAGCCAGGTTCCAGTGGTGTGGCTGTGTATCTGTCTTTGAAAAGAAGCTTACAGTTCTCAGAGGCAAAATTTTTTTCCTCACATTTCCTAATTCCTGTCACAATACAGTTGAAGTATGTGTTTAGAAAAACTTACTGTAATATACTATATCAGTTTCTCAGATCTTCTGCACACTTCAATTGTGAATATAAACTGCCAGTCAAATGGCTAATGTTGCTTTTATTTTTATAAGCATTCACTAAATTGTGTGAGTAATATGTCATATAAAAATCAAAAAGAAGAAAATAAAAATTACCCTACTCTTAATACATTTATTTGGTATATATATTTCAATGATAACAGATGCATAATGATTGGAAATTGGGGTTGTGTTATAAAGAAAGATTTTTTTTTTATATCTTGATCATTTTCTAATGCAGTTAAATATTCTTTGAAGAACAGAGTTTAATGGTAGTATTTCCTTGTAAACGCCTAGTTAAATTTTTTCTCCTTTCCCCTCCTAAAGAAGAAGCATGCTGGTTGGCAGAGGTCAATCACGTGGTTCTCAGACAGGGTGTAACCCTGGGGTGGAGGGCAGACTGGGTGGAGAGTAGGGCTGAGCAGGGAGAGGGAGTCAGGGAGGAAAGGACTTCAGGGAGGCCTAATGGCAACCCACTCCAATACTCTTGCCTGGAAAATCCCATGGATGGAGGAGCCTGGTAGGCTGCAATCCATGGGGTCGCAGAGTCAGACACGACTGAACGACTTCACTTTCACTTTCTTTAATGCAGCTGGGACTCTTTGACCTCCCTTAGTCTCTTTGAAGGAGAAGGAAATGGCAACCCACTCCAGTATTCTTGCCTGGCGAATTCCATGGACAGGGGAGCCTGGTGGGCTGCCGTCTAGGGGGTCACACAGAGTTGGACACGACTGAAGTGACTTAGCACGCATGCATGCATTGGAGAAGGAACCGGCAACCCGCTCCAGTATTCTTGCCCAGAGAATCCCAGAGACAGGGGAGCCTGGTGGGCTGCCGTCTAGGGGGTCACACAGAGTCGGACACGACTGAAGCAACTTAGCAGCAGCATTCTCTTTGAGGAATGTGAAGTGTAGACTTCCATTTTCATTACATTAGTCTTAACAGTTTATCTTCAGTTTGTCATTGTTCTAAGACTAAACCCTGTCTAGGCTTCAGTAAAAGTTTAATATTGATATATAATGCTGAATGTGTATATATTTTTGTGGTTCTCTGATTAGTTTTTTGAAATCAATTAATAAACATTGTCCTTTTTTAAATTTATTTTTTATTTGAAAGATAATTGCTTTACAGAATTCTGTTGTTTTCTCTCAAACCTCAACATGAATCAGCCATGTGAAGTGAAGTTGCTCAGTCGTGTCTGACTCTTTGCGACCCCATGGACTATAGCCTATCAGGCTCCTCCATCCATGGGATTTTCCAGGCCAGAGTGCTGGAGTGGATTGCCATTTCCTTCTCCAGGGGATCTTCCCAACCCAGGGATCAAACCCAGGTCTCCCGCATTATAGACAGACACTTTACCGTCTGAACCACCAGGGAAATCAGCCATAGGTATACATATATCCTCTTCCCCTTAGATCTCCCTCCCACCTCCCTCCCCATCCCACCCCTCTAGATTGATACAGGGGCTCTGTATCAATCAATTGTTCTTGATACAGGTTGTTTTCTCAACATTTTGACCAGTTTCTACTTCTGCCAGCAGTGCATAAATGTACTCGTTTCCTGGGACCCTAAGCTATAGTGATTCTTTTAAAGTACCTGTTTTTCAGTGGGCCTGTAGGTGTAGGCATTACTCAGACTATATAAGAAGCAAATATTAATTCTCATAGGGAATTATTGTTTAACAGTTGCTCTTGAAGTTTATGTTCTGATTTTGAGAGTAATTTCTAAAGTATGGAAAGTTCTTTATAAAATTTATTTTTAACGTCTTTATTGAAATGTAACCCACATAAAATTCAGTTCACCCATTTATTTATTTATTTAGTTCACCCATTTAAAGTCAGTGATTCAGTGTGCTTTAGTATATTCACAGATGTGTACAATCATCATCCACCCTCAGTTTTAGGGGTGTGCTTTTTCTATATGAGAATTTCAGCATCTTAGAGGAGTGTCACTTCTTGCTTCTTTCAGAAAGTGGCTTTAGTGTAAAATAGTCACTATGAAGGCATTGACACATGGTAAGGAGTGAAGGAGATGTTTAGTGGAGAGTCTCAAACTGAACACTGTCAGTGATTATGAACATGAAAAAGTTCTCTGTTGAAGAATTTTGAAATTGAAGATATAACACTAAGAACTCTGAAAATAATTCTTTGTATTATCTTCTCATGTAGCTAAAAGACCAGCTTCAGGACAAAGCTTGGCTTCTATTATGTCTGCTCAGAAAATTACAAAGCCTGCTGCTAAATATGGAATACCTTTAACAAATAAGAAATATATAGATAAAAAATTGCATGAAAGGAAACCACTCCAGAAATATAAACAGGTATGATATGGTGATGATGTTACAAATTGTATATTAGTAACATTCAATTTGACCTTGTTTTATTGCAGCTCAGTTCAGCTAATCTTGATGTCTGTAGGATTGTTTTTATTAAGTTATTAAAGAGCATTGCTGTTCTCTGCTTCACCAGTCTTCTAAAACTTAGGAGACTTACAGAAGTCATGAAGAGACATTAAGTAGATACATTAAGTAAAGCATTTGGTACAGTAAAAAGAAAGTAACATTATAAGTAAAATCACTGTTGAGTAACCTAAGCAGAACCATTTGTTTTTGTGCACAAAATAAATAAACATCTGAGATAAGCATCATAAAAATCTGGGGAAAATTTGAATTTAAGGATTCATGAAGAGATAATTAAATATGTGGAGGGATATGACCTTATGCTTCTGTCATGTTTCAAAAGAAAATTAAGGCCTGTAGCACTTAGGTGCTGTGCCTAAAAACATAGATCAGTTGCAATAATTTTTCATTTTTCTTCATGTCTGTAGCTGCTGTATTCTCTGGAATATGGTACCTGTTGGTTTTGCTCTATGTCTGCACATATATGTACACAAATGCTCAGAAAAAAGTTTCGGTACATAGGTGTGCTGTAAGACAAACCTCACAGTAGGGGAGTTCTTTGTCTTAGGCATGCATGATGTGTGCACTGTCCAGCTCCAGGGTCTTGAGCAGGGCAGTGAAGGGTAAATTTCCAGCTGAAGGGCACTGTGACAGCTGGCACCCTGGATTTGTGGATTTTACTTTTTTTATTGTTGTGTTTGTTGTTTTTGTTCAGTTGCAAAGTTATGTCCAGCACTTGTGACCCCATGTACTGCAGCACGCCAGGGTTCCCTGTCCCTCCCTATCTCTCAGAGTTTGCCCAAGTTCATGCCCATTGAAGCAGTGATGCCATCCAGCCTCATCATCTGTGATCCCCTTTTGCTCCTGCCCAGCATCAGGGTCTTTTCTAATGAGTTGTCTCTTTGTATCGCGTGGCCAGAGTATTGGATCTTCAGCTTCAGCATCACTCCTTCCAATGAGTATTCAGGGTTGATTTCCTTTAGGATTGACTGGTTGGATCTCCTTGCAGTCCAAGGGACTCTCAAGAGTCTTCTCCATCACCATAATTTGAAGGCATCAATTTTTCGGCACTCAGCCTTCTTTATGATATGTCTCTCACATCCGTACATCTGTTTACTAGGTCTAATCCCTTGAATCTATTGTCACCTCTACTGTATATTCACGGGATTTGATTTAAGTTGTACCTGACTGGCCTCATGAATTTCCCTTCTTTCTTTAGTTTAAGCCTGAATTGTGCTATAAGGAGCTGATGATCTAAGCCATAGTCAACTTCAGGTCTTGTTTTTGCTAACTGTATACAGCTTCTCCATCTTCTGCTACAAAGAATATAATCAATCTGATTTCAGTATTGACCATTTGATGATGTCCATGTGTAAACTCGTTTCTTGTGTTGTTGAAAAAGGATGTTTGCTATGAGCAGTGAGTTCCCTTGGCAGAATTCTATTAGTCTTTGCCCTGCTTCATTTTATACTCTAAGACCAAACTTACCTGTTACTCCAGTTATTGCTTGACTTCCTACTTTCACATTCCAGTCCCCTATGATAAGTAGGACTTCTTTTTTTGGTGTTAGTTTTAGGAGGTCTTGATAGAACTGATCAGCTCAGCTTCTTTGGCATCAGTAGTCGGGTCATAGACGTGGATTACTGTGATATTGAATGGTTTGCCTTGGAAGCAAACTGAGATCACTCTGTTGTTTTTGAAATTGGACCCAAATACTACATTTGGAACTCTTTTGTTGACTATGAGGGCTACTCCATTTCTTCTGCTGGATTCTTACCCACAGTGGTAGATATCATGGTCATCTGAATTCAGTTCATCCTTTCCTGTCCATTTTTGTTCACTGATTTCTAAGGTATCAGTGTTTACACTTGCCATCTCCTGCTTGACCACATCTGATTTACCTTGATTCGTGGACCTAACATCCCAGGTTTCTATGCAACACTGTTCTTTACAGCATTAGTTTTTACTTTCATCCCCAGACATATCCACAGGTGTCATTTCCTCTTTGGCCCAGCTGCTTCATTCTTTCTATTAATAGTTATATAATCATACTATTAATAGTTACATAATCAGGCCTAAATGGATGAGTTCCATTATATCCTTTGCCTTCTTTTCTTTAGTTGCTACAAGGCACCCAGGACTCCTGCATCCCCTCATTACATAGTTTCTCAGCTCTCTGAGGCTCTGGTCCTACCGTGCTCCAGCCCCTGCCTCTGCAGAGTGCCTGAACTATTCCTTAGAGCCTTCAGCTAGTCCATGGTCAACAAGATCCCCTGCATTCTCAACTTGTCAAGATCTCTGCACCTTTTTTACTCTAAAACTTGGCTTGTCACATACACTGTTGTGCAGCTCTCTCGGGGACCATTTTCTCTCTAGTCCCTCAGTCCTGCTGGGTCTGGAGGAGGACGATCGCATTGTGTTCTTTGGTGTCCTTGCTGGCCTTGCCCTGGCTTCCTAAGCCCTGCCACCAGGCTTTGTATCACATGCTGCTCCTCCCTCTTCACGGTGATGTCACGGTTCTTGGTGACTTCAGTGTCTTGAGATGATGATCCTTTCGGTGGTGCACTGCCTTTTTGTTTTCTGATTGTTCTCTTTGATGATCTTGTCTCCTGCCTCACTTTGAATCTCTCCCCTGTGGCATGCCATCACATTTGTCATCAGGAAGAACACCTACTTCCTAGTCTCAATTACAGGGACCCCACTCTGACCACTGCTTCCTGTGTTTCCAGCTTAGTCTCCGAGAACCTGCCTTGAAAATGTCTTTGTTCTGTTTGGATCCATGGATCTTACCTGGTTTTATCATTGTCCATCCCATCTTTATTTTTATTTTCCTTTACCAGCTTTAATTTCATGTTCTCTCCTTGTAATAGTTTCCAAAGCTTTTGACTGCCCCACCCAGTGGGTATGGTTGGAGGAAACCTGCAGCTCTCTGACTGGTCTCACTTCAAGTTTAAACCTAGAGTGTCAGGCACGCACTGTCACCCCCCCACCCCCCCAATCATGTTTCCGCAGGCCAGTTCCTCTCCTACTTTCTAGACGGTTATCTCTTACCTTTCCTTGTTTATCCCCTCAGGGTGATGAATGTTGCTTCCTATTTCACTGAAAAAAAAGAGCCAAGTAGAGGAAAATTGCCCACACTCAGCAGCACTCCTGCCTGTCAGTCCTACCTGTTGCCAGTCTCCAGGAGGATCTGTTTGTTTTGATCTAGAGTCGACCTTGCCATTTGTATGCCATCTCTTATTATTATTTTTGCCTTTTAAAGGACTTCACTCTCTTCTGTATCATATTTTCCCTCTGTCCTTAATCATTCCTGTTAGCAAACAAATGGGCTTCCTCAGTGGCTCAGATGGTAAAGAATCTGCCTGCAATGCAAGAGACCCAAGTTCAATCCCTGGGTCGGGAAGATCCCCTGGAGAAGGGAATGGTAACCCACTCCAGTATTCTTGCCTGGAGAATCCCATGGACAGAGGAGCCTGGTGGGTTACCGTCCATATCATATCTTCAGTCTTATTAAAAAAACCCTTCCTTCCCTCCCATGTCTCCCTCCAGCCACTTCCCTGGATCTCTGCTCCTTTAATGGCAGAACTTCTGGAAGCCTTGTCTGAATGTCTCTGCTTCCTTGTTTCCCCTTCTCTCTTGAACCCTTCTGCCCAGAGCTTGCTCTGTCACAGCTGTTGGGTCACTGCTCCTAGCAAGGACTCTGGGAGCCCCAGTGGTTCTGTCCAGTGGTCAGGTCTCTTCTTCCTCTGCCTCAGTTTTGGTTCACTTGGTTACCCTTTTTTAAACATTTTGTTCACTTGAGCCCAGAGTATCCCACTCTGCTGATTGTCTCCCTCACTGCCTACCTGTCCTTCTCGCCTCCTGTGTGAGTTCCTCCACGTGTCCCTGACTCGGCTGCTCAAGTGGTTCAGGAGGTCGGCCAGGACACCCCCCAGGACAGCCTCACTTTCTGACAACACCTGTAAACCCACACCCCGCATCTCGAGCCTGGACTCCTTTCCCGAGCTCCAGACCTGTCCTGTCCTTGCACCTCTAAGTGGGTGTCTGCTGGGTTTCTCAGCATCAGTGTGTGTAACTGTGCGTGCCGGGCCGCCTGGCCTCCCCAGGCTGTGGGTCCTTGTCTCACTACACAGAGTCGCTGCTGACTCCTGGTCACTATCACCATCATATCCTCTCTGCCTGCCTGCAGAGTCTGTTCCCAGTGTGACTGCTGCTCACCGCTCAGTCTCACCCTGGGCCAGGCTACCTTGCCCTCCTCAGTGTGTCCGCACTCAGCAGGCTCAGGGCAGCTCTGACAGCAGAGGGCGATCATTGCCCTTTTCTGTTTGAGACTGCCAGTGCCCCTGCACGTCCTGAAAACTTTCTTTGTTCCAGTTCCTGTAATAATTACAGCTGTTTTCTAAAAGAGAAGGGGTTATTAAGCCACCAGAGGGAGCTCCATGAATGTGCTTCAGTATTTTAGCTCTCATTTTAGCAAAACAACACATTTATTTTAGTACGGATGTTTTACATATTTTTCTCTTCTTTGTAGATTGTGTTCTGAAAATACCTATGTGATCTCGGAGGAACACCTTTGGCATTTTTATGTCACAAATATTTGAACATCTTATATCTGGGACAGTCTGGTGCACTGAGAGATAATTTTTCCCTCCATGTGACTTACCTAAGAGTACATAGGTGTCTTAGTTAAACTTTCTCTTGTTGCAAATGGTTGTATAATCTAGTTTAAAGCTAGTCATGTATAATGAGATGCTGTTATCACTCAGGTTAATATTTTTAAGATTTTGAGTGTTGTGTTTTCACAAATATTGAGACCAGTGCTAGATTTGCTAGGCAAGGTTTAACCTGCGAAACTTATCAAAATGCAGGGCTCTGTGTCCAGAAATTATGATTCAGCAACTCTTGAGGATATGTTGGTTTTGAAAATAGCTGAATCAAGTTATCACTGACATACTATAATTCATCCGTTTAAGTCTAAAATTAAATTATTTCAGATGGATTTGCAAGAATTGTGCAACCATCCCCATAATCAGTTTTAGAGCACTTCATTGCTGCCCTTCAGATCCTTTTCGATTAGCATTCACTCCCCGTTCTACACTAAACCCCATAGCCTTGGGCAACTGCTGGGCTAGTCTACTTCTGTCTGTGTGGATTTGCTTGTTCTGAAAGTATCCTGTGAATGAAGTCATGCAATGTGTGGTCTGTTTATTGCCAAGTAATTCTCTTGTATGGAAGCAGTCTGTGTTTTTACAAAGCTCTTAGGTAGCTTCCCCCACTAGTTGAAGTTGTAGGTACATAAAGCATACTTTGAAATGTTAACTTTGTAATACCATGAAGAACATCATCTACAGCTGTTTCTCTTTCTTGTAGCTCAGTAATAGTGCAGCCAGAAGCAGTCTACTATTTAAAAAGTGGAGATTGCTGTCCATTAGTCGTGGCAGAATCATTTTAGTGAGTGAGGAACAGGGACTTTTTTTTTAAGTAATAGAATGGAAAGTAACAGACTCAGTTAAACATAGTAAAAGTATTTTATGGAATGTCTGTGTGTGTATCTTTATTGGGTCTGAATGTGAAATATCTTTCTTACTGTGGGTTGCTTTTAGAAAAAGTTTGAAAGCTACTGTTCTTTAAGTATTTCAAGTATTATTGTCATCTCATTAACCCTAGTGTTAATGGGGTTAGGTGGTGAGATACATGGTTGGCTTAAGTGAAGATTGAAATAACTAGCCTAAGTTTGGTTAGGAGTTGGGATCTAATAATACAGTGAAGAGGTGGGTTAGTTCTGAGAACCTACTGCTTCTGTCATTTTGGCAGGGAGCAAAGCTCCTATTTATTAATAGTCATTGTGTGAGATTTAATACCACTTATCACATTGCTAATGTAACTTTGAATTAAAATGTCTATAAAATGGATATTTTATGATGGTCATTTAATTAAGATGACAAAACACAGTAAAAGAAAATCATTAGTCTTCTCTTACCAGTTTATCAACCCATTTAATGGTATCACATAGTTTAAATATCATCATTGATTGTACTCAAGTAATGTATTCATTAAATTAATTGCATTTCCTAAGGAGGAAGTTATGTTGAAATTATGTATCATGTTGCTTTCTTTTTTTTTAATAAATTTTTATTGGAGTGTATGGCACCCCACTCCAGTACTCTTGCCTGGAAAATCCCATGGACAGAGGAGCCTGGTGCGCTGCAGCCCATGGGGTTGTGAAGGGTTGGACAGACTGAGCGACTTCACTTTCACGTTTCACTTTCATGCATTGGAGAAGGAAATGGCAACCCACTCCAGTGTTCTTGCCTGGAGAATCCCAGGGACGGCGGAGCATGGTGGGCTGCCATCTCTGGGGTCGCACAGAGTCGGACACGACTGAAGTNGCTGCAGCCCATAGTGTTGTGAAGGGTTGGACAGACTGAGCGACTTCACTTTCACGTTTCACTTTCATGCATTGGAGAAGGAAATGGCAACCCACTCCAGTGTTCTTGCCTGGAGAATCCCAGGGACGGCGGAGCATGGTGGGCTGCCATCTCTGGGGTCGCACAGAGTCGGACACGACTGAAGTGACTCAGCAGCAATTGCTTTACAATGCTGTGTTAGTTTCTGCTATACAACAAAGTGAATCAGCTTTTTGTATGCACTAGTCCCCTGTTTTTTGGATTTCCTTCCCATTTAGCTCACCACAGAGCATTGAGGAGAGTTTCCTGTGCTAGATCGTAGCTTCTTACTGTTATCTATTTTATACATAGTAGTGTGTACATGCTGGAGATGGACATGGCACCCACTCCAGTGTTCTTGCCTGGAGAATCCTGGACAGAGGAGCCTGGAGGGCTGCTGTCCGTGGGGTCGCACAGAGTTGGACATGACTGAAGCAACTTAGTATACATACGTGCCTTGGAGAAGGAAATGCCAACCCACTCCAGAATTCTTGCCTGGAGAATCCCAGGGACAGAGGAGCCTGGTGGGCTTCTGTCTATGGGGTCACACAGAGTTGGACAAGACTGAAGTGACTTAGCAGCAGCAGCAATGTGTACATGTCAACCTCAGTCTCTCAGTTCATCCACCCCTCTCATATTGCTTTCTAAAGTGGGCAGAAATTTTAAATATTTTTTTTCATTTTAGTGAAAGAGAACTTTTGATCCATTTCTATTTCTTTTTTGTATGTTGGGAGCTATATAATATATCCTAACAGTAATATGTTGGGATTAATTTTATTAATTTCATATTGATTGTGGATCTTCTTCTTTTATTATTCTGAATCCACTTTTAGAGTTTTAGTGCTTATCTGTTATAGTCATTTTACAAAATTTAGGAAATTGAAGCAGTAAGTGGCAAATGAAAGTAATTTCTTATAACATTGACTTTTGTCAAAATATAGCCACTACTGAAATGGAATTAGTGGAGATACTTTACTGATTTAATCAAATGCTGAGTTTTTTTAATAATAATGTAAATTATAACAAATAATTTTTTAAAGTAACATTTCCTTTCCTTTGTATTGAAACCTAACAGGTGAATATTTTTATACAGTGTTTCTTTTTATATATTTTTTCCTAAGGTAGCTGGAAAATTTTTAAACTGATGCATGATACATAACTTAAAGAGTTTTCTGTAAATACTTTTAATCTGCTTTTTTGTATATTTAGAACTATACTTTGAATTGTTTGAAAAATTGACCCTGTAGTAGGCTCAACATTGATCACAAAATTGAGTAGCTAGCACAGGATATAAAATAAAGAAATCCATGGGTCATTTATACTTATGAGCACACATGCAGAAATCCTTAAAAATGTTTTTTTTTAAAGTTAAATCAAGCAATTTATCAAAAGAATAATTCAAAACTTACTAAATAGGATGCATTTCAGGAGTGGAAAGATGGTTGAACAGTAGGAAACTGGTTAATTTAACTTAGTAGATTAGAAAAAAAAATCATATATAAATTATCTCAGTAGATACTGAAAATTCATGTATTTGATTGTTTACATTAACTGTGTATAACTTTTTGTATGTCCGTCATACCTCAATAAAGTGATTTTTTTTAATTCAAATTTCTTTGATTCAAGAAACAGGTGAAAATTCTTAACTTGACCCAGTTATATATACCAGAAACCTACATCAGGCATTATACATAATGATGAAAAGTTGGAAGCATTTACATTAAAGTTAGGAATAAGACAGGGATGTTTGTAATGACACTTTTCGATGTTATTCCAGAAGCCTAGTCCATGAAATTAAAAAGAGAAAGAAGTAAGAAACATAAATATTGGGAGAGATGAGAAAATATAGACATTTACAGATATGATTCCCTACCTAGAAAATCCTCGTGAAGCAGCAGAACACTTTTAATGAATTCAGTGACGTGGCCTGATAGAAGTTGAGCATGTGACAGTGAATAATTAGAAAAGGAAATAGACACTCCCTCAGTTACTATAGAATAGCCCTGCTGTGAAAAGTGCAGGATAACTGCAAGAAAGGACTCCACATCAGTGGAATGTTATTTGTCAATGAAGAAAGCAAGTGCAGATCAGATACATAAACGTAATAACAAGGGTTATTCTGAAAACTGTTGAGCAACAGAAGTGAGATACAGAGAAATACATATTGTATGATTTCATTTATATAGAACTCACAACTTAAAACTGTATTGTTTAGGAACATGTATCCAGGTGACAGAGCAACAGAGACAAGTCAGGTATTGATTAGTAAAGTGGGGATAGTGGCTGTCTCTCTTGGGGAAGGACATGTGGAGGGTTTCTGTATGCTGGCATTATTCTGTTTCTTGACTTGAGTAGTAGTTACTGGGTTTTTCCTTTATTTTTGCTAACCTTTGTGTATCGCCTGTATCTACTTTTTTATAGGTGGCTTTATATCATAGTTAAAAAAGAAGATGGATAGATGACATAGAACAGAGAATTCCAGAAATTGGAATTTATTATGTAATTAATGTATATTTGAATTTATTATGTGATTAATGAGGCATTTCAGACCATTGTGGAGAAAGAAATATCAGCCAAGAAATGGCTATCAGATAACTGGATTTTCTAGAGAAAAAAATTAGATTCCCAGTTCATTCCATGAACAAAAATTTATTTCAGGTAAATCTAAAAATAAAAATCTAATATTTTAAAATCTAAATTTAAGTTAGATTAAATATAACTTCTGAATATAAAAATGAGACTATCCAAGTGGCAGAAGCAAATGAGGTCTGAAATGTCTTCTTTAGTAAAATAGTTTATGCTGATATCATAAAGGAAAAGACTGGCAGATTTAACTATATGAATTACAGACTTCTGTACAATTTAAGATACAGTAAACAGCTCTTCAAAGGCAAAATGTAAAAAGAAAATTTGCAAATCTGAAATACTTTATTTTTCATAATATACAAATAGCCCATAAAATTAGAACAACTATAAAATAAGATGAACAATTAGTGTATTAAAGAAGAAATGTAATTATCTAATGTACTGGAAAGTATTCTTAGTCTTTCCAGATATTAAAAATTTAAGACATTGATAATGGCCATTATTTGTGAGGTTATGAGAAAATGAATTCCTTGATCGGAGTATAAGTTGATGCAGCTTCTTGAGGTGGCAGTTTTTCTCATCACTTAAATTTCATTATTACTTTATGATTCCATTTACAAATTACCCTTCTGAAAGACTTGCATATGATACAAAATGTACCTACAAAAATGTTTCTAACAGTATGGGGAAAAATTAGAATCAACCCAATGTCCTTCCTTCAAGAGTAGTTGAATAAATTAATCATATCCATGGTTAGGAATATCGCCAGTGTTAAATTGTTTACCACAATGTGGAAATGTCAGGAAACATTGTTAATAGTGAAAAACATTTTTCCATCGTAATACATTGTATATTATATTTATGTAAAAAGTATAAAAAGCTAAGACTATGTGTGTATGTATATACACATGCATATAGTTATGTGTGTATTCATGTTCATGAAACAGTCTCGGAAGGGATATTTATGAAAATGTTAACAATGGTTATATCTGGAGGTAGAGAGAGGAGTTAAGTGTTAACTCTTATTTCTTTTTTTTTTTTTTTAAGAAAAATTTCTTCAGAGTTGGGCTCTCTAGATGACATTCTGTTTTCATAACGTTAGAGAACTTACAGTTAGCATCTCTACCTGAGTACACTTTTTACTGGGTGATTGGGGAAGAACCTTTTTCCATGGTTTCTTTGGATCCCATGTTTCTCTTTCTTGAACAAACAGTGTATCAGACACTTAAGTGGTTCCTTTCTTTCTTTCTTTCTTTCTTTTGAGGGATAGTGTATTTTGAAAGAGTTATGGCAGTATTGGCTTTATGTTTTTCTTATTTTAAATTTCCATACATTTGAATTTTTCAAATGGATACCTCAAAATCCTTATCTAATTTGTAGTTTTACTTTCTGTCCAGGCCCATCAAACCCCAGTGAAGAAAGTGAATCCTGGAGAAGAAAGGAGGAAACTGTTTGAGGTATAAAGACATCTGTGTGCTTATTTTACAACTTTGTACAACTAATTATGAAGAAAGAAAAAATTTTATAAAACCTCCAAACCTTTCCTCCTTATTTCTTTCAAACAAATACCGCTAACTTATTTCTGTTTTTAAACCTTCCAGGATATACATCTGCCATCGGTATGCTAACTTTACTGATTAAGCTAGAAAAAGTAGTATTTATTATTGATAAATTTTTTTTTTTAATTTAAGGAAGTACCAAGAAAAAGAAGATTGGAATTGAGTGAAAAAGAAAAGAAACCTAAGGATCAGGTAGTTATTTCACTGTTATTTTTCTTCTCCAGCCAAGTTGGAGATGATAATTGTTTTAAGAGTTCTAAGAAGTTTGTCTTTAAAATTATTGCAGGTTAGTCTGCTGAAGGCTGAGCAGGTGAAAAGACAGGAAAAGGAAAGGGTGAGAGGATGGTCCATTTTCCCCAGCCCATTCCACCACCTCCCCACACACATGCCCCCCCCCCTTTTTTTTAAAGGAATACACTGGTTTCCTTTTTATTACTCAGTATATTTCATGTACTTTATATTAAATACTTGAAATGGTATTTTATTTGTTTCTTTCCCCTCAAAGTTGGAGAGAATAAATAGGGCCAGGGAACAAGGCTGGAGAAATGTGCTGAGTGCTGGTGGAAGCGGTGAAATGAAGGTAGGTCTCGGGTACCCGTGCATGCACGCTGCTGCTCTTTAACTCCGCTTTCACCCTGCCCTGTGAAATGTGTGCACCTGGCTTGTTTCTACTAGAGTTCTTCAGCATCATTAGGGCTTCTTAGTTTTCCTGCACGTATTTATGTAACTTATACTGATAAATTCGTATGTGACAGTTAAAATTGCTTAAAAAGTTTGCTGAGAAGGGTGTGATTCACCATTCCTACGCCATCTTTTTATAATCACACACCTAGTTGTGTGCTCCAGTCACACAGAGCTGAGGACCGGACTGCAGTCTCCCCACTACACACGGCTGCTGCAGCTTCGTCCCCACACTTGTGTTCTCTTCACTTGATGGCCCCTGCCCGCCCACCCTCCCCACTCCCACTCCCCACTCC